>OY856413.1:250640924-251018424 GCA_963693085.1 Alisma plantago-aquatica | reverse complement strand
TTGGTCTCAAGCTGATTGCCAGATTATTGCTTCTGCTTTTCAAAAAACCTATTGTCAGAGGACTGTTCCACCAACTTTTCGTCACTCCTTGAAGAAAACAACTACAGGTTAGATATATACACGATGCAGAAAGATAATACACATTTCTGTCAATTCCAATACCTTTGGTCTCAAGCTCCTGCCTTTTATTGCTTCTGCAATTCAGAAAACCTGCTATCTGAGAAGAAAGTTCCCAGCTTTTCTCACTGCTCCACGAAGAAAACTACAGGTTAGATATTTAGTCATAACATACATATCTTTGACTTTAAATTACAAGTCTTTTCACCTCTTGTATCCTATCGCAGAATCCTAATCAACAGATCCACAAACCCCATTATCTGTGGCCTGAAGCTGATTGAGTTAGACGAGGAGCACTACAATCAAAACACAACGTTGAGCGTCAACTTGTTGTTGCTGCTATTCTGGAATCACATACCTAAGGCTTTGCTTCACTCCCACAGGAAACAGCCCATCCAGGTAAATAATCTATCAAAACATAAATTTCCAACATCAACTTTAATATTAAACTATATCTATAATTTCTCTTACAAAATATTTTACAGTTATGTATGTCTGAAATATATGTTGTTATGCATGGATGTACGTGTATATGACACCAGAAATTTAGAATTGTTTGCAATAATATGACAAAAACACAAATATTAGGATTTTTAAGCTTAGCACAAACACAAATACTACATCTTTCTATGACTAGATAAATTAGTAAACCCATCTCTAAGCATTTGTAATAATACATGGTTCATAGTATAATGGGGAGGGATTGATCTGGTTCACTAAATGTGACCGCCTACTTTAAGCATTGGTCGATAAACCACCTATAACAGAAGAAATTTTTTTTATATGGCATCAAAAAAATTAATGACGCCACACATCACAATTAAGTTCAAAACAAGGGGGGATTGGTTATAGTAGTATAGATTCGAAGAAACATTGTCATTTTTGACTGACCTCCAATAGTGGAGGGGATTGGTTAAGATAGATGGCTTTAGTAAATTCTAAAATGCAATTTTATAGAGACAAAATTCTAACAGACCGCCGATCAGGAGGGTCGAGAAGAAGATGGGCACGAACTCGAGCGAGTTCTGGTGGCCACGCTGCGGAATGGGTGGGATTGCAGGGGAAAAGGGGGGAATTCGTGGGTTAGTTTGATAGATCGAATTAGAATAGGGAAGAAGAGATACAGGAGGGCATAAATCGAAATGGAAAAGGGTTGATCAAAGTAGATAGATACATACCTGTACGCAGTTGAATCGCTTCGCATCCTTGTTCTCGGACTCGAGGGCGTAGAGCGTGGGGTAGAACACCTTGTACCAGCGCCAGCGCCACGAAGCCGTAATCCGCAGGGAGGATTGCTTAAGGCAGAAGAAAAATAATATTTTTGTAATGAAGAAGCAATACGAAACCCCGTTTGTAAACATGCATGGCTTACCTCCCACATCAAATATCTTCGTTAGGCATACTCTACTCTAAAACATAGTAGATCTCCTTCAATATCATCATCTTTGGCTAGATATAGAACCTCATAAAAGGATTCGTGAGCATATTTAGGACAAATATTGAATCTCAATGGCGAGACTTAATACTGCAATCATCAGGATCGAAATCATGGAAGGTGGAGAGACGGCCGTCGGGATAGACATCCTAGCTAGGATTTACGAGCTGGGAACGTGATCTCTGGAGATGGGGGCGGTAGGGTTTTAAGAAATAGGTTGGGAAGGTGGAGAGTCGGGAACGAGGGTGGCTATGTTTAGACAAAAGAGAATCGAGAGAGAGAGAGAGAGAGAGCGGTCGGATAATGAATGGGCAGCTGTGGGGTTTGCCGGGATAGACATCTAGCTAGGGTTTACGACAGAAGTGCTGGGAAGGTGGCCGTTAGAGATGGGGCGGTAGGTTTTTTAAGAAATAGGTTGGGAAGGTGAAGAGTCGGGAAATAGAGTGGCTATGTTCAGACAAAAGAGAATTGAGAGAGAGGGCGGACGGATAATGAATGGGCAGATGTGGGGTTTTTTATACAAAAGGACATCTTGCTTCGTAGGGGATGGGAATATGCGGTCAACCTCTATGTATAGTCTATATTTATGTCATTTATTGACAGCAATATTGGCTCTTTAATACAATGTATCAAAACGACAATATTAAATGTGACACAACATATGTTGCCTTACAATTTTATAAATTGCTATAATTTGTACCTTGTAATAAATAGAATCTCACCCCCACATACTTTGACCATTTCTCTCTCTCCCCCCCTCCAAATAATCTCAACCAAACAATTGAAATGATTCCATAATGTCCCAAATTATCCCCTAAACTTCCTCAATCATTATTGCAGTCATGCTGTTTGCTTCTTCATTCATGATTGCATATCATTTCTCTCTCTATCACTCTCCTTCTCTACAATTACATTTTTTATTTTTATTATTAATAATGAAATAATAAAATATTAGGAAATTTTAATAAAACACGTCTTTTTAACACAAAATATCTTCTAAAATATTAGACTTGAATTTTATTCAAAAAGGTCTATTTTGAAGCCTTACAATATAGGTGAAAGATAAAAATAAATATTTTTACCAATCATTATAGAATATAAAGCAATAAGGAATAGGTTAGCATATACAAGTCCAAACAATATTATCAAAAATTCTTCATTCATGATTGCATAACATTTCTCTCTCTGTCACTCTCCTTCTCTATAATTATTTTTTATTCTTATTATTAATGAAACAACAAATTAATAGGAAGATTTAATAAAATGCACCTAAAATATTAGACTTGAATTTTATTCAAAAGGTCTATTTTTTATGCATATATGGACATGTACATTTTCAAACAATAATGTCAGTATTAATTTGTGTGTCACTTGGTCACTCTTATTTACACTTTCTCATAACCGCCATTTGATTCTTGCAATCATGCTCTATGCTTATTCATTCATGATTGCATATCATTTCTCTCTACAATTACGTTTTTTATTTTTATTATTAATGAAACAACAAAATAATAGGAAAGTTTAATGAAACACATCCTCTTGACACAAAATATCTCCTAAAATATTAGACTTGAATTTTATTCAAAAAGTTCTATTATGAAGCCTTATAATATACGTGAAAGATAAAAATAAATATTGTTACCAATCATTATAGAATATAAAGCAATAAGGAATAGGTTAGCATGTATCCAAACAATATTGTCAAAATTTCTTCATTCATGATTGCATAACATTTCTCTCTATGTCACTCTCCTTCTCTATAATTATTTTTTATTCTTATTATTAATGAAACAACAAATAAATAGGAAGGTTTAATAAAATGCATCCTTCTGACATAGAATATGTCCTAAAATATTAGACTTTAATTTTATTCAAAAAGTCTATTTTGAAGCCTTGCAGCATATAGGTGAAAATAAAAATTAATATTTTTACCAATCATTGGAGAATATAAAGCAATAAGGAATATATTAACATGTACAATTCAAAACAATATTTCCACAATTTCTTTTTACACCGCCCTCTTACATATTATTTATAAATGTCATTATGCATATTTGAAAACTATGTAAATGTCATTATGTACTTTTGAAAACTATCTCAATAATTCTAGATACATTCTCATAGTTCTTGAATTATGGAATTTTATAACTCATTTCCTTATGATGCCCAAGTCTCTCCTTAACTCTCTTTTTCCTTATAATTATCTCCTAAAGTCTCTCCCCTTCAGTGTCTCATGGTTCACAGAAAAATGCATCCACCTAACCCTTGCAAAATTTTTGGAAAAGTTTTAAAAAATAATATTTAAATTTCCCTCGCCATAGTAATTAATGTGGTAATGAATATATTAAAATCTCTCTCTCCTAAAATAATCTCAACCAAACAATAATCTCAACCCAAATTATCCCCTACACTTCCTCGATGTTACTATCTCATTTTTTTAATATATCTTAATCCGTATGAAGGGAAACAATGATTATTATGAAGAAAATTTACAAATAAATGAGAGGGTATGCATGAATAATAAAAGATGTTACTCCATGTTGTAATTTAATACAAAATTATGGAGTAATTCATATATGGACGTACATTTTTCAAACAATAATGTCAATATTAATTTTTATACATATATATGAAACAACAAAATAATAGGAAAGTTTAATAAAATACATCCTTTTGACACAAAATATATCCTAAAATTTTAGACTTGATTTTATTTAGAAGGTCTATTTTGAAGCCTTGCAACATATAGGTGAAAGATAATTATAAATATTTTTACGGACCAATGTATAAACAATATTGTCAAAAAAAAATATGCCAGTCTCTTGCAATTTTTTCAAAATCATCCCGATATTTGTAAACAGATTTGCATACTTATCGAACAACGGAAACTTATAAAGCATTTCCTTATGATGCCCAAGTTTCACCCTAACTATTTTTCCTTCTTCTTATAGTTCCTACTTAATCTCTCTCCCCCAACTATCTCACAAGTGTATCCCATGCACTCTTAGACTCATAAATTTATCTCCAATAATCCCCATCCTATTGCAACTATTTTATTTTTTATTCCCAATCAAACAAAATAGATAGTATTAGGCAATAAATTTCTCCCTTTTGATCCCTAAATCTATTCTAATCTCTCTCTCGGTCATTATTTCATACTTCTAGAGGTGTAGATACCCTCTGTTCTTATTTTATAGTATGTTTTCTAACCACAATGATTGGTAAAATCTACAAAATTATTTATTTCTCCTTCTAAGAAATTGTTGGATGACTTATCAACAATGGGAAATAATATAATTTCTTTCTAAAATGTTACAAAAATAAATATCTACATGAAATGAAACTATACTCAATAGGGGTTATTGGAGATGACTTCGTATGATCCTTGCAAAAAATGGGTGCATAAATTCACCATCAATAAAGAATAAAAGATATATGACATGTACATGTCTAAAACAATAGTGTCTATGTAGGATTTCCTACTCTTCAGTATCATTTTTCTATACATCAACGTTACATTATCTATTTATGTGTCTAACTTCTGATGAGAGTACATTGTGTCTTAAATGTATCTACTATGTTCTACTTGAACATTTTCATTTTTGAGAAGAAAAAATGGAGGTCATCTATTCATCCTACCCATATGTTGTACGAAATTTAATATATTCATCCTACTTGATCATGTCAATTGAAACCATTGAATCATTCAATAAAATAACAAATCATATAAGTTTCACTATGTGAAACTTTTTCAGCAGTTGGCGAGTTTGGCCTGAAATGGAGGAACAACGTCAAACTTCTATGGACACCTCTGAACTTTACGACAAGATACAAAATTGTCGTAATTTAATAGAGTTGTGTAGAACAAAAGGAGTCTCTGGATACAGTTATGTCAATGAACTGAGGTCCATTCAACGAAGACTTCGGCTTCATCGACGACTTCTTATTAGGAACAGACAGATCCAGAGACATGTAATATCAGAAGGTAGTGGGGGCCTTGTGGAAAGATATTCACAAATATACAATAGCCTTCCACCCTATATGAAGATAGATATAGACATGCACCCCATGTTTAGGGGTGTGGAGGATGTTTGTCAATTGTTAGATGAAACAATTTACTCAAGGCTCAGACATAGTGCATTGTTTCATCCCCTTGTAAGGAGTGATAACATAATGCATCTTGAGAGGAATATTGTTATTAGGAGCATTCACAAAGAAGCAAGACGGCGAAGGCAACTCATTCAATATCTTAAAAGAAGTGAAGCACGCCTTAATGGTATGAAAAACAATCTCTCAGAGCATCCAAGCACATCGTCACTTCCTCAGTCCAATAATATGCATGTTGATGAGCACATTGAAGTGGAGAATGATGACCATGAAATGTACAATAACCCATTTTATGATAGCCACACTCATACTGAATGTGATCATAACTCGGGTATTACATCTACAGAAGGTAACATCTCACAAAAAAACATGTATATGTATTTCTTTACCTTTGTGTTGTGTGTCTGTATAATGTCTTCTTTTCCACTACATATAGATGAACATGACGTGGAGCATTCAGAAGACTTCTTCATATCAAATGTAGATCAAACAGTAGAAGATGTATCCAATGATAATAGTAGTAGTCTTTTGTATGAAAATCTTCCAAATGAACCACACAAGTTATCTACACCTTCAATTTGTGTCTATTGTGGAGCTAAAAAGATGCAATTTGAGCCGCCATCCTTTTGTTGCATGAAAGGAAAAATTTCCTTAGTTTGCACTCCTATTCCTATTGAATTGTATGAATTGTATACCTCTCAAACACCTGAATCTATACAATTTCTAAAGAGTATCAGAAGTTATAATAGCCATTTCGCATTTACATCACATGGGATTCATGTCGATGAAAACTTGCGAAGCACACGTAATGGCATTTATACTTTTCGAGTTCAGGGTCAGGTCTATCATTTCATAAATAGACTATTACCTGGGAGTGATGGACCAAGGTATCTTCAACTATATTTCTATGACACTGAATTTGAGGTACAGAATAGGCTGAATGCAACTCCTTCATTAGATGTTGATCTTGTCACTAAATTGATGTGCATACTAAGCACAAATCCATATGCTCAATTTTTTCGAAGTCTCAAGGACGTTCCGATGTCAGATAGTTTTAGGATCACTATCAACAAAGATGTCGGACTTGATCAAAGGACTTATAACTCTCCCACGGCTTCACAAGTTGCTGGCGTTTGGATTGAAGGCAATGATGTTAGTGGTTTTCAACAAAGGAGCATAGTTGTTTATGCAAATTCAGGTGATCCATGTATAGTTCCATCATATTTAGGATTCTATGATCCTCTTTCATATCCTTTATTATATCCCAATGGTGAGTTTGGGTGGAACCAACACATCCCAAAAGTTGGAGTATCGACAGAGTCTATATTGCATAATCATTTTGATGCTATCGAAGAGGTGTTCAACTCCAACATATCAGGTTCACATACTAATTACTATCTTTCAATCCATTTTTTACACATTATATACATATAATGATAATATCCCTATTTTTATTAGATGGAGGCGGTAGGAATAAGGTATCTGTACGAGAATATTATTGTTATAAGTTACAGATACGTGCTTCAGACAAATCCATCTTATTATATGCTGGACGGCTACTCCAACAATACGTCGTTGACATGTACATCAAAATAGAATCTACACGTTTAGATTATATTTTGAAGGAGCAAAAACGAATAAGGGCTGATTTGTATCAAGGAATTACTGATAGTGTGAGGGCTGGAGAAATTCGTAGTAGCATGATTGGTAAACGGGTCATATTACCATCATCTTTCATTGGGGGGCCACGGGATATGCGGCGTAGATATATGGATGCCATGACTTTGGTGCAACGATATGGTAAGCCAGATGTGTTTTTGACAATGACATGCAATCCAGATTGGGATGAGATAAAAACTGAGTTATTTCCTAGACAACTTGCTCAAAATAGGCCTGACTTGACAGCAAGAGTCTTTAGAGCAAAGCTAGAGGATCTTAAAGACCAACTTTTCAAACGTTGTATCTTTGGCAATGTTGCTGCACGTGTGCATGTTATAGAGTTTCAAAAAAGAGGGCTTCCACATGCTCATATTCTCATGATCATGAAACATGATTATAAGATCAATAGTCCTGAGCAATATGATCACATCGTTTCTGCAGAAATCCCAGATCCAAAAAGACATCCAGTATTGCATGAGTTGGTTGTTAAGCACATGATGCACGGACCTTGTGGTGTACTAAACCCAAAGAATTCTTGCATGGTGAATAAAGTGTGTCGTTTTCACTATCCAAGAAACTTCTGTTCGCAAACTACCCAGGGGAGAGATTCTTATCCACTTTATAGAAGAAGGGACAATGGAATAACTGTAGAGGTAAGAGGAGCATCATTGGATAATAGATGGGTGGCACCATACAATCCCTATTTACTCCTAAGGTATAGATGCCATATCAATGTTGAAGTATGCTCGAGCATCAAAGCAGTAAAATACCTTTTCAAATATATATACAAGGGACATGATAGAGCATCCATCAATGTTGCCCCAGACACTGGTGATCGGTTAGTAAATGAAGTAACACAATTTCAAGATGCACGATGGATATCTCCACCGGAAGCTTTATGGCGGATATATGAGTTCAAGTTAAGTGAGATGCAACCATCTGTGGTTTCCTTACAACTACATTTGCCTAACATGCAGAGTGTGACGTTTATGGAAGATGATAACTTACATACTGTGATTGCTCGTGATGGTGTTTCTAGGTCGATGCTCACTGAATATTTTACAATGAATAGCAATGATGAAGATGCACGTCACTATCTTTATAGACAGTTCCCTGAGCATTATGTGTGGCAGACATCTGGAAAATTTTGGAAGAAAAGAAAAAAGCGAGAAGTTATTGGTCGTGTTGTGACTGCAAATCCTGTTGAAGGTGAGAGGTATTATTTGAGAATTTTATTGAACCATGTGAAGGGTGCGACATCTTTTGAGGACTTGAGGACCGTTAATGACTTTATTAATCCAACATTTAAATTGGCCGCTGAGCAACGAGGTTTGATTGAAAGTGATGATACAATTTTTGAATGCCTAAGTGAGGCTTCGAATTTTGAATTTCCAGCATCATTCAGGAGATTATTTGCCACAATTTTAGTGTATTGTGAACCTAATAATGTTAGAAATTTATGGCTTGCAAATTTGTCTGAAATGGGTGAAGACTTTTCAAGGTCAGGAATTAGCAATGAGCATGAACTGGAGCAAAGAGTGTTGCAAAACATAAGGTCAATTCTCGAAGGCATGGGGAAGAATATAGATGACTATGATCTGCCAATGATTGATGATGACTTATATGCAACTGTAGATAACAATATGCCCCGTGATATTTCTGAAGAAATGAGTATACTGGTGACTGAAGAAGATTTATCTATGATTTCTTCCTTAAACACAGACCAGAAACACGCATTTAATATGATATTTAGTTGTATAGTTGAAGATCAACCAGGTGTATTCTTTGTTGACGGTCCAGGTGGAACTGGTAAAACTTTTCTATATAAGGCATTATTGGCGAAAGTAAGATCCATGGGTTTTGTTGCAATTGCAACTGCAACATCTGGTGTTGCTGCATCAATTTTACCAGGTGGTAGGACTGCTCACAGTAGATTCAAAATCCCTATTAAAATTGATAACAACTCTACATGTAATATTAGTAAGCAAAGCAGTTTAGCTGAGCTCTTGAGAAGGGCAAAATTACTAATATGGGATGAGGCATCAATGACAAAAAGGCAAGCATTTGAAGCCTTAGATCGCACTTTGCAAGATATTATGGGTTCAAACTTGCCCTTTGGAGGGAAAGTGATGGTTTTTGGGGGCGATTTCAGACAAGTTCTACCTGTTATCAGGCGTGCAACTAGAAGTGAAACAGTTGATGCAAGTCTAATAAAGTCTTTTCTTTGGCCAAAAATGCAAAAGTTGAGATTAACACAAAATATGAGAGCTTCATCTGATGTCTCATTTTCAAAATTTTTGCTTCAAATAGGACAAGGAACTCAACCGACCGTCGATGATGATTACATTCGTCTTCCTAATGAAATGGTAATAGATTATGAGAATGATGCGATTTGCAAAAAGCAACTCATCGACCATGTATTTCCATCTCTCAATGACAATGCAATGTCTATAGAATACATGATGAATAGAGCAATATTATGCACAAAGAATGAGTATGTTGATGAAATGAATGACACACTTATCCAACAATTTATTGGTCATGAAATCACTTACTTTAGTTTTGATAGTGCCGTCGATGATGAAAACCATAACTACCCAGAAGAATTTCTCAATTCCTTGGTCCCGAATGGTTTACCTCCTCATGTATTGAAGTTAAAGAAGAATTGCCCAGTAATGTTGTTACGAAATATTGATCCAGCAAATGGATTATGTAATGGTACGAGGATGGTTTGTAAAGGGTTTCAAAGAAATGTAATTGATGCAGAGGTAACTGTAGGCCAAGCACGTGGAAAAAGAGTATTCATACCAAGAGTACCTCTTATCACTGCAGATGATGATGGACTTCCATTCACTTTTAAAAGGAAACAATTTCCTGTTCGTTTAAGTTTTGCAATGACAATAAACAAATCCCAAGGTCAAACCATTCCTAATGTAGGAATCTATTTGCCCCATCATGTATTCTCCCATGGCCAGTTGTATGTTGCTTTGTCAAGAGGTATATCTCAACATACAACAAAGGTCTTGGTCAAACCTGGAGAAAAGAAGTTTGATGATGGGACATATACAAAGAACATTGTATACACAGAAGTGTTGAACTATTTTGATGGTAATTCCTAATTTTTACCTTAACTATATATTTCTTTTCTTACAGTACAAATATAACATGCGTTGTATATAATAGGATGACGAAAAAAACATACCCTTGCTTTAAATCACTTCATCCACATAAAGAATGGAAGTTGAAGGTTCGAGTTGCCTTCAAATGGAAGGCTCATGAAGGATGGGGAGGAAGGAAGAAACAAAAGCTACTTATTATTGATGACCAGGTATTTCATTATATATATATAATTTTCAATTGATTTAAAATGTAATATGTATTACAACTCTTATGTTATCAAAACTTCTTCTTAGGGTGAGAGAATGGAAGTAAGTTTGCAGGGGGAAGCAGTAACAAAGTTTGGTGACAACTTTTCTGAGGGAAAGTGCTATATCATTGACAATGTTGGAGTTAAGAAGATTGAATATGACTATAGAAATGCAAACATGAATCAAGAATGTGTTATTTCAAAGTATTCAATGGTTACTGAAATAAATGAAGATTGTGAAGATATACCTCATCATTCATTTGAGTTTACAGAGTTTCAAGATTTGCATGCCTTTTTGAACAAGAAAACTTATCTCATAGGTAATTTTGATGTGTAATTTAGATTTTTGCTAATGCATTCGTTCATATTTCACAAGGCACAATTTAATTTTATGTATCTTTTACATTTCTTATTAGATATCATTGGCATGCTTTTGAATGTGGAAGACATTAAGAATATTAGGAAGACAAATGGAGATGAAGTGGCTAAATTGGATATTACCCTACAAAATGAAAGGTTAGTAACATCAATGCAATAATAACATCATTTGTAAACAACATTGTGGAGATTTCCTATGAAATAATTATATATAATAATATTTCACATATGCAGGCATGCTACTATTACATGTACATTATGGGGTGACTTAGCTATCATCTCATATGAGAACTTGAAAGACCTTAAAGACAAGAGGAATATTATTGTATTAACAGGGCTACAAGTTACATTTTTTCAAGGTATGATAGTTTATACCTCAACAATTATTTCAAAATCACAAAATTCTTCTTTGGAATTATGACATGTTCACAACTGCTATAGGTTTATGTCTGTCAAGTACATACACAACCAGAATGTTAATTGAACCTAATATTCCTAAAGTGGAAGAAATGAGAAGAAGGTAATGTAATCATTATCTAACAAGTTACCATACATATGATTAACATTATACTTTTAATAGGTTGTCAAATGATGTTAAAGAAAATTTAGCAATTGTTACGACATATACAAATGAGGAGTATTTACATCCAATAAGGATTAGAATAGATATGCTACGTGAATCTCTTGAGCTTGGAATACTAATCAAGGTAAGGAATATTTTATTTAACTTTATTATTATACTTAAAATTGATGTAAACATGTAACCCTTTGCAATTATAGGATCAGATTTACGAGATAAAGGGTATGGTGGCACGCATATACAAAAGTCAAGGACTTTGGTACACTGCATGCCAAAAATGTAATAAAAAGGTGGAGAATCAAACTAACCAAGAGATGATGTGTCAAAAGTGTTCCACAACAAATTTTATATTGAGGTAACTATGATTCAATTGCAAATTCAGAATTTTTTACTAGAAACTATAACCGTTTATTTTTTACATATAGGTACCTTGTCAAAGTTGAAGTTTTAGATGTTTTTAATTCCATACATGTTACATTATTTGACAAACCAGCACAAAGCATGTTTGGATTCACTGCATCTGAATTGCAAAAAATAAGCATGAAGGTATATATATATATACATATAGTATATCAGATATGAATTGAAGTTTTTCTTTGTTAATATATTAACCAATGTACTATTTTACAACATAGGAGAATGGAGATGACATGCTAGATGAAATAATCTCAAAGGCTCAATGGAATCATATGCTCTTTCTTCTAAAGCCTCAAGTTGCCCAATCATTTCCTTCAAAAAGCCCATCATTTCAAGCTTCATCAAAGCAGATGGTCAACATTGTAGACATAAAACCGTTAGATTTTAGTGAAGAATGTAAGAGTCTTCTTTATGATATTGACTATGATATTTGTAATTGATACCTTCTTACTTTTCATTCAAATATTATTTTTTATATTATGCCAAGACATTTGAGCATAAACTATGATTACACTTTAGTTATATTAATGCAATTTGAAGAAGTTTCTTTTATACTACATACAGCAAAAATCATTCCAAAGCTACGTGTATTAACAAGTAGAAGTGGAATTGTAAAAACTATAGAACCACATCATTTTGCAAAAACCATCACTAGAGCTGTAAGTTTTACTATTTGTTTGGAAAATATTCTATAATATGATTTTATAATCATTTAACAACATGAGTATTATATCTCTTTGCAAGATATGCATTCAAAATTTAAATTATTTGGGGCTAAATCCAAAAAAAGTGAGCATGTCATTCCAAAATAAGTAAGAAATCACTTCATTTGTTCCTCTGTATGTTTCATTACTTAAACAGATATCTATAATGTTAATGTTCTTTTATTCCATCAACAGATGTCCACCGCAATATGATTCATCATATGAAGATGAGCAAATGGTATTGAGATATTGGATGGGAAAGCGAGCTCTGTGTATGACATGGAGCTCCGTGTATAACATGTAGATTATCATCTACATGTTAGTCATATTATTTTCCTTATCTATATAAAAATGTATATCCAAATCAATGTTTGTTTAAACCATTTTCTTTATAAATTATATGATCAACAATATTTATTATATGTATTTTAGCTTTATTTGATTGCATTGAGCAATAAAAAATGATTCATTTTTAAAATAAATTCACTTATAGAAAAATATATTTATTTGTTAGATTTTACAATATGTATTTTTTTTTAGATTATATTTGATTAACAAGATGGTAAATTTTATTTCAACATGATTGTGAAATTTCATTGCAAGTAAATATTAATCATCCTTAGAAGTTGTCATGTGTCTATAATCAGTTAAACTAATGCAATGATGCACGTGCATGTGCATGTGTGCGTTCACTAGTATATATATATATATATATATACGTATATATATATATATATATATATATATATATATATATATATATATATACGTATATATATACACACACATATATATATACGTATATATATACGTATATATATATATATATGTGTGTATATATATACGTATATATATATATATATATATATATATACGTATATATACATATATATACGTATATATATACACACGTATATATACACTACTACAGAAATGTCTTTTAGCATCGGTTGTTTAACCCCCTTTGGCGTCGGTTTCCGAGCGACGCCTATGTGGACGCCGCTAAAGGTCGAACACTTCGGCATCGGTTTTTTAACCGACGCCTATTTAACGTACATGCGTCGGTTGTTTATAGAAAACCGACGCTAAAAGGGTTCGCGCCACAGAAGACGGCATCATCTAGGACACATTCTGCGTCGGTTATCTACTAAAAGACCGACGCCTATATGGAATATAGCGTCGGTGTTTAATTGGTAACCGACGCAGAAAGTGTCCTAGATGATGCCGTTTTCCATGGCGCGAACCCTTTTGGCGTCGGTGATCAACTAAACAACCGACGCTATATGTATTATAGGCGCCGGTTTTACACTAACAGTCGACGCCATTTCCAGTACGGCCGTGGCCACATTAGGCGTCGGTTTTGTTCAAAAAACCGACGTTGTAGGTCTTTGCTGACGGTTTTTTATAAATAATCGACGCCTATATCTATTTTTGTTTCATATCAGTTTGCAGGCTTGCTGTGGCTGGTCAACAGGATGAGAACCTGCAGTTCAGTTTTCTGAACTACAGGTTTACGACATCCATTGATATCATCCTACAAACAGGCCACAAACCTACAAAATTAACAAAAAAATTCACACAAGTAGATACATTCAGACATCAATTCAATTCTCACATTCACACATATAGAAACATTCAAATACATGTATTAACATTCAGAAATATTCATTTACAAAATATCATTCAGGATCGCTATCAGCATCCCAATTATATCTTACAATCGCCACTGCTTGTATGGCTTTTGCTCATTCTTCTCTTACTTCATTTAATGCTTCCATCGTATATGGAGCATGTACATTTTTTAAGCGTTTACCTATAGTGTGGTCAGTTTTAAACACCTGCAAAGATAATGATGTATATATATAAGTAATAATATAAAAATAAGATTGATATATTTCATACTAACTAATGAGACTATATATAATACCTCATGTATGGTATCGATGTCCAATGCGGCATGTTTGATAATCATCTGCATAAATCGCATCACATAGTATGCGCATGCCCAGCCATTGTCTTGTGTAGCGCACTATAAATTGAAACATACAAAATAATACAACTAAGCACAATTCACATCAATAATATATACATTGGAGTCGGGAACTTACTTGTACGTTCTGCCAATTTATTGGCTTGTTCTTTTTCCTTGGGACCGTTCATGCAGCCTTTTTGAATGCATCTAAACCCCTACATGTTAATATAACACAGTAAATTGCATAAGTAAATAGTAATGTAATAACATATGTTAACAGATACAAAAATGAAATATTTCTCACCAGAATAATGGCATTCTCATTACGTGTCCAATTTTAGTGTTTAATGTACTTCCCGCGGGATCTAGATAATAAACAGTGAACGTCCCGGGGACAATAACTAGTAACTCCCAATGTCTACCGCTAGAGGTAAAAAGTTAACAATTAATAACTCAAAATGCACAATAAAAATGAAATTTTCTTAAGTCCAAATTATAAATAAAGTAAACTTACTTGACATTGAATGGAGCTATTATTATCGTCTTCTTTTGCTGACCAAAAATTGTAAAAGTATCTATACAGTATTTTTGAACACTATCAGGGTCTTTAGCTACCATACTAATCAATGATGGAATCAAAAATCCCACATGATCAAATGCAAATTGTTTGCATTGATCTTTTACTAAGTAGCTGCAAAACATGTATTACGTATGCATTAATATATAAGAAACTAGATCACCGGATCTTACACAAGGTATATGGATGTATAAACAAGATCTCACCTTATTCATGTCTCTATCATTGATGTATTCAGCCAAGCATACATAAACAGCTCAATAATATCTTGTATAAATAAAGAGCTATCGTATGATTGACCTGCATAATCTGCATCTAAAGAAACAATTATAGGGCAATGTATATTATGTGCCTGTAGCCAACATGACATTCCCCTACAAGCAGGACCTAACGGGTATGTTAGGTCAGTTGGAACCCAACTTGGTAATGCGGGAAGTGGATGTGGAGGCCTAGGTGCTCCTGGTGTCTTCTTTTTAACCTGTATATATAATTTCAGATCAGTTGACCTCATATATACACATTAACAGTCTAAATCAATGTAAATTTATCTTACAATTTCAGTAGTGTAGATGGCATCTGCTTTGGGCCACAATATGACCCCGTCTTCTGCCTCACCAAGTGTATCAATATCTAGGTGGGCATATGGCAACGCAACTTCCCTCCAATCTGGTAATACACATATCGGGCTCATACGAATGTAGCCCTGTGACATTGGAGTCCCATGAAATGTTGCCCCAGGAAGGGATTGGTAAGCCTGCTCCTCTGCAACAACATAGTCTTGCATTCTTAAGCGGCATGGCTTCAATGCCTACAAATTTACGTAAAGAATGTTATACATATATACATATTATCTTGAAAACATATCATCTTGAAAAGACTAGCTACAATGTCATAAATAATACTTACAGCATACGTGTTAGGCGATGGGTCTCCAGGATTACTCGCAGTCTGTGTATCAGGAGAAGAGTGGGTCGCCATAGGCTGATTGGAAGCCTGAGATGCCTGCCACCGCAGCAATTCTTCCTTGACCTTCTCAGCAACTACATCGTTGACCTTCTTAGCAACTATATCCTCGACTCTCTTATTCTCCTATACATGAATAAAAGAAACATTAGCTTCTTATTATTGAATTTCCTTTTGCAGTAACATTCTTAAAAAAGAATAGGTTACCTCTTCTTGAGAAAGTCCCGCTCTGGGTTTGCGTTGGGATGGCTCAAAGAATGCTTTGATGCCCACACCAGCGCCTGCACCCCTAACACGTCCAGGATGCTCTGGGTTACCCAGAGCAACTATCAATTCATCCCTTGTGCCCTGAGGGCTGAACGTGCCTTGTTTCCTCTGCTCGTGCAGCTCCCGCTAATCACCATCAACAGAAATTGGTAAGTTAACACCACAAATAATCAATATTCAAACGATTGCTCTAAGAGTTGTATTTTACCATTTTCGCAGCCGCCTCAGTAGTTACGGGCTCCTTTATTTCACCCTTCTTGTTTTGCCTCCCAGCTATCCAGATATCATGGAGAGGCATGGGTGTGGCAGACTCCTGAGTAGGAGCAGACTCTTGAGTAGACGCAGACTCCGCCTGTAGTCTTTGGCGAATGCTTGCATAGCCTTTTAGACCCATAGTGTGGTCATGCACATTCAGTGCACGCCTTGCTTTTTGTGCGTCACTGAGGGCCTAGTTAGTATGCACATTAATGATTTGGTTAGTAGCACTAAATGTTAATCTTGAATAGGTGAATACAATGTATATTAATTAAATTGGGAGTGACGCCTAATACCTTGAATTCTTCAAATTTTCTTGAAGCAACAAAATTGTCCCAATCTTCTTTGTCCAAGAAGTTCCATTGTTCAAGGGCTGACTTCTTCTTCTTATCACCCTCTTTTATGTATTCTCTGTTCAGATTTGTCCTATAATTCCTAAGCATCTTTCCAACGCGTTGCATCACACTTTTACGATGCAACTTCTCATCCAATGCAAACAGATTTTGTAAAATAGAAATGTTATTAACTAGTATCCAAAATAGAATTGCAAATAATAGAATTTGTAATCTACAAAATAGAATTGCAAATAATAATAACTCACGCATAAATCCTTCCATATCAAGTCTTTTTTCCCCTGAGGAACTTTATGCCAATTATCATACTTAACACCACAATGGCTCCGAGTGGTACATCCAAGATAGTTTACAAAATTATTGCGGTTCACTCCAATTGCATTTCCTCCATTATCAAACTCTACAACCAATTTGGATCCACTGCCACTTAGCGCTATTAACTTCTTCAACAGAGTGATGCCCCTTTTCTTGTTAAGTGTTTGGTGTTGCGCATCAAGTTGCTCCAGTGCTTCAGTGAGTACATGTGCATCATCAACCTAAAATTTGACAAATATAAACGCACTGAATTAGCCCAATATAGAAATATAGGATATGTGACATAACTAGAAGATAATGAATTTTATAGAAATACAGGATATGTTTTTAGAACTTACATTGGTATCCTCACCATGCTCGTCATGGACAGCATGCTCATCATGGACTTCATGCTCATCATGGACATCATGCTCATCATGGTCAGCCATCTGAAAATGTCATTAAAAAGGCAAATATTTAGCATTTGTATTAACTAGAAAAAGGAAAACATTTAGCATTTGTATTAACTAGAAAAAGGCAAACATTTAGCATTTGTATAAACATACATGTCTCTAAAATTGTGATCTTTTATCAATTAACAATCCTTCATTGTGATCTCCGTGCACATATAAGTCATCATTAGCTTCAATATTTTGTGGAGTTGGCAACCCAACTGAGAATGGACTGGAGTCATCATACTTATCATAGTACTCTTCTTCATCTATAGGATCTTCAATGAACTGTCTTTTACCATGAAGAACAACCGAGCATTTATCATTTGCAGGATCATCGATATAGAATATATGTTTCGCCTGTGATGCCAATATGAATGGTTCACCCTTCTCGCCAATCTTTTCAAAGTTCACCAAAGTGAAACCCAATTCATCCACTATAACTCCTTTGGTGTTATCAACCCAATTACATTTAAAGAGCGGAATTTTGAAATCTATGTAGTCAAACTCCCAAATGTCTTCAATGACACCGTAATATGACATTTTAGCTTCATGTGGACTCTTATCCTTTGCACTTGCAAAGTACATAGTCGACGCTTGAAGAGTGACCCCACTATTTTGGACGACACTCTTATCATCTTGGCACTTTGTGTAATATGTGAATCCATTAATGTCAAACCCTTCATAAGACATAACATTCGGTTTTGGTTTAAAGGCGAGGCATTTGATAGTTTCTGTAATATCATTTGGTGTTTGAGATAGTTGATGTAAGACTTTATCTTCAAACCACTTAGTAAAAGTCTTATTATGCTCTCTAGCAAGCCACATTGAACTTGCTCGAGGATGTTGTCTCTTTATGAAATTGGTATGTTCCTCGATATAAACACTCATTTTGTCCATATTGTGTAAAATATACAAGTGAGCTTGTTCCAACTGCTCACAGCTGATTACTTTCACCCGTGATCCCAAAATTCCTTTGCCCTCCTCAATATTCTTGTCATTATCAGGAGTGTCATTACCACTGAGAAAGTCATTGCAAAAATCCATAACCTCTCTCGCCACATAACCTTCAATAATACTCCCTTCAGGCCGATAACGGTTTCGAACATCACCTTTAAAAACGCTCATGTATCGTTCAAAGGGATACATCCAATGCAAGAAAATTGGTCCCAACATTTTCACTTCCCTAGTCAAGTGGACAACAAGATGTACCATGATATCAAAGAACAAAGGAGGGAAATACATCTCAAGCTGACATAGGGTAACAACCACTTCTCTTTGCAAATTATCGAGAGTATCAGGGTCAATAACTTTGCTGCATAGACTGTTGAAAAAGAAACAAAGTCTGGTAATTGCAAACCTTACATGCTTCGGCAATATAGATCGAATTGCCACGGGCAATATTTGTTGCATTAGAGTGTGACAATCATGAGATTTAAGACCTATCAACTTCAGATCTTTCATTGATACCAATCTACGGATGTTGGATGAGTAACCATGTGGCACCTTAACATTTACCAAGCATTCACAAAAAGTTTTCTTCTCCTTTCTAGACAATGTGTAACAAGCGGGAGGTAAGTATGTTCTTTTATTACCCATTTCACGTAATTCTATTAATTCTGACCTTATTCTCATTTCACGTAGGTCCAGTCTGGATTTTATCCCATCTTTAGTCTTACCTGGTATATTTAACAGAGTACCAATGATGCTATCACAGACATTTTTCTCAACGTGCATTACATCGATACAATGCCTGACTGTCAAAGAACTCCAATAAGGAAGATCCCAAAATATTGACTTCTTCTTGAATGAAGAATTGTCACTCCGTGTGGCCATACTACATTGTGATTTCTTACCAAATTCATTGACAATGTCTTTTACTCTTTCATAAACAACATCCCTTGGTATAGGTTTAGGTGCACTCCGTTCATCATTCCATCCATTGAATGCTTTGCGCTTCCTACGATACGGATGGAATTTTGAAAGAAACCTTCGATGACCAAGATATACAGTCTTGCCGCCATGTTTTAGTCTTATTGAATCAGTGTTTTCTTCACATATAGGACACGCTTTAGCTCCTTTGATACTATATCCAGACAAATTCTCATATGCTGGAAAGTAATTAATAGTGCAAAATAACATAGCGTGCAAACGAAATGTCTCTCTTGCTGAAGCATCATAGGTCATCACACCTTCAGCCCAAAGTTTCTTTAAGTCATCAATCAAAGGTTCAAGATAAACATCGATATCATTTCCGGGTTGTTTAGGGCCCGATATCAACAACGACAACATAATGTACTTATTTTTCATACACATCCAGGGAGGAAGATTGTATATAATAAGCATGACTGGCCAAGTGCTATGTTGGCTGCTCAATGTCCCGTACGGATTCATCCCATCTGTACAAAGCCCAAGTCTTAGATTCCTATCTTCTTCACCAAATTTGGGGTACAATAGATCAATCTTCTTCCACTGTGGGGAATCAGACGCATGTCGTAGGATCCCATCATTATTTTTCTTAACATCTGCATGCCACCTCAAATTCTTCGCATCTTTCAGATTTGCAAACAAGCGTTGAAACCGTGATATTATAGGTAGATACCACAACACCTTGGCAGGAGAACCAGTTTTGGACTCCCCCGAAGTCGTCAATTTATACCGTGACGCACCACATTTTGGACAATCTTTCAAATCTACATAGTCCTTTTGAAATAATACACAATCATTCGGGCATGCGTGTATCTTCTTGGCCTCCATTCCCATTGGGCACAACATTTTCTTTACGTGGTATGTTGAGATTGGCAGCTCGTTTCCTTCAGGAAGCATTTGTTTCAACAAAGCCAACAATGAAGTGAAGCTTTTGTCGCTCCATCTATTGTTAGCTTTCAACTTATACAATCTCAACACAGCGCTAAGCTTCGTAAACTTATACAATCTCGAAAACCCAATACACATTATACACTTACATCCTAAGTGAGATTAGGTGTTCAAGAACAGTCCCAAACCGGGGACTATCCAAGATTTACTCCTAATGAGTAAATCTTAGACGGGTTTCTAGGCCAACAAATACATGTATGTTGTCATTCTTTACAAATAATTTTAAATTTCAATAAAATACATAGTTACATATATGCATGTTCATACAATCATTATAATATAATTAGATTTGGGACAAAAACATATTAGAATTTATACATAATTCCAACTCTAATCAAATACATATAATGCATTTTTATCGCAAGAATATAATCGATGAAAAAAAGTAGAGAAGGACCAACCTTGTCAAAGGGAAGAAGGCAAAGGCTCCGGTGGCTCTGGCTGGAGGAGTAGCTAGCAGCGACGTCGGTGGAGGAGCAGCTAGCAGCGAGGCTGGAGAAGATGGTTGCGGCGGCGCGACGGCGGTGGAGGAGCACCTAATCTCAGGTGTGGCGGCGCTGGAGCACCTAATCTCAGGCGCTGGAGCAGCAGTGGCGGCGGAGAAGGGGGCGCGGAGAAGGGGAAGAAGGCAGCAGCAGTGGCGGTGGAGAAGTGGGCGCGGCGGCGCTTTCGTGGAGGAAGAAGGAGCTTTCGTGGAGGAGAAATCGGCGGCGTGGTCGGGCGACAGCAAAGAAGAAAAGGGAAATTGGCTCGCGATGAAACAGAAGAAAGGGGAAGAGTCGGGCGATCGCGGGATATTAAGTTCCCAAATAGCGTCGGTTGTTTCAAACAACTGACGCTAAAGATGTTTGGACGTCGATTGTTTCAAACAACCGACGTCTAATTGGACAATATTTACACAAAATTGTTTGGCGGGAACCACTTTCAGCGTCGGTTATCAAAGGATTACCGACACTGAAAGTGACACTTTTCGCGCAAATTTTCATCACACATAGGCGTCGGTTTCTATCTACATAACCGACGCTTAAAGTGACACTTTTTTTTGCGTGAAAATTGGATTTCGTGGGCGACTTTAGGCGTCGGTTTGTTATTAACAACCGACGCTGTATTCAAAGCGGTACCTGTGTCTGGCTGGTCTTCGAATATAGACGTTGGTTTGCCTAAATAACCGACGTCTAATATTTTAGGCGTCGGTTTTCCTAAAGAACTGACGCCCGGAAAAGCGACATTGAATGTTGTTTCTGTAGTAGTGATAAATATATATATATATATATATATATATATATATATATATATATATATATATATACACACAGAGAGATATATATAGACATATATATAGACACACACACACGCACATACACACACACACACACACACATATATATATATATATATATATATATATATATATATATATACGTATTTATATATACATATATATATGTATATATATACGTATATATATGTATATATATATATACGTATATACGTGTATATATATACGTATATACGTGTGTGTGTATATATATACATATATATACGTATATATATATATATATATATATATATATATATATATATGTATATATATACATATATATGTATATATATGTATATATGTATATATATATATACATATATATATACATATATATATATATATGTATATATATATGTATATATATATATCTATATATATATATATATATATATATAAACGTATATATAGGGGTATATATATAGGGGTATATATATGGGTATATATATATATATGTGTGTGTGTGTGTGTGTGTGTGTGTGTGTGTGTGTGTGTGTGTGTGTGTGTGTGTGTGTGTGTGTGTGTGTGTGTGTGTGTGTGTGAACACGGTCAAATGTATTTTCATAGTCTGGCACTTTTTCCAGTTGTTTTGTTACAAGGTAAAGAGATGTGTGCTTAATGAGTCTGTTGATGTTTCGTACTTTTTCACTACATTCGTCCAACATCCCCTCCACATCCAAGTTGATCTTTTGTGTATTTTGTCTGCTTTGTTACAGAAGGATTTGTGTGTGTGGCGCTTCTCTAGTGAGGATGGGTGACTGAGCCTAGTGAGTCTATACATGATGTGAACCTGCTCATATGAAATTTGAATCTTACCACACTTGTTTCCCTACTATAACTGTCTTGACACAATGTATTATATTTTAATTTAAGGTTAAGGACACATAATAGAAAGTAGTAGCTTTTACATTTGCCTTTTACCGGTCACTTTTAATGCGTTCCACACAAAAAGACTTTGATTTGATAAGTTTTCCCATCCGAATCTGTTGAAATGGCATTCTGAAGTTATTTAGCAAACCAATTTAGCGGAAGGCCATATTCAATGTTAAATAAAGTTGTCATACTAAGAGACAATTTTCCCCAAGTCTGCTTATGTGCTACGCAGGCTTTAGGCAAAGCCAATTAACTAAAAGTACTAAGCAATGGGCACAATTTTCCCCAACTCTTCAAGTTCCAGGTTCTCACTCTTGCTTTGCTCTCTTCCCTCTCTAGCTTTGGGGGCGATATGGCGGGCAGGGGGCCTCCACCAGCTCCCGCTGCCTAGGTTGGGGGCACCTCTGAGAAGAGTGTTGGGCCTTCGACGACGGAGGGGCTATGGAGGACTCCGGGCGCAGATGTTACTGTAGATGGGGACTGGGCGAAGGCGGTCGAAGGTCCTCCCATGAGGATCAGGGGAGTAGTTGCCGCCGACCCGAAGAAACCTTTCTGTAAAGAGGGAGATGATAGAAGGTGGAAAAGATTCACTAGGCCCATCATGAATGATATGGATGACTACTACAGGTTCTCGGCGATCTTACAAGTCGTGGGCACCTCAGTGAATGTCCAGCAGATGAAGGGGTGGATGATCTGAACATGGTGGCCGAAGGGGGAGCTCGAGGTCTTCAATCTGACCGATGGTCTCATCTTGGCGAGGTTTGCTAATGAAAGGGATCTCCAGGTATCGATGAACAAAGGACCCTGGTTCTTTGATGATCAGTAGGTTCCGGTCAGGAAGTGGATGCCTGATGCCGACATCCGTCGAACTGCTCTGAAGACTGCTCATGTATGGGTTTTGCTACCGGACGTGGGGAAGCATTGGTCGCTTCATGCCATCAATGTCATCTCCCACGCTATAGGGGAGCCCAGAGCAATAGAGAGAAGAGTGGATGGATCTATGCTAGGCTATGCGCGCTTCTGTGTGGACATAGCCGTTGATGAAGAACCACCACCGGTGATAATGGTCAAACAACCTAATGGGGGTGAATGGGAGGTTAAAGTCTGCTATGAGGCCTTACCGGATCGTTGTGATTTGTGTAAAGTTTTTGGACATGGCAATGGCTATTGCCAGGGTAAGCGCAACACAAGCCTTTGTTGGCCCCCTATCATACCCACAGAAACCAGTATGCCTGCTAAAAGGAAGACGCATACCACCAACACGGCATTGAGTAAGCAAGCTTCCAATCACTGTGAGCAGCAACAGATGAACTTACGGGCAGAGAAAGCAACTGCTGCAGAGAAAGGTAAAAGCTATGTGGTAAATGATGAAGAAGTAAATGCAGTGGTTGACATCGTAGATGGGGAGGACAATCCGAACATGAATGTTGAATTGAGTGGCACTAAGGTGACTGAGGAAATGCCTGTGAGTGGATGCGATGCAGTTATTACCCCAGATGCAGACTACCCGGATAGGGAGAAGATGCACAATAAAAGCACTGAAGTTACAGTGGGAAACCAGTTTGATATTCTGAATCAAGTGGAGGAAGGCGAAATTCTTGGTGAGGTGGAGGGGGCTCGTAGCCGCAGTCCACGTCAGACAAGAAGTGATACTACTAAGACAAAGGGAAGACCTAAATCCAAAGGAGGGGGGCGGTCCCATCACAACAGGTTAATTATGTCTGTGTTAGCTTGGAACGTCAGAGGTGCTTCTCTGTCGAAGACCCAAAGAAAGCTCAGAAGGATTCTCAATGAAATTCAAGCTAATATAGTATGCTGCTTTGAAACTAGAATAAGAAGAACAATGTTGATCGGGTGAGCTAAATCTTCCCAGAGCAATAGGGGTGCATTTCCAACCTTGATAAAGTTGAGGGAGGAAGGATTGTGGTGGGGTGGAATCCACATATATGGCAGGTGGAACTTATCAACAACACCGACCAAGTCATGACAGTAAGTTGTTTTAATCAGGGGGGTTTCTCGTGCATTATATCTGTCGTCTATGGAGAAAACCTAGAGAAAGACCGCGAGGATATGTGGCAAGTGTTGGAAGATACAGCTCAAGATGAAATACCCTAGTTGGTTTTACGAGATTTCAACAGCACGGGGTTAGCTTCTGAAAAGTTTGGAGGAAGAAGAGTCCCTGAGAGGATTCTTAATAGATTCAATGACACGATGGACAAGGCCGGGCTGCACCAACTCAACATGATTGGAGATGTTACCACATGGTCAAATAAACAAAACAAGAATATTGCTAGCTGCCTGGATAGAGGCCTGGTGAACAACGCTTGGCTGGAGGTGTTGCCAAATGTGGCCATTATGCTTGACCTGCATCATTTCAATGACCATGCCTGGATGAGTTTGCTTATCAATCAAGTCCCCCAACCTCCTCGCCCGTTTAGATTTCTGAACATGTGGTGTGATTGGGATGGCTTTGAGGACATGGTTAAATACAACTGGAATGAACATGTGGCAGTGAATCCTCTTTTTCGTGTTATGAAAAAGCTCCAGAGAATGAAGAGAGTACTTAAGAGGTGGTCAAAAGAAAAAATTAACATACCCAACCTGCTCTTTACGGCCAGAAGAGAGTATGAAGATGTTGCACAGTCCTTGAGACTGCATCCTCTTCATGAAGGTGCCATGGAGAGAGAGAAGAAGTGCGAGGAAAGGGCGAGGAACCTCGAGAAGGTAGAAGAAACGTTCATGTGGCAAAGAAGCAGGATGTGATGGATCACGGATGGGGACTGCAACTCAAAAATTTATCATGATGCTATTAGGAAGAGCGAGATGAGAGACCACATATACGAGCTCATGGATGAAAGTGGCAATGTGGTGGATGGACGAGAGGAAATTGCTGCTAGAGCGGTAAATTTTTTCACCAATCTGTATAATAAAGAGCAGGATAATATGTGCAGTGATGCTGAGCTTCCCAAAAAAAGGGTGATAGAGGAGATGAATATGAATATGTGCAGGGAGGCTATTGAGGGAGAGATAAAGGAGGTTGTTTTCTCTATCCATCCGTCTAAAGCTCCAAGCCCTGATGGGTTTAACAGTAGGTTCTTCTAAAAGATGTGGGAAACTATCAAAGAAGATGTGTGTGATGATGTGAAGTGGATAATGAAGGGTGAGTCAATGGTGCAAGCAGTGAACCACTCTTTCATTAAACTCATTCCAAACAATAGCAATGCTAAAGAGATACAAGACTTTAGACCAATTGCGTGTTGTTCAGTGATGTATAAAATTATAGTGAAAGTCCTTGCTAAAAGACTGAAGGTTGTTCTCCCGAATATCATCTCTACCAACCAGAATTCTTTTGTGAAAGGAAGGCACATGGAAGACTTCTCCCTGCTAAGTACTAAGTTCCTCAACGATTTCAAGAGGAAAGCTTCCAGTACTAAGGCTTGTATGAAAGTGGATACTAGCAAAGCCTATGATCACGTTAGGTGGGTTTTTTTGTGGATGACTGACGTCTATGGGGTTCAACCTGAAGATTGTTGATATTATAAAGCAGTGTGCAATGACATGTTCCTTTTCCATCCTCATTAATGGGGGTCCTGTTGGTTTATTCTGATCAGCAAACGGACTTAGACAAGGGGACTCGTTATCCCCCTTGTTGTTCACACTGGTCATGAAGGGGTTAACAAAACTTCTAAAAGATGCTGAAGAGGAAGGGCTCATCAAAACATACAAAGTGAAGGGGACTAAAGTGTTGTCACACATCATCTTCACGAACAATGTAATGTTGTTCTCGGTCGGGAATGCTAGGAGATTGAAAGAGTTCAAGAAAGTCATGTATACATTTGGGAGGCTTTCAGGCCTCTACATCAGCGCTATTAAATCACAGGTCTTCCTATTGAAATCATGTGATAGCAGACGAGGTAGACTCAAAGAAGCGATCGGGATGGAGAGTGGTGCTTTCCCTATAAAATACTTAGGTTTCCCTCTCGTCACCGGTAAAGCCTTTGCCAGAGATTTCAAGGTTTGTCTGGATAGCTTCAGATCCAAAATAGAAGGGTGGAGCGGGCTGAAAATTTCTATGGCTGGTAGGTTGGTTTTGGTGAGATCAGTGCTTCAAGCTATGGTCCGCTTCTGAACAACGATGGGTGATATACCCATACCTATCCTACAGGCTTTCATAGTTATGACAGCAAACTTCATTTGGGCAGGCAAGGGCCATGGAGTTGCCTGGGACCGTATAGCGAAGCTATATGAAGACGGTGGGGTGTAGATCGTAGGACCTATTCAACTGATGCAAAACAACAATAAAAAGAGAATAGAAAGATTCATCAATGAGCCTAACAACATGTGGGGCAAGTGGATGAAATTGAGATATGGGGAGGGCTTCTCTTTTTGTAGCAACACTAGACCTTCGCGGGTGTGGAGAAGCATGTGCAGTGAAGTCATGATGAATCATCAGCAGTATAGCATTGATACTAATGGTGCTTGGCACATCCAGGGACAAACACCACCGATCAACACCGCTACTGGCAGCTCCTCTCCTGCAGGATGGACCAAGATGATTTGGGGTCACTATTATTGCCCCAAATGGAGTGTTCTGTGCTACAGGGCGATTCTTGATCGCCTCCCTACAAAAAAGAGGATGATAAGATGGGGGTTCACGGTGAATGGCAGATGCTGCTTCTGCAACCAACATGAGGAAACCTGTGAGCACCTTTTCTTCGAATGCAAGTGGACTAAAAGGATGTGGAGGCTGGTCTGATTGAGAAATGAAAGGGGACAGGGTGGCCCGACGCAGATTGGTGAGCCCCTGGCCTGGGCAGATGCTAAGTATACCAAGGACAAAGCTATGAGAAGGTATGCAAATATTTGCATTACGGGGATCAGTTACTTCATTTGGGCTGAAAGAAACAGAAGGATGCATGACCAGGGTAAACGCAATATGTGTACGGTTTTACAAACTTTTGCTAAAGAAATGAAATGGCATGTCAAGTGTAGGACTGAGATTTTGCACGATACTTCTATAATGGTGGCAGGTGGACTCCAACTTCATTGTGAACTATTATGTAGGACATTCAGTTAAAGTGCCTCAACGGAATTCAAACCCACAACTTACACTATAACTGCACTACAACCAATAGTGGGCTTTACCAACTGAGCCAATTGTTAAGTCCAACAACTCTGTTTGAAAATAACCCTTCGAATGACGTAGACAATATTAGACACATTTAGTGGCTTTACTATTCGGTGTACTCTATAATCATGTAGTTAATTGTTCTGCTTAGAGAGAGACGGCTTACCCCTGCAAAACAAATTTGTTAGACATATATTTCAATTCACTTGGAAAATCTACTTCACTTTTGTTCAAAGAAAATAATGTGTAGCTTTTCGTTATTCCACTATCCATAAAAGGTAAATTGAATCTTAAACATCCTCCGAGACGGGTCCGGATCCTCTGTTCCAAATGCCGTTAACACACCTAATTATCTTTTTTAGGGGTGAGATTTTAGTATTTATGTATGGCTGGGATTGAATAGGATATTGTTTAGAACATACAACTGGGACAAAAGATCTGGAGTGCTTCGAGAAAGGTTCACAACTCCGACATGTCACATCTTAACATGGTTAATTAGTCAAAAGTCTCGGTTGTATTTGATTTGGATTTGGGCTCTTACCGTGTCACAAATTTTGGACACAAAAGTTCTCTCCCATCTTAAACGAGTTAATTAGTCAAACGTCTGCTCAGTTGCATTTGATTTGGGTTCTTACCGTGTCACAAATTTTGGACACAAAAATTCTTTCCCATCTACCATGCATTTCTTTTATAATTATTATTATTATCAGGGTCAGCAGGGAGAGGTCACGTGAACTCTAAAGGACCTTTAGACGTTGGCACAAGCCTGCCTTCTTTTTATCCAGGTGCTCCAGCTACAAATTGAACCAACGAATTACGGCTAACAAGTGCCCCGTCCACTATGCGTGCCTGTATAAAGTTCTTCAAGACATACGTTCAGACTAACCATCTCAGCAGCTATATATCTAAATCCGCAAGCAGCAGCCTTCTGTAGCTCATTACTTCTGAGATCAGGCGATCAGATGCGTGGGCCTACATATTGCACATTCTTTCGGGCATTGAAGACACGAAAATTGCTAATTATGATGCACACAGGAGAGCATACGCATACATTACACGGTAAAGAATAGGAAGGGAAGAGGCAGGGGTGGAGACCAAATTTTACATGCGTATATCCTTCCAAAACATCACGGTTCGTGGCTGTTTACACGGTTGTGGAACTCCAGCATTTCCTGGTGATTGGGGTCCAAGGAGAGAGCAGCTCGGCAGTCTCTCAGGGCACCTGAAATGTCTCCTATGTGCTCATGGAAGGCTGCTCGCAAGTGAAGCAGGTGGAGGTCGGCCTTGAAAGCAATTGCCCTTGTCAACTCTGCAATAGCCTCTTTTTCTTTGTGGCTGTCCATGAGCACTGATCACAAATCAAAAAAAAGATGTTATATTTGAACTGCAACGTGGTACTAAACCAGCATGTAAGACCAGCTAACTTTGCTCATGTAAAATGTACATACATATATAGCAGTGTGACATAATGAGTTGCTTCTAGTAATTAAAAACCCTGTGGGGCATAAGATTGTGTCCCCAAAAGGCACGAATTGGACAAGTAAGAGGAGACGTGAAAGAAACATCATATTAAGTAAAGAGGTTTGCTATGCAGACCCATTTTGGAACCCGAAACGAAACCCGAAGCAATTCCAACCACCTGTTATAAGGTATAACAAATAAAATAATGTGTTTTATTTGTTATACCTTGTAACATGTGGTGGGGATTGCTTGGGGTTTGGTTTCGGATTCCAAAACGTGTCCACCTAGTATTTCTCTTAAGTAAAGAGGATAGAAACATGGAAGACAGGATCTGGAAATGCATGAACTTGGCTGGAAATGCATGACAGCTAACTTTGTTGTAGTGCCCTAAAGCTTGGTATTCCAACCATAAGCACAACTCGCTCAACTGAATGAGCAACTTTCCCTCTGTTCATGGTGCAACTATAGGCAGTTATGCGGCCCTCAAGTCAACCCAGCATCCTCACTTCTTCGTCATTTTCCCATACCCTTCCACCACCTCCTTTCTCCCCCGCCAACATTTTCCCTCTAATGTACTGCAGACTGTAGCTATTCGTGGGAGCCAAAGCGCCCGGGGGAGGGAGGGCAGCAAAAGGAAGGAATGATGTTTTTCCATTAGATGGACCACGTCAAAACCATGGCACATGGATGGAGGTGTGGAAGTGAAAGTTTGTGGAAGTTTCCAAATAAAACTTCGACAGAAGTTAAGCTTAGAAATAGTGAAGTTGTGTGGAAATTTGGTAAAATCATCCAATTTAGCTTTTATATATATATATATATATATATATAGATAGAGAGAGAGAGAGAGAGAGAATCAGGTTAGAATACACTTAATGTACAGATGGCACGCTACACTCAGGTGTTCTTTGCATATCAAGACTATTTTTTTACAAAATTTATACCATTGATCTTCATTGTCATTCTGTAATTAGGCTACATACAAATTTGAGCTCATTTGGATGATTGTAAGTCACTCATCCGAGGGAAACAAAATTGACACACGAAACTAATTTGAAACACATTATTTTGTGGCCTTTATAACATAACCTATAAATGTCCAAATGGGCTCACATTTCATATATGAGCTATTCACAAGATGTTTAAGAAGATCAACGGATTAGATTTTAAAAAAATTATTCCATCATGAAAAACTACTTGAATGTGTTCTGTTTCGAATACACTCGAGTGTATTCTAGCCTGACTCTACACACACACGCACACACACTGATATATATATATATATATATATATATATATATATATATATATATATATATAGAGAGAGAGAGAGAGAGATAGAGATAGAGAGAGAGAGTCAAACTAGGCTAAAATCGATTCTAGTTGAGCACGAATAGAACTCAATAGTTTTACATGCTCCATCGACTAAATGTAAATCCAACCGTAGGATCTTAATCTTCACCTCATGAAATATCTATAAACTAATTTTCAAGTCAATTGAATACTTTTAGGTCATTCATTTAACAAGCACACAATCGTCATTATAATTAGTTCGAGGCCACCGATTTTGCTATGTTAAGATGCAAAGGCTGTACCTGCCAAATGAGCTCAATTTTTTGGTGTGTATATCTCATCAATGTAGATCAATGCAATCACTTTACTTTTCCGATTAAATATGTATTGTGCTAATTATAGGCATAAGGAAAAATTGACTCAGAATCGATTCTATTCTAGTTTTACTCTCTCTCTCTCTCTCTCTCTCTCTCTCTCTATATATATATATATATATATATATATATATATATATATATATATAAGTTCTTTAATAGGAAATATCTAAAATACATATTAAAACGTATAGATTCTGACTTTGCAATTATCAAAGTTAAAATAGAGACAGAGTTGATGAGAACTAACAAGTAAAAAGTCACAAGCTTACAATATTAAACAAAATAGTTCAAAATACAAGACAGATCATTTTATCAGTCAGCCTTCCGAACCTAGCAATTTTACCACTGGGTTCCTAAAAAAATCCTGTTTCGTTTATCACATTTTTAGTACTGTAATATTTGTTCAAATGAATCGAAGCGAACACACAACATCGGTGGTTGGTATAATACACATAAATCAAAGTAGTATTAGGCGTTGAAATCCTCAAACAAATATATTTGACAGAAATCGCATTTGGGTAAACACAGACTAATCGGGGAGAAGAAATGGTGTAAGACGGCTTACAAATACACCAAAATCTTGTAAACAAAAGGTAGAACTAGTATAGGACCTATAAATGTAGTTTTAGCTAGAAAAAAATAGATACTTATCTTAAGTTTCAACAATTTCCTTCCCAGGATAGAAGTCTCAGCAGGGTTATTCCACAATCAGAGTAGCAACATCTTTGAAGTTGGTGGACATCTAGCTATGTTGTCGAGTTTTCCTACTTCTTCTATTTGGTCCGGTCGACATCGTCACCATTTGATGTCGACACTGTCGATGTTGGTCGGAATGTTGTATAAGTTATTGAATATAGAAGTTTGCCCGGATTTGACTTCTCAGACTGCTGGCATCTGACAATATCAACGAATATTTGCTAGGTTTCTAAGGCATTTAGTACTATGGTCTAAAGCCCTTCTTGACGTGTTAGATTCGTGGGTGATAGCATCAAAAATGCCTTTTCTAGCATCTAGTAGTTGTTGGGTGATAGCATCAAAAATGCCTTTTCTAGCATCTAGTAGTTGTTGACCTATTTCTACAATACTAAAATTGTAGCATACCCATGTTCAAACTGCATGCCTTACATTTATTCATTGCTCTGCTCGGTTGTTGTAAAATAACTTGCACATAAAAACTAATCAATTCATGTGCTAACTCCCAAGAGCCTAGATTGGGAATCTGTTCTTGATCCAGAAACTAAGGGTTGGATGACATGACATTGGTAATCATGTTATGCATAAAAAGATATAACACAGTAGACAGAAGAGTAATTAAGTGCGCCAGGATAAATACATAGATACTTCTACAAGAAAAAGGGTTTAATCATTAATAGTGCATATGAAATAGCTAGGGTACAGGTGTTGGAGGTCACAGGACTGGACTATTCTGTAAGCAAGCAGTGGAATAGGATATGAGAGGTATTTGTAGCTCAAAAACAGTTAACTCCACCAAAAGCTTCACAGTTCACAGTGAAAATATAAATTACCACATCAAATCACATATTGAAACAAAACCCGAATGAATAATACAGTAAAGTGATGTGAATTTGATGAAAATTCTGCTCGTCTCTATTGTTTTTGCATCCTATACCCAGGAAAACAATGCAACTGAAGAAGAATGCATTCCAAAAATGTTAACCCAGAGAGAGACGAGAATTATAATTCAAATGCATAAAGGTAGTATACTAACCAGCAGCTCTGTATCTGTAAGGATAGACCCGCAAAGGATCCAACTGTGTAACCATTTGCAGATCTTCCTTTGTGCGCTCCCTGTCACAGTACTCTGATCTTTTCTCATATGCCGAGGCATTGTTCCTTGCTTTCTCAATTAACTTTGTCATTTCCTGATATGCAGCTTTCTTATCATTGTTAAGAAAGTGCACTCTAGCAAGACCTTGATGGGCTCGAGTGTGCTGAATGTTGAGAGCACTGATGTAGCAATCTGCTGCTAAGTCTAGCTTCCCACAATCCACATAGACGCTACCAAGATTATTCAAGGCCTGCATGACAGTTTTGAACAGTCTTTTAGAACCAGATTTTATAATAAAAGCACTTTAAATCAAGTATAAACACATATAAATTTCATATTAGAGTATCGACCAGCTTTGTCTGTGGCATGATTCTATCTTTTGAGCTTTCATAGGAATTACAAAACGTCGAGAAATCTTGAAGGAAGAAACTTAATATTCATCTGATAAATGCTACACCTAAGCCATATAGATAGAGGATGCAAGTAAATGCAGCATGGGCATTAAAAGAGTTATATTTCCAGACTCATGTACACCCTAAAAACAATGTCACCCATCACTCACATAAGATAATAAATAGCTCGTACAGATTCCTCTTTTCTCATTTTCATCAAATAAAAAGGAACCACAATCCTACCCAGCATTTTCATATCTTCCAACTTCCATGCTCCAATCAGGACATTTTGTCTATCATATGTCAAATTTTGGTTTAAAGAGAAAATCATTCTAATTTCAGAAGTGTATTATTAGATTAATCAACTTCGAACTTCCATAATCATACATGTATTCAATTATTACCAGCGAAAATTTACTAAAAAGAGTCAACCGAGTTCAAATTGAGAATGATCACTTTCAGTCAGTGCCTATAAAAAATAAGGATTACGAGTCACGTCTGAATAGTGATATATATTGCACTATCAGCTTAGCTGCACGCCAAGCTGTGTCAAGCGCATCTAATAGGTTGCAAGTCAAGAAAAATGACATTAACGTTTCTTATGATTAATCATTCATAAGGTATCCCTCAACATATTACCAAATAACTGGCAATTTTAGAACAATGAAAATTGATTGTGAAAATCATATGCCATTCAATAATCAGACCACGAGTGTCCTGTCATTTTCTTCGTGATGCTTGTAAGGATTTTAATTGTGAAGTTAGATCCCAAAGCACAATTTATAAACCAAAAGAGGTAGCCATTAATTGAATGATCTGCTCCAAAGTGCCTCTACACATATCTGCCCAAATCTATTCTGCCCCCAATGACTTTTCCTTTGATTGCACATTAACACGACATATGCAATCACGTTAGCAAGGAGACACCTATCACGCTGATCAACTAATGTGGGCAGAAAATTAGACGGAATTGGGAGTTATGGCAATCTAGGCTGGCCTCATGCTTCGGCTTTATAACAAGCACTACACTGAAACTGAATATATTCTTCAGCTTTGACACGGGTTGTGGAAGAGCTAGACAGGAAGCTTGAATTGATATAAGCAAAAAGAAGCATGAGAGGATAATAAAGAGCAAGTATCAAGGGATGGGAGCATGTGATAACTATTGCCTTTCCAAGAGTGGTCAGAGTATACCAAGTCCATTATCTTCCGTAATACTCATGCAAATCTTGGCAAGTGAGCTTGTCTTTTGGAGCCAAATAGCTCCATCAAGTTGCGCATAAAGATGTCGAACCCAACCAAGGAAATCTTCATTGAGCTACCTCCGTCATAATAGAAGCATTGGCCATAGGTCTCATTCACGAAGTGTTGTGATATAACATATAAGGCCCTCAAACTTCTTAGCTTACATTTCTTCCTAATCTGCCGAAACCTATAAACCGTTGTAACATGAGAAAAATAATCTTTAATAAATAAATATAATTCTGACAGGAATTATTTATGTCAGATGGATGCAAGACAAAGTTATGCAAATCAATATTACATGTACCTGATCCTAAGGTCGGCGAATTACCAATACCATGCCAGTAATAGAAGGAAAATGGGTCAAAGTATGGATATTCGATTAACATTAAGAGCACGCTATTAAACATGTTATTCCTTGACTATATTTGAGTACAACTCTTATAAATATAATTTTTTGGGAGTGGTCATGATAGGTATGGGTCATGTGGGTGTAGACCTGTACATATATGTATTCCAGCAGTTACCTATAGCTATTTGCAAAAGAAACATGCTAACTATTGGTATGTCAGGAGCTTCACTCAAAAATAAAGATTAAAGAACTCTTGTAACAACTATCAAGGCGAAAAAGGAAGCACAGGAAGCGTGCATCAATGATCTCTATAGAACACGGTGGATCACCATCTAGAACTCACGTTTCACGCAAATGGATGGGTAGGGTAGCTTATTTTGCAGCATCTGTCTGAACCCTAATAGCCTGTTTAAGCAGGTAAACCTGCTGGTAACAAATTATTTTGACATGTCTGCGCATAATGAATGAGTCTGCAAGCCAACTGGCTGCCCACTCCTAGCAATCCGATGAAAGTGTATTACAATCTAGAGGAACCTTGTTTCTCTTCCTAGCGCCACCATCATGCTACAATGGATAAAGAACTCAGACCATATGTATTGGCCTTTGGAGGTTGAAGTTAGGAATAGATGCGGCAAGCGACATGACCTACAAAGATCCAACATGCCGCCGCCATTCAGTACTCTTAGCGCCTAAAAGAGCGAGATGTGTGTCCTAAAAGAACAGACCATTGTCTTTGCCGATGCACCACAATTTTCCATCGATTGTCAACTACTACTTCACCTCAACACAAAGTTGTTAACCCTCTCTCTTCCACAAAAGGGTTCGGCTATCACTCTTATATTTTACTCTTTTACCACTTAAGAGCGACAAAAAGAAGCAATTGGTGGGATGCTCTCAATGGAGTCCCCCAAGTCCTCTATATATCGGTCTCCGGTCTCCATGCCAGAAAGTTGCAACCAAGACTCCATATTACAAATTTAATGAACTCCAATAATTAATCCATGTTGCACATAAGCAGACGCCTCCTCTTCTCTTAGGTTTGACTTCTATTAATATTGTTGAAGCAAAAGCCCAAATCCTATTGAGTCCTAATCTATTTGGGACATGGACTAGGATCGCGTTAATATCCTAACAATCCTCCAGCACATCGGGAGACGTTGTCTTCAACAATCACTTGGGAGTAACTCCTGGACTCTATCATCACCTATGATGATTATTATATGTGGTCATTCTCCTTAAACATGCCATTATCTTGTCATTTTTATCCATCGTTTTGAAATTCTACCCTGAGCATATTGATAGTGCCACATCTCTCTCCATGTCTGCACCTAGAATATTGTTAGCCCCCTGACCATCAACCAAGACATTAAAGATGAACACATGGTTATGACCTCATGTAGCAAGGCTTAGAAGCCTACTGAAGAAGCTTTCTCTATCTATATAACTCTATATCAAGTGCTCAATCCTCCTCTCCAGATATAAAAACTAAACATCCATTGTACAACCCTTCTTCTTCACACACAAGTTGTCTTGAAGAAGGCTTTGAAGCGACCTTGTGTAAGTGGGAGACATCATGATGCACCTCATTGTGCTTGCATATATTTACTTTCATGCACTTTTTGACATCGTTGAGAGAATCATGCAGCTCAGACCTGTAGCTATCAGTGGGACTATTTTCTTGTCATCCTCATTTTGGTCTTCGTGTATGCCTTTGAACTTGTGTTGACTTCTTGATGGCATGAACTTTGACTCTATGCACTTAGAACATGGATATTTATAGATTATAGCACGCTATACCTCGAGCTATCACCAAGCACCCTTTTGTCACCTTGCATATGCCATCTCCAAAGTTGAGATGATATCCATCCATGTCCTATAAGGATCCAAAATTTATACTAAGAGTTTAGTCTAGAATGTAACAAGCATCTTTGAGAGTGATAGTACACCCAACATTTGTTTTATTGCAAACCTAAATTCCGATGATCTTTGAGTAGCTAGCATTCACCATCCTTTATATTGTTGAAGTTCCCTCTTCAATATGTTGTGAATAACCTCTTGCAAGATGAAGCATGACACACCGCTCATGTCCAATGACCACTCAATATTTTCCTTTGTGCTCAAGCACTACTCCCAGATCGTTAATACTTGATCCATGTTTGTGTCGTACGCAGTGGCAATTGTTCGCATGTTCTTTTGCCATTTTCTTATGATAACTTCTTCCATATCTTACAATCCTTTCTCAAGTGTCCACCTTTTCCGCAGCAACAACACTATGTTCTCGTTGGCTTTTTACGCAATTCAAATTATGACAGTGAGTCTAACTTATTCCTCTACACCTCCAATGTATAGAGCCTAACTTGTAGAATCAAATCTACCATGTTCCCTTCTACGGATGTCCTCCACTCACAAAACCCCGAGTATTGTCAAGCTTCAACTTCATGTTTACTGACAAACATCTTAATATTGTCTATCGTAGTCAAACAACTCTCAGTCAAAAAGGGAAGTAATATAAAGGTTTTGACTTCATCATCAAACTCGATCTCCATAAAGTTGAGCAGAGTAATCAGTAATCTTGCATCCTAAGAGAGAAGATGTTTGTCCTATTTAAAATGCGACAGCTAGTTGTTGTTCCCGATGCACCACCAATTTGCCACCAATTTTTCAATCGCTACTTCACCTCAGAAGTTGTTGGCCCTCTCTCTTCTACGAGAGAGACCGAACAATTACTCTTGATTTGTGGCTCTACTACCACAAAAGAGAACCAACAAGGTAATAACAATCAATTGGTGGGATGATCTCAAATGTTGTCCTCTACATGATGTAGGACGAGCATAGCCTTTTAAATAGTCTTTCTAGTAGTTTTATAATGTTTTATCAGTTTCCTTGCATTTCATGGGTTATTTGATATATAGGACATACATGCATCCAGATTCACGATTGGCTTCTTCCAACTCTCTTCTGGTGACAAGGTGTAAAGACCAAGGACGAACACCTGACTCGTCTCCAACTTGTCTTTAACACACTTCGCACTGAGAAATTGTATGTCAATCTAAAGAAGTGTTCTTTTCTTCAAGATAAAGTCCTTTTCCTTGGCTACATTGTATCCGCTACCGGCATTGAAGCTGACCCCGCCAAAGTCAAAGCTACCACTGATTGACCCCAGCCCACTACGATCTGTGAACTACATAGCTTTCATGGGTTGGCTACTTTTTATCATCGGTTTGTTCGAGGATTCAGACACCATTATGGCTCCTCTCACTGAGTTAATGAAGTGTGATAAATTAGAGTGGACGTCATCCGCCACTAGGACTTTTGAGGCTGTCAAAACTAAGTTAACTGAAGCTCAGGTCCTTCGCCTTCCGGATTTCTCACATTCGTTTGAGGTATCTTGTGATGCTTCCGGTGTTGGCATTGGTGGTGTTCTGAGCCAAGAAGGGCACCTTGTTGCCTTTTTTAGTGAGAAACTCAATGACGCAAAGCGTAAATACTCCACATATGATAAAGAATTCTACGTTGTTGTGCAATCTCTGCGTCATTGGAGGCCTATCTTCTTCACCAAGAGTTCATCCTTTGGTCTGACCATAAAGGCCTTCGCTTCCTGAATTCCCAAAAGAATTTAAGTGTTCGCCACGCCAAATAGTGTGAGTTTCTTCAGGAGTACACTTTTGTTCTCAAACACCGCTCTAGTGTTGAAAACAAGGCTGCAGACGCTCTCAGTTGCTTCTTGACCACCCAACACTCTATGAGCGTTGAAGTTGTGGGCTTCGACCGTCTGAAAGATCAATATCCCACCTGTCCTGACTTTGGAATTATACATTCTGACCTCATCGATAGCACACCTGGCCAAGCTTCTGATTTTATCCTACGTGATGGATTTCTCTTTCGTGGCACGCAGTTATGTATCCCTCTACTTCAGTTCGCGACTTTCTTATTTGGGAATTACAGGTTGGTGGTCTGCTGGTCATTTTGGTGGGGATAAGACCAACGCTCTGGTTACTAATAGATTTTATTGGCCTTCCTTACGTCGAGATGTCGGTCGCATCGTGTCTCGGTGTCGTACTTGTCAATTGATCAAAACCAAAAGAAAAAATATGGGCCTTTACACCCCTCTTCCTATTCCCCATGAGCGTTGGAAGGACCACGGTATGGATTTTATTCTGGGTCCTCCCTGCACTACACGTGGCCACGACTTTGTGTTTGTAGTTGTAGATCATTTTTCTAAGATGGCCCACTTCATTGCTTGTAGTAAGACTTCTGATGCTTCTCATATTGCCCGCCTTTTATTTAATGAGGTAGTCAAGCTACATGGTCTTCCTACCACTATAGTCTCTGACCGTGATGTGAAATTTGTTAGCTACTTTTAGAAGACTTTATGGAAAATCTTTGGTACTAACCTCAAATTCTCTTCTGCATTCTACCCTAAAACTGACGGTCAAACTGAGGTGGTTAACAGGAGCTTAGGTAACCTCTTGCAATGTCTTGTAAGTGAACGTTTAGCCAATGTGGGACTAAACCACAAGCTTTACAAGACAAACTGGGAAAATACCATATAACCCCTGAAATGCAAGGAAACTGATAAAACATTATAAAACTACTAAAAAGACTATTTAAAGGCTATGCTCATCCTACATCACTAGGGCATCTATATATAGGCATCCATGCCATATTGTTGCAACTAGGACTCCATTTTACAAATTGCAGTTTAACTCCAAACATCAATCCATGTTGCACATAGGCAGCCATCTCCTCTTCTCTAGGATTTGACTCCTATTAGGATTGGTAAAGCAAAATCTCAATTCCTATTAAGTCCTAATCCATAAGGGATATGGGTCGGAATTGAATTACTTTCACATCCAAACAGTTGAGGCAATCAGATTAACAATTTATTCACTGACTAGCCACAATCAATTGTGGTTTTCATTGGAGTTTGTTGGATAGGAAAATTAGTGGACAACTTGGGATCATCAAACCCTAGAGCACCAAGTTCGGAAACTTGAATCACGGTGTCCTGGTGAAAGGTTTGATATGTGGGCTGAGAGACCCGAGCTATCAGCAAGAACGGCATGAATCGATGTAAATTTGTCACTAAGAGTCAGACACTCTTTTCTGAGGGCATGCTAGTTGCAGAACCTGTACTAGATCTAGAGAAGGCTGAAGAATCTAAGGAGGTCGTGGTACAAATTGTCGCAAAAAAGGAAAAAATTGAAGTTTGAGTACAGAATCAAAGCTGGAATTGTTTACTTTTATTGTATTGTCAATGGAGACGGACCAACAACAGGATGACTGTTGGTGGCGGCAATGAAGTAGACAGGAGGAAGATGACTGTTTGGAGGGGGAAGCGGGGGGATAAGAGAAATTTGTTGTCAAGGCTGGTTAATCGCTGGTTGCAATTCAATGGGAACATGGAGGCTAAAGAAAAATGAATTTCCCCTTAAGGACCAAGTTTGAATATAAAAATCAATTTCAAAGCATTACTATTGGACGAACTAAAAATAATGCAAGACCTAGATATTTCTCAAAATAAGGAAATCCTAATGCAGCTATACATTCCTATGCAAAACAAATGAACTCAAATAATTTAACTAGTACTTCAAAATAATATTTTGTTTATCTAGTTAATCTGAATGTTATGTGATACCTTGCATCACATTGAGAAAATTATATTCATATGGCATTGGCAACATTAAACTAGGGCGGAAAAGTGATTTTTGCCTGCTCCATGAGGAAATTTGTGAAATTAACTCTAAAATGGCAAACAATGGTTGAACATGGGTACATATATGACCTAAAGAGACTCATTACAGTGTTAATGTTTCAAAAGTGACATCCCAAGATAGACAACTGAGCGCACTTTTGCGTTAAAATGAGACAAGATTTCTTGGATTTCAACATTATGTAATATTTGGGTCCAAAAAAATAAGAGTTATATATTTCACTAATTATTTTCGCATAACAATTAACAAAAATTATTCTATTTTTATGTCAAACATACTTGTCAACCACATGCCTAGAAGTCCAGATGTACTAGGGAGTCCATCTTGCTTTGTAGCATAATATGTTGCACTTTGGACCATTTTTCTTGCCAATCACTAGGACCAAGATTTTGGTCGTAATGTTCATTTTTATAGTCCTGGAATTTGATTAAAAGATTCTTATTTGGGGCATCATGTCCTTAATTTAGGGCCTACACACCGTTTATGCTAACCTCAATATAGCATCGGCATGCATCTTGACTCTAGTTTTTATTTTAGAGACTCCTTCATAGGGCTTCAACATTATGTAATATTTGGGTCCAGAATTAAGAATTATATTTTTCACTAGTTATTTTCTCATAACAATTAATAAAAATTACTATAGTCAAGGAAGAAAATGCCTGATTTCGATGTCGTTTCGTTGGCCACAAAAACAGAAGTTTACCGAAATTTCGATGAAAATTTTGACAAATGTGTTCCTAACGTTTTGACGGTAAAATCAACAAAATAATTATGAAATTTTACCAGAATTATCTAATAGTGTAGATCTACTCAAATATGCAATAATATTTCATACTGGATATGTGGGGGTGGGGGTCTCATGTGTGGGTGAAGGACCCTGAACTGTTTCGATGGGGATTTTGATGGAGAAATTTGATGTCATTTTTCAATGGTGAAATCACTGAATCAAGTCACTATACTTTGCAAGCACAATGTATAACTTAAAGATACAAAATTGTGTAAAAACAATATGCTCTAGGCAATCCATAGTACATCAAAAAGAAAGAAAAACTTTGATGGATAGTGCATTTTGACAATGCATTTCGATGTCCGATGGCCATCGGTATGGAAATAATTGTGGAAATTTTGACAATTTTGTGGAAATTTTTACTTTCGGGGCTCCTTCCTAGGGCTTTAACTACGACCTAAAATATCATGGTAACTACAAGTCCCTCTTTATTACTAACTTGGATCTCTAAAAACATCTACTATCATGGACGGAATCCAGTGTTCATCTCACATTATATGCAATTAAAGTAGTTAGTTTATGCAAATTATAACCCATAGAATAGTCTTTATGAATTGTTATTGGAATAGTAACAAACAGATGATAAAACATAGTGAAATTTTATCTTTGACATTTCAGATTCTACCAAACCCAAAAGCACATTCAACGAGTAGTAGAAATATTACTTTAATCAAGAAATCAAATTACATATTATCATTTTGAAACAACAAAGCATTTGATTATGTAGATGCATTATAATTTGAAAAGACTTACCAAATTATTAAAGCACCATGATTTTGAAGTATAAATGAAATTTTATCCAAAGATTAGTATAATTAAATATTATTTTATAAGAAGATCAACATGGAACAATATCTTTGATATTAGAAGTCATTTACTTGTTCAGTTTTAGATGATATATATAAGGAGTGCAAGCTCAAACTAAATTCACAGTGCTGACCTTCCTTCCGCCTTTACGAGTCTTCAAACACTTAGTATTATGTTTAAAATTGAATATTCACTTATTTGTATGTCATAATTAATAAGATTATTAATTTCTTACATGTACATGGATCATATATTAGAGAGTTTGGCTAGTTTAGTTAATTAAGTTATTTGAGTCTATTTTTACATGGGCCCAAGTGTGTCTAGGTCCATTAGAGTGTAGTCTAAAGTTTGTATGCTTCCCCCTTCTCCTATAAATAGAGGGGGACTTCTCTTATCAAATATATCGCAAGGCCTTCTTTTACTTTACAACATGGTATCAAAGCAGTGATCTAACCCTAAACCTATAGGATACAAAACATTTTCCTCTGCCTGTGGGCAACAGCTTCCCTTCTTGGCTGGTTCGCATGCTGGGCATCTATCCAGTGTGTCTAGGTCCATTAGAGTGTAGTCTAAAGTTTGTATGCTTCCCCCTTCTCCTATAAATAGAGGGGGACTTCTCTTATCAAATATATCGCAAGGCCTTCTTTTACTTTACAACATGGTATCAAAGCAGTGATCTAACCCTAAACCTATAGGATACAAAACATTTTCCTCTGCCTGTGGGCAACAGCTTCCCTTCTTGGCTGGTTCGCATGCTGGGCATCTATCCAGCCTCTCCCTTATAACATTTATCTACTCACCGCAACACGGTCCAGTCTCGCTTCTCTCGACAGTCGTCGTACTGCTCTCTACTAGTTTCCACGCAAGTGGACACCAAAGATTAATTGCTCCATGCCCTTTCGGATCTCGGCTTTTGCTCTATCTTGGCCGCCCACCAGCATATGTCAAGATATAACTCCTGATCCCTGTCGCCATCCCCATCTCCATGACCAGCCACAATGATTTGTCTGCTCTTGTCTAGGTTTTGGAAAGCACGAAGCGGCAAGCGTGCGGATTGCTCTGCTTGAAGCGGGAAGCGGGTTTTAAAGCGGACGCTTTTTGAAAAAGCGGTCCACATTGTTTTTGAAAAAAATAGAAAATTATAGAATAACTTGCAGATCACTTTCTCCCTTCGGGCTGGATTTGGATGAGTGTTATACTTCCACTTGGGATTATTTTGACATAGTCAAACTTTAATCACCCCCCGTCCACATTAGTTATAGAAATTAAATAATTAATAGATTAATTTCTGATTAGAGTAAGTACATTTTAGAGTCATATTGTCATAGAATCATAATCTGTACAGTTAAAATTTTAAAACAAGGTAGGGTAAGTGTCGATTTATGATACATGGCAGTAGTGACTACTGAATTTACAGTAGATAGATTTATCGAAATATCACTAGTTGCAGTAATTAATTATGTGACAGCAACATATTATATTCATTGTGAAATCATGCAATCATATAGAAGTGCCATAATGGTATGCATTCATTCATCTAAAATGATGAAATTGTGCAACAGCCAATAGCAAAAATAATTGTATATACATGTGACAGGATGATGTGCTTTCATATAGGTAGTTACATGATGAGATTGTGAAACATCAAAAAAGTCATGCAAATTCAAACATAGCTGGAACATAATGTATTGCTAATATTATATCATGAAAAATTAAAAAATCACAGCAACAAAGTGAAACATCAATAAATTCATGCAACTATTACTAATATTATATCACAAACTCTACAAATGACAAGATGACAATACATAGTTCTTATATACATGTATATAGTGTACAAACAGACGTAAATAGTTAGAGATATTTATCAAATTGGTTATTACACCTATACAATACATCATTTTTATTTTTTAAAATTCAGCAAGTGATTGGGTAAGTTTTGAGAATAATTATTGTGAAGCGCCCTGAAGCGGCTGCTTAAGCGGACCCAAAAAAGCAGCCTAAAGCGGAAAAAAGCAGACAAAAGCGGCCGCTTCAATGCAAAACGCTTCAAGGCCCGCTTCACTGAAAATTACAACGGAGTATATGCTTGGGCGCTTAAGCGGCCGCTTAAGCGGGCGCTTCACCCGCTTTTTTATTCACTAGCTCTTGTCACAGCCAATGTTCAAAATTTCGTCGAAATTGGCGAAATTTCGCCAATAATTTCGATGCCGATGGCAATCGGACATAGAAACAGCAGTACCTCTTGTTACGTACGTAATTTCGCCGGCAAAAAAAAAATTTGACGGTTTTTTTCAAATTTCGCCGAAACAGGATGGGTTTCGCTGCAAATTAGCCACTTAAGGCTATTATTTCGCCGGCACGGGTCAGGATGCAACACTGTGCCGCCGAAAAAGAAGACGTATGCTGCAGATTTTTGCTTGGGCGATTTTGAAGGTTCCAAAGGCTATTTTGAGGTATGTTATCTCTAATCCTCTTCTTCTTCTCCCCCCCATCTAATGTTTTACCCATTCTCTCTCTCTAATCTCTCCTCCTACTATATTTCTCTCTCTATTCTCTTAGATCTAAGGTACTAGATCTACCAAAAATGGTGGATCTATGCATTAAATCCTTAAATGGTGTAGATCTAAACATGAATCCTACTAAATATCACTAAATCCATAACCTAAACCCGTATTACTACTTAAATCTAATCTTTTTTGCTTAAAAAATCATTTTTTAACATAGAATTGCCTAGATTCATGCTTATATGAACAATATATACTAATATTAACTTAGATTAAGGTCAAAAATGCATTTTGGAGGTCAAAAATTATGTACTTTTTATTATTTTTGAAAAATCAGACTTAAAATTTTATTTTATTTTTCTATTTTAGTTAAATAAAATGATTTCTAAATAATAGAAATTGCATAAATAATACTATAATAACCTAATATTTGTATGATAAAATACTTAAAATACATTAAATGTATTTATTTAGAATAAAGATCAAATCTTTTTATATGATTAAAAATTATTTTCAGTAATTAAAAAAGAAAAAAAATACATTTATTAAAAAATAATTTAATAAAATGTCTTAGCATGATTAATTGATTATACATTTATACTCTACTTATTTAGTATCATAAATCATTGAAGTAACGCAAACATATTATAAAATTGAGTTTACTCTATTAGTCTATTTAATATCATTAAAAGATAATTTCAGAACTTAAAATGGTAAAATAAAATATATTCTAAAAAATTAAGAGACACTAAAATGATGCAATTGTCTTCTAGTTCTACTCTACTTGTACATGTTTGTAAATATGTTACATAATTCATGATTTAAATGTAATGACATGACTCATGAGTGTTTTTCTTTATTCTTTATATTTTGCAGGTGATGGCGAATTCTTCTAGCAATGGTTCATCTGATGGTGACAGAGATGTGGGTGTTGGGAGGGGTAAGAACCAAGCTGGTAAAAAGGGTCCAAATCTTGATTTTGCATGGGGGCATTGTCAACCCATGGGTGACAATAGACAACAAGTGGTTTGCAACTACTGCGACAAAAAGATTGGAGGTGGAGGAATTACTAGGTTCAAGGCACACATTGTTGGTGGGGATAAGAATGTAGCCAAGTGCAAGAAATGTCCTCAAGGAGTGAGGGATGACTTTATTGAAATGATGAAAGCTAAGAAAGAAACACGTCAGCAACAGAAACAATTAGACCAGCTGTATGTGAATACCTTGTTTGGTTATAAGGGACGACATGGTTCGCCTGCTGAGGAGGACTTTGATGTGGAATATCCCCTAAATTATGACACCCCCCAAGCCCGACGCATGTTTAGGAGGGCCTTGAGAGATTCTAAGAGGTATGCATGGGAAAAACAACAACATGATGAGTATAGGAGCATGGTTTTAAAAAACGCGCCTCGAGGCTTAAGAGGCGTACGCCTTGAGGCGAGGCGGCCTCCGGTACGCCTCGAGGCTTAAGCCTCAGTCTGCCAGTGAGAGGCGTGCGCCTCAGTTTCTGCGAGGCGTATCGAGGCGTAAGAGGCGTAGAGGCGTTTGTGAGGCGTAAGCCTCAGACTTTGTGTCTAAAAAAAGGATGTATTATCCTATTTTAGACTTAATAGAGGCTAAATTAACCCAAAATTATATGTATATAGATATATGTATGTGCATATCTATATATGTGTATGTTTGTTTGTTAACAACTATGGATATTTTACTACTTTTATCATTATATGCTGCATGTATGTAAGCATTCTCTTGTGTATGTGTATATATATATATATATATATATATATATATATTTCTGTTTCAGAAATATGTAAATCTGTATAGTTATATATGTAAATCTGTACAGCATAAAACAGAAATCTGTCTATATAGTAAGTATATTTATTTATATGTATAGATATGTATCTATATATACATGCGTATTTGTAATAGTATATCTATCTATACACACACACACATATATATATATATATATATATATATATATATATATATATATATATATATATATCTGTTTCAGAAATATGTAAATCTGTATAGTTATATATGTAAATCTGTACAGCATAAAACAGAAATCTGTCTATTGAGTAAGTATATTTATATATATCTGTTATATATATGTCAATCTATATAGAATAAAATAGAAATCTGTCTATATAGTATATGCATGTATGCATATGTAAATCTGTATATATGACTATATACACGTACATATATGTATTCATATATAAATATATGGGATTATATATATATATATATATAGAGTCAGGCTAGAATACACTCGAGTGTATCCGGAGCGGAATACACTCAAGTAGTTTTTCATGATGCAATATTTTTTTTGAAAATCTAATCCGTTGATCTTCTTAAACATATCGTGAACAACTCGTACGCAAAATTTGAGCACATTTGGATATGTATAGCTCATGTTATGAAGACCGCAAAATTATACATTTCAAATTAGTTTCACGCGTCGATTTTGTTGCTCTTGGATGAATGACTTACACTCATCCAAATGGGCTCAAAATTTGTATGTAGCCTAGTTATAGTATGACGGTGAAGATCAACGGTTTACATTTTGCAAAAAATAGTCATAATATGAAAACACACTTGAGTGTATTCGTGCGATCCGTACACTCGAGTGTATTCTAGCCTGACTCTATATATATATATATATATATATATATATATATATATATATGTACGCCTCGGTACAATCTGAGGCTTACGCCTCGACCGCCTCGATGCGCCTCACGCACTTTAAAACCTTGTATAGGAGGGGAATTGGACCGTCTTCTTATAAAGTTGGTGGTGGTAGTCAGGGTTCAGGGAGAACTGTAGTTGATTTAACTGAGGATGACATGCCATCTGGTCAGGTGAAAAGAAAAAAGGGAGGCATTCCTTCATTGTTCAGATCTGCTAGTACTACAAGAGGAAGGTTGGGCTTAGATGTTGAAGAGCCAGGTATTAGAAAATCTCAACCAGCTCAAAAGAAGTTGAAGGACATGTTCTCTGGAGCAAAGAATAAAGTTGGAAAAGTTGTGGGAAAGTTTTTCTTTGCACATGGGATCCCAGCACATGTGGCTTCTGAGCCATACTTGCAACACCTCTTGAGGACTGCGGGGGAAGCTGGCCCGGGTGTGAAAGCCCCAACTGCATATGAGTTGATGAATGTTTACCTTCCTCAACAGAAAGAAGAGATCCAGAAGTGGATTGATGAAAAAAAGGAGAGGTATGAATGATATATTTTGTGATTTTTTTATTATATGAAAATTAGTGTTGAGAATTTGAGATTCATTTATTTATTGCATTACAAATTGTAGGTGGTCTGAATATGGAGTTACGCTGATGTGTGATGGGTGGACATCGGGTAACCGAAAGCAAATAATCAACTTTTTAGCATACTGCAATGGTTCCACAATTTTCCTTGGTTCCGTTGATGCATCTAATCAAGTTCGGGATAGTAAGTACATCAAGAAGCAGATGAAACCATTTCTAAAAAATGTTGGGGTGGAAAATGTTGTCCAAATAGTGACAGATAATGGGCCAAACTTCAAGAAAGCTGGGAAAGAGTTAATGAAGCAATATCCAATATATTGGACACCTTGTGCAGCCCATTGCATCGACCTAATACTGAAAGATATAGGTAATTCAAAATTTCAAATTCTATTACTTATACCTTCAAGATATATCTATGACTACTAATATAATCACTTAAGATTTAACCATCATTTCCATGTTTGAATTATTGTAGGGGGGCTGAGTCATGTGAAAGCAGTGATTACTGAAGCTAGAACCATTACAGGTTTTATCTACAACCACTCATTCTTATTGGCAGCAATGAGGAGGAAGGAATATTGTGGTGGTGACTTGGTTAGGCCTGGAGTCACAAGATTTGCTACTCATTTTTTAGCACTTCAGAGCCTTAAGGCCAAGAGAGATGGATTGAAGAAGTTATTTGCTGGTGTTGAGTGGAGTTCAATGAAGGAAAGTAGAACAACTCTGGGAGCAAAGATAGAAGAACTTGTAAATAATAGGAGTTTTTGGGATAAGATAACAAATTTGTTGAAAATAATGGAGCCAATTGTCAAAGTGCTGAGGTTAGTAGATGGAGATAACTCACCCACCATTCCGTGGTTGTATGAGGCCATAGTAAAATTAAAAGAGACCATAAAATTAGTGGCCCCCCGATCTCATGCACAATATATGTATATTATTAAAGAAAGATGGGACAACATGTTAATGCATCCTTTGCACAAAGCTGGTGAGTTACTTGTGACTTATAACTTGTTATTCATTATATTGGAATAATTATGTTGCTCTCTCTCTAAATGCATGCTTATGCATCTTTACAGCACATTATTTGAATTCACGATTCCAGTACAAATACAAATTGGGTTCAAATAGTGTCTTCATTTCAGCAATAAAGGATGTGACAAATAGACTTGTTACAACATCTGAGGAGAGATTGACTATAATGAATCAGGTTTAATTCAGACCTTACATCATTTTATTATGTAATACATAATTTTATTATGTAATCACAATTGCATCCTAAAATTCAACTTATTTTCCTTATATGCAGCTAAGACAATTCAGAGAAGGGTTGGGCTGTTTTGCGCATCCAAATGTTGTTCAAGATAGGGATAAAAGCATTCCTTGTGAGTGGTGGTTGTGGCATGGCACAGGTTGTCCCGAGCTACGAAGAATGGCTTTGAGAATTCTATCACAAACAGCTGCTGGTGGTGGATGTGAGAGGAATTGGTCCACGTTCAACCTTATTCACAGTAAAAGAAGGAATAGACTTGGGGTTGCTCGTTTAAACGACTTGGTCTTCGTCCACTACAATATGAGATTGAGGGCAAAAGATCTTAGAGAACCAGAGTTCAGAGAAGTGGATCTCTCAGTTGTGCATGATCCCATTGATATTGCGTACACCTTCGCTGATAATAATGATGAAGAAGATCCATTACAAGAATGGATGAATGAGATTGGTGATGCCCCAGTTTTAGATGGAGCTACGGGTATGCCAGATGCAACACTTGAAGAAACTTTTGAACCTGCTCGTGCTGAAGATCAACAAGAAGCACACAATGAGCGCAGCCCCGTTCAAAGACTAGAGGAAGAGGATGCACATTTAAATGATGACATGGACATTGAAAGTGATGTCAATGCTGAACTTGGTGGTGCTGCTACCAGATCTGGTTCCAAAAGCAAATCTTCATCATCAAAGTCTCCTTCTGCTAGTGATGATGACAACAATGACGACGACAATGATGATGGTCAAGGAGGTGGAGGTGGTGGTGGAGGTGGTGGTGCCATTGAAGGATGGGAAGGATATACAAATGAAGACGATGATCACCCTTATCTCACTGGACCAAGGGCTGAATTTGCACCACCTGACCCTACTCAAACTCAATACCCAACAGCTAAAAAGACATATAACAGAAGGAAAATTCGAGGTCAAAAAGAGTATAGTGGTGCACTAGTACCAACACAACCTCTCCCTGGACCAGCACCAGCTCCTCAATACCAAAGTGGTTATTTTTCTGACTTAAATGAATCAGTATCGGGCTTGAGTATTTCTGATAAGGAACCGTCATCTACTCTTGCTGATAGTATTTTTGGATTTGGACCTTCACAACCAAAACCACAACCCCTACCACCACAACAACCTCCTTATGGTTCCTATGGCTATGGAGAATCTGGTGTTGCTTATACTCCTTCTGGATATGATGCTAGTGGTGGTTATGTTTTCCCAGCTTATGGCTATGTTTTACTTACTGAAGGTGCTAGTGATGGTTATGTTTTCCCAGCATGTGGCTATGTCTATGGTGGCGAATCTAGTGCATCATCATCATTGCCTCCTACAGTTCCTAGTATTGACGATCAGGAGAAAGATCTTATGGAATTTTTTCCAAAACATGGGATGCTGAAGAATGTGTATGGCCAAATATATTTAGACCATGTTGAGACATACAATCGCGTCTATAGGCATCATTTGAGCTGGAAGGATTATGTAGATCGGATTAATGAAGTTGTGTATGGACAACCACAACAACAACCACCAAGACACTCAAGCTTCAACTAGTGCAGGTATGGAGTGCAGTGTACTACAATAATGGATGGGAAATTGGGAATACTACTATTATTGCATGTTTTTAAGTTTCTACTTCATAAACTTGGATTGTATACTTGTAGTAACTACTAACTAGTAAGTTTTAATTGAAGTTGTAACTTGTAAGTTCTGATTTCCTTAATACTTACTCACAATCAGATGATCAGATCAACATTGCTTCTGTACAGCCTGTCATCCCACCTAGATGTCCTACCATACTAGACCATATTTTCTTTGCATATGTTTGTGTCTTTAAGTATATATATCGTGCTTGCAAACTATAATGACTTAACTAATTCATTTTACTATCAAAATTGACATCGAAATCCCCATCGAAACAGTTTAGCTTTCTTCACTCACTCATGAGGAGACCCCCCAACATATCCAATATGAAATATTATTGCATATTTGAGTAGATGTAGACTAGTAGATGCTTCTGGTAAAATTCCATCAAATAACTCGTTAATTTGGCCGTCGAAACGCCAGGAACGCATCTGTCGAAATTTCTGTTTCTGTGTTCACCGAAACGGCGTCAAAATCGGACATTTTCTTCCTTGGTCACAGCTGTCACCCGCACGTTGCAACAACTACCGCTGGCCCCTCCCTCAACCCCCTTGTTGTGATCGTGTTGTCTTTCGTATTTCAGGCTGCATTTTCAGTGCATATACTATTGACATCTATCACGTCTATGCTACCCAGGGTGGATCATGTCTGGAGGATTATATTCATGTTCTGAGTGCTCCCTGCTACGATGATGAATGCTCAGCAGCCATCATCTTCAATACCCGCCCATATTGTTGGCAACACCGTCCCAACTCCTTCCAGAAACTCCTTCGGTCTTTTCTCCCGTCAGTTCCTCCACCGCCACAGCTTTTGTTCATGTGGAATTTATGTGTAGACAACAAAAGTGTTGAAGATAGCTGATTACAAGGAGAATCCTTTGTGCCGCCACTAGCAGTCAATTTTTTTCATCACACCCCTTCCACGACAGTTCTTCCTCAAGTTTTAAAACAACCATCCTATGTAGCTCGTTGGGCAGAGTACTTTGCTGCTACACCAATCTGTTGTTGTCTCCCCTTGCATATCCACTACTACCGCCGCCACAGCTTGGTCGTCACATGTTGCTGCCGCCGGACGGATCCACATGATGGACCATGAAAAGAAGTTGGGACATTTGATATATTTTTTTCGGGTTTTATTTGTCATGGCACAAATTCCTTGGAGACTTTTATTTGATTTCTCTTTAAAAATCTTTGTAGACCTTTTTTCCCACGACTCTGCCCCCAAACCCCCGCGAGGGGCGGGCTCCACTCAACTCCCACGGGGGGGCCTCCAAACCCCCCAGCAGTGCTACAACCTATTTTATACTAGAGTGTTTCTTTATCATTGTCCACCCCAACCGCTCTTGGTTTGTCCAGTGGTTGGTGTGAGGGGGAGAAATAGAGAAAAGATGAGATGACGAGAGGAAATTTAATTATACTTTTGTCTATGAGGATTGTCTTGTTGCTCTATATATTTTCAGATCTATGCACTTCTTGAAGAGCTTGTGGACTTCTATTATTGGTATTTGCATCTTAATGTCTTCTACTACTATATGCTTCTTGGAGATCTTCCTATCTAGACCTTCATGTTGACTATTTGTTGATGATCTTCTATCTGGCTATGTTGACTCTACTTTCTACTTTTTGTCCGTGCTTTATTTACATGTTGACATTGTCCATCACTTGCGCGCGTTGACTTTCTATTGTGAACCAGCACTCTCTGGACTTTTCTACAGTGAATCGGCACTCTCTGGTTTGCGACATAGCAACTGTAATAAAGACTGGCGCATTCTTGTTGTTGTTTACTACTACTCCAGATGCCACATCCTTTTGATCAAGAAGCTTTTGTTTCATGTTTGAGACTTGACCATGAGACATGCTTCATATTCAAACCTGCTTGCATACCTGGTTTGGGTTATCTACTTGAGGGGGAGTATTCAAGTGATGAGTGCTTTATTGTAATCTTGAGGGGGAGAAATATTCTTGTATGGGTTTGGTTTATCTTTTTATTCTACTTCTTTATCTTTAGTCTGTCTATTGGTTTGCAAGCTGACTTGGGATTCTCCCAAGCTTCAACTTGAAGGAGAGTATTAGAGAGTCTGGTTAATGTAGTTAAGTTAGTTTTGTCTATTTGTATATGAGCCCAACTGTGTCTTGGCTCATTAGGGTCTAGTCTAAAGCATGTACGCTTCCCCCTTCTCCTATATATAGGAGGGGGATTTCTCTTATCAAATATATTGCAAAGCCTTCTTTTACTTTACAACAATTTATTCCTCGGACTAAACTTCAGTTTCTTAAGCAAGAAATTCTTATTGAATTTGAGTCCACATAAGAAATTTAAAAATATTGTTTTTATATTTTAAATTATTTATGCCTAAAAAATTTAGTTTCATCCAATGAATCAAGTTTTTTACTCTCTAACATAATGAAAATTTAAAGTTATTAGTAAATAACATCACTTATTATAAAGGAACTATTATGTCAAATTCATATAGTTTGATATTTATCTTATCATTTTATGTAGTCAATAATTTGCTCTACTCCCAATTTTCTCATATTATTTATTTTTCCTTTACCCAATTGTTATATGATTCTATTCTCACCAACAAAATGGAGGAGTATTGTTGATATAAAAGAAATATATATAATTTGATAGACATTCTAAAGAGATAAGTATTGACAGTTTAGTCGAAAATGGGATACCAAGATAGTTAGATGATCTATATGTATAGATATGTATCTATATATACATGTGTATTTGTAATAGTATATCTATCTATACACATATATATATATATATTTCTGTTTCAGAAATATGTAAATCTGTATAGTTATATATGTAAATCTGTACAGCATAAAACAGAAATCTGTCTATATAGTAAGTATATTTATATATATCTGTTATATATATGTCAATCTATATAGAATAAAATAGAAATCTGTCTATATAGTATATGCATGTATGCATATGTAAATCTGTATATATGACTATATACACGTACATATATGTATTCATATATAAATATATGGGATTATATATGTATATCAGTATATGTACATATATGTATTCATATATATTCATATATATATATATATATATATATATATATATATATATATATATATATATATATATATATATATATATATATATATATATATATGTATAGGATTATGTATATGTATATGTATGTTTATACATATATGTATTAATGACTATATTATTTATATATATATATTATATGTGGATATATATATATATATATATATATATATATATTTATATGTACGCCTCGGTACAATCTGAGGCTTACGCCTCGCTGAGCCGAAAACGCCTCGATGCGCCTCACGCACTTTAAAACCTTGGTTAGATCTTTGGTTTTTTATGAGAGGTCTCGAGTTCAAGCCACAACACTGGCATGAATTGAATCGTCAATTTTTTTTTTAAATGACATTTTAATTTTCAGTTTCATTTTACTATACTTGAATATTGTAAACTTCATTCAAACTCCATGACATAGTTTGTTTAAGTATCACTTGTTACTCAATTCCACACATCTAAATTTTCATATATCATTAAGTTAGTTGCATGAATACTCTAGCATCGATGTTACTAACATAATTGCATCTATGTAGTTCAATCTGCATAAAGTATAACATAATTCTGAATTAGCAAGTTACATACACTATACATTGATTGATGTAATTCTAAACATTTTATTCAATGTTATAGTTCTTAAGATAACCAAATCCTTTAAATTTGTACCAATGTATTAAAATTAATGTAGATATGCATAAACTAAAATGTGTTTCAAAAATCTAGCTATACCAACAAGCAAAATAAATTTAAAGACATACCTAACTGGAGATAGTATAAGAATTTATACTAGGTGAAAACAACCCGTTTAGATTCAATGATGGAATCTTTGTGTTATGTTTTAGTCATAAGCTTACTTTATATAATCATGTTATATCAATTACCTAATTTCTAATATATATTTCATCATCATTATCGTCGCCATCGTCATTGCCATCATCTAAGCCTAAATCCCAACCATGTTTGTGTCGGCTAAAAGGATCCCTCTTTTCCAACCAGCTATGTTATGGGGTCATATTATGATTAAGATGTAAAGATTTAAAATCCCCTGTAAGCTCTTCCCAAGTTAATTTAGGCATGCCTCTTCTTCTTTTAATCATGATCGACTCAATACCATTGATTCAAATAGGCGTGTTAGTCAGTCTGTATTGTACATGTTCACACAATCCAAGGTGACCCTCACACAACTTGTCCTCACTACTCACCACCTCCACTTTGTTCCTGATATAGTCAATGTTGAAGCAAGTTTGCTTTGTCTTCCCACACATCCATTTCAGCATATGCATTATGACTACATTCATCTTGTTGAGACCTTATCTCCTCACTGCTCAACATTCACTCTCATTTTCATGGCTGGTTATATAGTCAGTCTATAAAACTTGCTCTTTAATCTAAGAAAGATTTTTTATCAAATATTACTCCAGTTGCACTCCTCCATTTCAACCTTCTTGTTGTGATCCTGTGACAAATACCATCTTGAATTTTTTGTCATCCATTTGAATAGTAGAATCCAAGTTACGACATTTATTATATTTTGGTACACCCACTCCATTGAACTGGGTCCCACCATTCACAATTATAGAGTAGCTGAAATTGCAATGCATATACTCATGGTTATCAGAACCAAACCGGTCATTGAACCGGTGAGGCAACCGGTTCCCGATTAACCGATCCAACCAGTGGTTGGATTGGTGATGTCATCAATGAGGTCATATACAAATATATTATGCGAAAAATGCATATAACAAGATGTGAAGATTGGAACAATATGATCTAATTGAACTATGATGAAGCAAGTGGGATCAGACTTTGCTTGTGCAGAAGATTCCTCGCAATGTCATGTCATTTCTACTCTCTACAAAAGAACACAAGGGTTAATATAAACACTATATACTCGATTTGCTTCTGATGATCTTAAATACATTAAATTCCGACGTATTTCTCTAAAAGTTCAACATTGTCATGTTATGTTTCTTTCGATAAATCAATCAACAAATATCATCAACAGATAACATACAACAAGAAATATTATTCTCAACATGCTTTTTCAACTCATCCGTAACAAGAACAAATTGATATGGGATTATTGTCGACCCTTGATGTACCCTTGTGATTGGAAATCATAGTGTCTCTCCTTTAGGAGTCCTAACACTTGCAGCTGAGCCATCATACATGTCTTTAATCACGTTTATGTATGGATTGGCATACCTTTATTGTTCAAAACCCTCCACAACACGACTTGGATTGTGTGATAAACACGACTTTGACATGTAACGAGCATAACCCTCTTCTCCAAAAGTCTAGGAAATATATCAGTTTCTCTATCCTGATCGTGATATATCCTAAATGTCAAGTACTCTTGTAAGGTTTATGATAAACCATTGGAGCTCTTACCTTAATCAGAGATTTCAACCGGATATTCAGAGAATATATTCGAAGTTGACAATCGGCCATGAAATGATTGTCAATTAGTAGGATATTCTTCTGATCCTTGTGTTGGATCCCATATATATGGTATTGGGCTCTTGTTAAAATTAGAATTATGGTATCATTTAAGAATTAAGGTTATAGGATGAATAGAAAGAAGATGAAGAAGGAAGATAATAGAGTGTAACATAGAAATATTTCAGCAGTTGGTAGTACATGGTTAATTGAACGAGTATTTTAATAAATTCATATGTGCTGACTTCTTTTCCTGATCAAAATGTTAATCTGACCCTTTTGCACATAGAAAGATTGTTCATTTTAGCAATGTTACTCGAGAGATGCATAAGGTCCTACAAAATTTGTTTCAGCTTTTGATATACAATATATAGAAATTCTAAACCAAATGTATACCTGTCCCTTACGCAACCTATCTGAGGGGCATTTCAAGGCTTCCTCTAGAAGGGCAACAACAGTTTCCGAACAAGAAGGCTCAAAGCTAGAATCTGCTAGAGCATATGCTTTCAAAAAGAAGGCCTCAAAAGATCTTTGTAGGGCAATGGATTCTTCTGCTTTACGAAGACCTTCTTCACAATGCCCAGTGTCATAGAGAATCCATCCTTCATAAACTAGACGTTCGTGTTCACTTGCTGCATGTTCCCGAGCAAGTTGTAGGCTGCGCATGGCTGCTTCCGGACAGTTCAACCTATTCAAAGGCAAAGGCAAATTTTGGTGTTTGATTCAGAGTAACAACTAAAACTCTAAATAAAAACAATGAGATTTACCTTAGAAGTAGCAAGGATTGCCTGAAGTATAGAACTCCCTTGGCTGCATCTGACTGAAGCATCTGGTAGATTACGGACAGTGAACCAATGTCATCTACTGAAGACCACCTATCATACAGTTGCAACCAACAGTCTGCTGTGGTCCACTGTTCTACGTGCTCCTTAACCAGCGTACGCAGTTGAGATCCAGCAACACGTCCTTCAAACATCCTGAAGTCAGGTGATAAAGTAAGAATGGCTTGCACATCACAAAGTGCAGCACTATAATTTTCAAGAGCCAAATAGAAAATGAAACGTAGTTCAAGGCATTCCAATGCCAGCTTGAACCCCAATATACGGTTTATCTCAACCAGAGCAGCTTCCACATTCTGCTTCTTCATCAAAGCCGTAGCTCGATACATGTATGGATATATCAAACATGGGTCCAGATCTGTTGCTCGGTCAAGGTCTTCCCACTTACCATCGCCATCAGAACATAGAGACCTTTCTTGATACATCCATCCAAGTGGACAACACGAAGAAATAACAGAACTTATCTTTTTGTAAGCAGATACCTTATCACCTTTAAGCAAAGCGAGCCTAACTAAACCAGTAACGGAATATGTGTGACCAGCATTGAAGGCGGAATTAAAGTGGCGTTCAGCCTCCGCATATTCCTTCCTAACAAACATCAGGCAACCTAGCTGATGGAAAGCTATCTGTCTGTGCCTATCAGTAGCAGCTGATTCTGCCATAATTTCCAAGAATCTAGCAGTAAGATCGGAGTTTGGATCAACATCCATTGCAACTTCACTTAAAAAACAGTAAAGAGGGAACGAAGAATGGCCAACCATAATAAACTGCTGTCTTTCACTGGCTTCAGTCAAGATCTTGACTATGCGTGCATCATTCAAACAGTCAGGCAGTTCATGTAAGAACATCTGCAAACATGAAGCAGCAAGGACAGTGGAACTCTCTTCCAGTGCACACTCCATAAGCTCAATAGCATCTTCTTTAGAGCTAACAAGAGATGCAAGTCTCCTATCACAGGCATCTTTGAGCCTCTCACAGCAGAACTTGTTTGCAAATACCAATATTTCCAGCAATGTATCCGGTGACATGTCAGGCAAGGAACCTGTGGTACTGAATTCCCTTATAGCCTTCAATCCCAGTGTCGATATTCCATTCATAGACATATCTACAACTTCAAGAGCTGATTCAGCAAAGCAGCCATTAAGCATGGCATTGAATGGACGAGATAAAGAAGCTATCCTTAACCTGTCACATGCTATCTTTTCATTTTTGATCTGAAAGGAAACAGTGTCGGAACTGGAAGCAGAAGATGCAACACAATCAGTAGGCACGATTGGGTCCACGGCTGCCATGGGGATTTCGGAGGAGATATCCAAAAGCTCGAATTCTTGAGTACACTTCCCACAAGAAGCAAGCAGGTCGGATATAATCTCCTCCCCTTGTTTCTCATATTTCAGCCATGCCCCAAAGATTAGCTTCTCGTAAACAGAAGTTGCGTTCTTCCAAGCACAGCGTAGACTTCTCTGGAGCAATTTGCCTTCCTCAAGCCCCCTAAAAACGTGGGACTGCAAAAAATACAAGCCCGACCTCTCTCTGGGGTGGCAAGACTCCAGTTCCTCGTGAATCTGTGCTAAAACTTCTACGTAGTCAATAGGTTTATACAAAGGCAAAATGGGCGGTTCGGCTACTTTAATAAATGATTCACTGCATTGAGGAAAAAAAAACATCCACCAGGTGGTTAAGCTTCACAAAATCACAGAAGTTAGGACATCAAAAAAGGAAATACTGTAATGAAGGCCCTTACAAGGAAGAAGGGGTATACGACGAGCACTTGGACAGTTTCCCTCTTTCAACTTGGAGCCATGATTGCGGATTTAACGGATGAAGCTGTGTTTCTTTGTAAGAGTCAGAGAGGAACAAATTTCTCATCGGGCATAACAGAGAGAAAAATTCCCAGATCTCCACAGCCACCAGATTATATACAACAAATTTTACCAAGGGGAGACAGAGGTGAGTGAGGGAACGAGCTGAGTGGACCAGCTAAAAAAGGAAGGAAGGGAGAATAAAGGCTCCCCCTCCGACCATAAACAGCCCCAAACTCAGCTGGTAGAACCAGTTTCGCCACAAACAAATGCTGATTCTGAGCAAGCAGGATGATATACCGGAGCCCTTAAACAAAAGGGTACCCACAAATTACCTGAACCGAAACAAGGACATTTAAAGGCGAGGACTTTCCCAATTCCAAACAGTCGCTAAGTGAGAGCAAATCCCAAAAGACCTATTCTTCCTTTCAGTTCTGAAATCTTTCACTCCAAAATACAACAAAAGGAACCAACTTTTCCCCTCGCAAAGCTCCAAATACCACGACTAAGATGACTAAGAGAAGCCAAACCTACACAAAACGAGCATGTTAATTGAAACAGACAAGTATTGGGAAAAGGGGTGCAGGACGGCGCTAGTTCCCCCTGTGAGCTATGGGCCAAACCAAGCTGGGGATCTAGGCGAGCTGGGGATTCGCGACACAGGGGAGCCGAATCCAGAGCTTGCACGAGCGGTTGAAGACAGAAATGAGCCCAGAAACACAACCCCACCAACCTTTTGTTGGGTACTTTGGTGGCGCTGGCCGCCAACGGCACTGGCAGAACAGCTCCAACTTCAGGTCTCAGACTACCCACACTCCCTGGACAGGTTGCCCCAGTTACGGAGGATTGAGGCAGCGGCCGTAGAGCCGAAATCCAAAGCCGATGCTGAAAATCGCTCCTCTGATTTGCTACCCGCAGCTGCTTCTGCTTCGTTTGCTGGGGAGGGGGAGAGAGAAAAGAGAGAGGGTGATGTTTCAGCTGGTGTAGTAATAGGGGGCAAAACGTAACTAGAAAATACAAAACTCTTGGTAGGACTTAAAAAGTTAGTTTTTTTGCGTAACTACTCTCTACTTATTAACGTTTTACGTGTTGAGCATCACTCAAGGTTGACATTTGGCATTCAATAATTTTCTTCTTGGGTCGCGTAATTATTTTTGTGTCTTTTTTTCCATGTAAATCCTGCCAAAACTGTATCCAGCTGCGCACATTCGCCGGCAAAGTGATTCCGTTGTGATTATACTAGACATTAAATTCGGGTGAAATATTTCAACGAACTGCATTAATCCTCGAACAACATATAATCGAGGCATCCATGCGTGCAATCACTAGTGTGAACTCCATTGTGGTCGACTTCTTTTAATGCTTGTTAGTACCGAGGCCCCAAGGGCCTGCTTTTTCGGACAATATTTTGTAGCAGGTTGTCTGTATGTTTTGGTTAAGTGCGAGAGTACGCTGCTTCTTTTTTAAGAGTTGGATGTCCTTGATGGTTTGGTGGGATTGAACCAACTCCTGATATACTTATATACTAGGTATAAATCCGTGTTATGACATCATCATTATTACAATAAATATAAATCAATTTATAATTTAGAAGAACTAAGAAATAAATATGTATTCCACTCCTTTTCATATAGTATAGATAGCACAAAAAATATGAATGGTCGATTTATAATTTTAAGAAATGGATATAAATACTCATCACCTCCTCTCATACTCTTGAAAATTGAATTCAACTCACACACAAATCATATTGTAACTCTAAAAAAAGTAATAGAAAATTTATTCTTAGCCCCTGGTGTGGGTTTTCTTAATATATGCAAGTCTTTTTATATAGTATATATATTTTTTTTTTTAAATAAAAGTGTAGTTTGCACACGTGAATCAATTTATAATTCTGAGAAATAATAAAAAGAGATTGCACTTAGTGCCTTCCCTGACTTTCTTATACAATATGAGTCTTCTTATATAGTATATAATTTTAAAAAATAAGGCAAAAGTGTCATTTACACCACATTAATTGGTTCGTAATTTTAAAAAATATAAAAAAATATAGTTAGCCCTCTCTGCGGACTTCGTTATATAATATAGACAAGTCTTCTTATATGGTATATAACTTTAAAAGTAAAGATAAGAGTATAATTTACATAGAGACCAATTTATAGTTAAAAATAGTGAAAAAAATTGCTCTTAACGTGAACTTTCTTATATAGTATAGCTTAGGTAGAGACATGTGCATTGCACGATATCAACGATTGATTATAGTATCAATATACACAGAATAATCTCTCTCTCTCTCTCTCTCTCTCTCTCTCTCTCTCTCTCTCTCTCTATATATATATATATATATATATATATATATATATATATATATATATATAGAGAGAGAGAGAGAGAGAGAGAGAGAGGGAGGGATGGAGAGTCAAGCTAGAATACACTCGAGTGTATAGATCGCACGAATATACTCAAGTGTGTTTGCATATGAAGACTATTTTTTGCAAAATGTAAACCATTGATCTTCACCGTCATACTATAATTAGGCTACATATAAATTTTGAGCCCATTTGGATGAGTGTAAGTCACTCATCCAAGGGAAACAAAATCGACGCGTGAAACTAATTTGAAATGCTTAATTTTTGCAGTCTTTGTAACATGGCCTATAAATGTCCAAATGTGCTCAAATTTTGCGTATGAACTATTCACAAGATGTTTAAGAAGATCAACAGATTAGATTTTTGAGAAAAATATTACATCATGAAAAACTACTTGAGTGTATTATGCTCTGAATACACTCGAGTGTATTCTAGCCTGACACTCTCTCTCTCTCTCTCTCTCTCTCTCTCTCTCTATATATATATATATATATATATATATATATATATATATATATGGCCCAGATTCAATACTTGCACGGGTATTACATGCCCTCTCTTTTGATTATTTTTGGGTAGTTACATGCCCTCTCTTTTGGTTATTTTTCTGGAGTTTCTTACTTTACACATATAGAGTGTTACTTTACCTTACAAAGTGTTATTTTTCATTCATACACATTTACATTTGTAACAGCTATAATAAATATACAATTACATATACATTTACTGTGTATTTTGTCTAGTTTTACTTTTTAGTCGTATAGTTGTTGTTTTTTTCAGGTTGTTAATTTTTCATCATATAGTTACTTTTTGAGATGACGGAGAGCAAACATTCAAACTACCCGTTGGGCAAAGAATGAGTGTATATATATATATATATATATATATATATATATATATATATATATATATATATATATATATATATATATATATATTTGTGTGTGTATAACCTCGCTCATAATCAAGTGTCTTGCATTGGCTTAAAAGTGTCGTATAGACAAACTTATTAGAAAAAATATGATCGTCTCACAATTGTAGAAAATAAAGACAAAGTTGTATCATACACGCAATATGTAATTACAAAAAATAAATGTGAATATGACGTTTTACTCCCATGGGCATTCTTATACTATATAGAAGAAAATACACAATAGATTCTTAATTTGAAAAAGTAAAGATGAAATTCAATTTTATACACACATGGATCAGTTTGTCATTTCAAAATAACAATGTGAATATTACATTATACCCCTTCCAAAGGCTTTCTATGTATAATAGATTAGATCACACATGGCTGATTCATTATTCTAAAATATAAAGACAAAATTTTATTTTACTTGCATGGACTCATTTGTTATTTAAAGTATAGTTGTGAACATTGCATTTTATCCCACCATGGGATTTTTATATAGTATGAGTGAAAGACACGTTCTAGGTACATGTTATATAGTTGAATCAATATAATATGTGATCATATAATAATATGGCATAATAAGTTGGTCGACATTTATTCTTGTTTGCTATAACATATTTGTTAGATAAGCTTTTCGTGTGAGTTTGAATTATTATTTTTGTGTATGTTGATGACTAATATGTAGTTAGTATTCAAAATAAGATACATACTACCCGTTAAAAGAGGGATCGGTTTATAATTCCAAAAAATAATGAAGAAAATTGCATTTAGTCCCCTCCATGGACTTTTTCATATAGTGTAGATGAGTCTCCTTACATTATAAATTTTTAAAAAGAAAAGAAAAGTTTAGTAAGAAACAAAATACAGTTGTCTTATCTACCACTGAAGCTGAATGTGTGGTTGCAGGATCATGATGTGCTCAAGTGTTTTATATGTAACAAGTTTTGAATGATTATGGCTTTGTATTTTTCTCTACGCCAATTTTCTGTGATATTACTAGTGTTATAATCTTAGCTCGTAATCATATTTTACATAGTCGTACCAAACACATTGAGATTAGACATCATTTCTTAAGAGATCATATTTCTAATAATAATATCTCTCTATCATGTTGATACAAAGGAGCAATTAACTGATATCTTTACCAAACCACTTCCTTTGGATCAATTTTAATATATTAGAAAAAGTTTACTTATTACTCCTCTAGAAGATGTTTTCTTTGATATATGTGCTCAAAATTCTTGATAATTTTTTGGTTTGAAATTCAAGTGGTTTTAGTGCATACGATTGTAGAACTATTCCTTTATTTGTCCATAATAATTTAATATCATGAACAAGCACTCAAACAAGCTCAATTCAATTATGTAATACTACTCACAGTATCATATTCGGTCGATAAGATATTGGACCAAGAATGTCCTCAGTCAATAATATTCTCAGCCGAGTTTCACTTGGTGGGACCCTCGACCGAGTATGCAAATCTTAGTTGAGATTCTTATAGATACCTCTTGGACCGAACTATTTTACCCATAGGTCCCTCGGTAGAAAATTTTCTCGACCGAGTCCTCGACCGTTGCAACCAAAATTTCAAATTCAAACTTCGACCGACTATCCGTCAAAAGAGTTGTTGGGAGAGAGTCATTGTGGTCTCGATCAATGAGTTTGTCGATCAAATAAGGTTCTATTTTGCTATAAATAGCACAGCAATCCATCCATTTTCTTCACAAATCAAGTGCTCTCTTCTCCATCACCTCTCTACTACCTCTTAGAGCTATCTTCCAGCAACATTCATCCCCTATCATCTCTATCTCTTCTTCCACCACTCTTAGATCAAGATGGCTTCCTCTTCAGCTCGTGGTGGCAAGAAGCAAGTTGCTTCAAGGAAGGGATGCACACTTACTCCAGCCTTAAGCATCATCAATGACACCCCCTTCAATGGCGTTGCCGCTGGAGGATGCTACTTGAAGCTCACCTCAAAGTCTCCTCTTCCTTGACGATCGGTGGAACTCAATGACTTCATCACTCTTCTCGATCTCTCCCATCTTTTCAAGGTGCAAAAATTGAAGGAATTTCTTATCCCGTCCTTTCATTTCTGGTCTACCCAATCCGTAAATGAGTTCTATGCCAACCTCACTAGAGACTCTAATGATCGCTTTTCTTTCACTTCCATGGTTGATGGTTTATCCTTTTGTTTTGTTTTGTTTTTTTGAAAATGACATCCTCAAAATTCTAGACATAGATGTTGAAGAATATGGAAAATTTCTAGACCTAACCACTGGCAATCCCATCTCAAAATTCTCCGTCAAAGAAGACAACATCAGCCTTAGTGATATCAAAAAGGTTATTTTTGTTCCCAACACCTCGTCACATGAACATAGGGGAAACTATTATGCTACCTCATTAACCCCTAAAGCTAGGATAGTCAATCTCATTATTACCCATAATATTCATCCTAGAGACAATAAAACTGAAATTCCTCAATTTAGGATGTACCTTATCTATGCCATACTTGAAAGTATTCATGTAAACTTCATTCACATCATCCTATCTAACATGTTTGATTTCTCTGGAAACCCACCTTATGCTGATTTTTTCCCCAAATAATTCAACATTCTCTTAGCAAAAACTTAGAAGACTTAGGATATAAATGTGATAGATGTCCCCAAGTAATTATTCAAAACACTATTGATAGAATGGGAATTGACTTTGGGCACAAAAGATCTAGGACTGAAGGAAAAACATCCATTAAAGCCAATCATCCACCTCCTACTCCTCCTAGCTATTCTATAGAAAACCTTGTCAATGATGTTTCATGTCTCAAAGGGGACACTTATCAAATTGGGAGACATTTAGACTACAACCACTAGGCTATGACCTATCTAAAGCAAAGGATGCTAGCCTTATCTCCTAATGTTCTTGACACATACCCTTATGCACATTATCCCTGGAGCATCTATCCTTTTAACCCTTACATCCAATACACCCAAGTTCCACCACCACCATCAAATGATCTTTACCCATACCTAATACTCATCCATGCAACTCCAGGACATAACTGCTCATTTCAAGATTTAATCGTGCACCTACATTTCTGGAACACATGCTCTCACAAATACATGTGCACTTGACTGGCAAACACTTGTCAAGTATTATGGTGATACTCCATTCCTTGAGAAAGATCCTGAAGTTGATGTAATTTTGAACTCTTTCAAGTGATGTTGTTATCCTATGTCGTGAGTAGTAAGATTTATGTAATTACATTATTATCAATGAAATTGAGCTTGCTTGTTTTCATTTGTTCATAAAAACAAAATAATTGAAAATACACATTTGTTTTGAATTGTGGCTTTAATTGGACATTATCACACCTTTAATTTTAAATGTGAGTATTCTATTTAGGGGGAGTATTTGATTTAAGGGGAGTAAGTTTAACATGATTGTATTGCTATATTTTTATAATGACAAAGGGGGAGAAATAAAATATCTGCATGAGTTTCATGATCTCTTAGCTTGACATTAATTTGTGCTACTTTCCCTTAAGAGATGGATATTATGTTCCACATCTCTTTAGGAATATTAGCATACATTTTATGAGAACAAGAGAATCTATTAATCTCAGGTATTTCCCAGGTATGAAACTCATTTCATTTCAATTATTTTGCTTATTCTTTAGGAATGTTTGTCATCTTCAAAAGGGGGGAGATTGTTGGCTAAATTGGACATTAGCATACCCTTTGTTTTGATGATGAAAAACATTTCATACTTATGGATCTAATGTGCTACTTGAGTATTTTAGGGCTAAAGGAAATAAGGAGATCCTACTAAGTGGAAAGTTGAAGATCAATACAAATTGAAGATCAATGAGCTTAAATGTTTATATTTTCATAATTGTGCTCAAATGTAAATACTTATACAAAGATATAACGTACAAGTACTTAGATATCGTGTAAATCAAGCGTTAGATCTTCCACATCCACTTACAACCCTTAGTTAGAATCCCCCTACAATTAGAGTCATTATCATCCATTAGAATACACATTTAATATGTGGTTCAAAAATCTGAAATAGGAACACCCTCGGTCAAGAAACTAGTCGACCAAGACACCCTCGATCAAAGTCTTTGTCAGCCAAAAACCACCTCGGTCGAGTAAATTGAGCGTTGTCGAAAGCTTACATATTTGTGCTCTAAAATGTGTTTTGGTCGAAAATATAGTCGAATGACCCAATATCGGTCCAAAGGTTATGATCATTAGACCAAGTAGTTGGGAGTTGGGAGTTGGGAAAAGATGTTGGTACACATTTTCCTTAAACCCAGGCCCGGTCAAAGAAAAGTTCGACCAAGGCACAGTCGGTCGACAAACTTGTCGACCGAGAAGGGTTTTGAATTATTCTTCCAAGCACGAACAAATTAGCCATTTCTAACCAACTACTTTCTACCTAATGGCTAGTTAAGCACTAAAAACACTCTAGAGCCTCTTAGCCACCATCTAAGAAACGTGCATCCTAAGTGGTTTGAGAGGTCGAATGCTTGATATAGTATCAAAGCGTAATACTCTATTAGTGTACTTCCTTTTTTCCAATCCCCATTCACAAGTTAAGCTACTTGTGCTCCTTAGCTACTCCAAGTTGTGGAGGCTGATTGAGGGAACTTGGTTGGAGCTACTTCTTAGTGGAGAAGGCTTCTTCAAGTTTTCTTGAGATCACTTCAAGAAGGCGGCTTCAAGGGAGGTTGGATCTACTTGTAGGTGAAGGCTATCTCAAGGTGGTGTAGCTACTTTAAGGAGGAGAAGGCTACTCCAAGGGCTTGAGGTTACTTCAAAGAAGGATGCTTCAAGGAGGTTGAGGCTACTTCTAGGTGAAGGCTACTTTAAGGAAGGTGATTGTATTTTATTGTGACATCCTTGAGAGGTAAATAAAATTAATCACTTTCAAATCCCAATTGGAGACATTTAGGTAGTGGACTGATAACTTTTGATTCAAAGGTTGGAACCACTCTACATCGAAGTGTCTTCCATGTTTCCTCCTCCTCCTTTTTTTAAGTTTTTAATTAATTTTAAAGTTCCAAAAAGCTCTATTCACCTTCCCTCTAGATCTTTCACTTTCTCATATAGTATATATGAGTATCCTTACTTAATATAAAATTTTGAAAAGAAAAGACAAAAGTGTAGTGTACACACATAGGGACCGGGTTGTATTTTCATAATATAATGGAAAAAAATACATTAAACCCCCTATATGTGCTTTCTTGTATAGTATAGATGTGTCATCTTATACAATATATATTTTGAAAAATAAAAGACAAATGTGTAGTGTACACACAATGAGCTTGTTTGTAATTACAAAAGATGATGGAGAAAATTGCATTCAATGCCCTATGCAGTCTTTCTTATATAGTATAGATGAGTCTCCTTACAGAATATAAAATTTTAAAAAGAAAAGATAAAAAATATAGTGTACACATATGTGGACTTATACGTAATTCTAAAAATAATAGAGAAAATTGCATTCAACCTCGTACTATAGATGAGTCTCCTTATACAATATAAAATTTTAAAAAGCAAAGACAAAACTATGATGTACACACATACCAGTTTGTAAATCTAAGAGATAATGGAGAAAGTTTTATTCCGCCCCCACAACCTTTCTTATATATTATTGATGAGTCTCATGATACAATATACAATTTTAAAAAGAAAAGATAAAAGTGTAGTGTACAAACACATTGACTGGTTTATAATTTTTAAAATAATAAAAAATATATATAATATATATGGTGGCACATCACATTTAAGACGTAGCACACACAATTGTCCATCAACTAATGCTCCTTCAATCCAATAAATAATTAATAATAACAAAATAGTGACAATTATTATGACAAACTGAGTTTTCTAACCTTACTCATTTTCTACCTTGTTTACAATTATGTTCTCTGATAGTGTACATTCATTAATTTATTGTTAGATTAATCTATGTGGACACTCAATTTCAAAATCTAAATCAATAATGTACCTCTTATGACACTACAAGTAGGTTAAGTAATTACCTTATCCAAAGTAACAAATTAAGTGATGTAACTTCAGACCATAGCTCTCAAAAAAAATCTATAGATTCTACACACCATTGCGAACTCGTGGTCCAAATTTCATTTGAATTGGACATTTCTACTATTTTCTAGTATTTATTAAAGTTTAAGTGCTTTATTTCATTCATTCACCATCCTAGACCTAAGTCTGACACATTATGTGTCACACACGTTATGTTGAGTGATAGGGCACCAAGGGAGATATCACACCTCAATTGAGACCGTTCAAAGGACATCGAATGACAAACCAGGTCATCCCTAACCTCCCGTATGACCTGGGTCTCGACCCTAACAGATTGACAGCTACTCCAACTACCCCCCGCGCCTACCCCAGCAAGCCTCTCACGAAACCACTGGGATATTCCTTCTCCTCTATCGAAACCAAACCTAACAACCCTAGCAACGTCTCCCATCTCCCTTGGAATAGGGAGAACGAACTCCCCTCCTCCATGCGCCTCTCACTGGCAATGGCACCCATTTAGGGCTTTCTCGCCTACACATTGGTGTGTCAAGCCAGAGGTGTACACACTAGCTAATAAGGGGTGACTGGATGCATTCCACAGGACTCGAACACACGTGTGGATCTTTCAAAATTTATATTAACCCTAACACAGTCGATCACAATACCAAATAGGTCACCCACAAGCGCACGAGGTACTATTGTAGCATAGGTGATGGGCAAGCGTAGGGGTCATTCCTCAGGGAGAAAAGGGGGCACTAGAGCTAGGTTAGTTTGGTTGGGTTCCTACTATGGAGACTAGGGTTAAGGGTTTAAAGGTAATTTGATTGTTAAACTAGGTGAGCAAGAAAGCAATTAAAGGCGAGAATGAAATCTAAGTTAACCCTAGACTAGATTAAGACTAAGTATGCAAGAAAAGACTAAGCTAGGTATGAAAAGGCAATTTACACTAAGACATGCAAAAGAAAAGCACAAGAGTGAGTAAAGAGCTAAACTAGCAAGAACAAGGTAAAAATAGGGCAAGAAGCTAACTAAGCAGGAAAAGAGCTAACTAAGCTTACACTAGCTAAGAAAGATGAAAACTAGGGTTTTAAAGCAATTAATGAAGGTGTGGGCTATTTAGGGGATGCACTTATCACTTAAGTTGAGGGTGACATATGAACATTATGATTCCATTTAGATTATCCAAACCAAACAACAAGCTAGAGTCTAATGAATTAACCTAAGCTACTAACTAGACATGGATATGCTAGGTTGTGTATAGGGGAACTAGTCCCTAACACCCCCCACTACCCTTGTGAGGCTCAATTGGGTTAGGGATTAGGTTTAACTCAATTAGAGTCTAATCAAGTCTAGGTTTCTAGATTAGACACTCCTAGGGCAATTAGGGGGAGAGGGTAGTAATGGGGAGGTGAAATTAGGGCTTTGGACCCCAATTCCCCTACATTCTATCCTTGAGAAGGCTCCATTCTAATTGCAATAGAATCACCTAAACTAGCTACTTAGATCTCTCACTTAGTATTAGGGAGATTGATTAGGATGTAGGAAGATGGGAGGCAGCCTAGGGATCCAAGACTTGGAACTAGGGGCAAATCCTGAAATTCACATATATAAGCAATTTCCCTAAATTCCTAAGTGATTTCACACACAAACCAACAAGCAATTCATGGAGAATGAGATAGAAATATAACATAATCATTAGCAAATGGAATTACAAAGTTTACATGTCATTTCCCCCCAACATGGTATCAAAGTAACATTTTACACCCCAAACAGCCCACCCAAGGGGCCTAGCTACTCATAATAAAGAAAAATACAAAAAGGAAGAAGAAAGAGGTAGAAGAATCCATGGAGCTCAGTGTAGATGGAGAAATCCTCCTCTCTAGCTACTGCAAGATGTCCTCCTCTCTCCTCCAAGATGCAAGGGTGTGGAATGAAGGGGATTATGGGTAGAAACTAGGATAAACTAGTGTTTTGGTGGTGGAAATGGTGAAATGGAGTGGAATGGAGGTGGAAATGGAGTGGAATGGCTAAGGGGCAAAAATGGGGAGCTAGGAGGTGGTGGAAGGTATTTGACCTCAAACTACAACTGCCACCCCCCTATATATAGGTGTGGGGGAAGCAATAGGTCAAGCAGGGGCAACGTGGGAAAAGTAGTGGAAAAAGTAGCTAGGTTTTGTGAGTAGCATGGCCGTGGTGGATCACCACGGCCATGGTGGGTAGGGGTGAGCATGGTCGTAGTGGGGTACAATGATCGTGTGAATTAAAATGTCAAAATCACAGGTTGACGGTCATTTTTGCACTCAAACTGGCACGGTCGTGGTGGGGTAAGGGTAGCACGGCCGTGGTGAGAAAGGTGATGGTGGTCGTGGTGGTGCGCCACGCCCGTTCTTCAGTTATGTAGCATGACCATGCTGGTTGTCCCTTGCATGGTCGTGGTGCTGTCTACTACTGCACCTGGGCTTGATTCTTCGAATTTCCTTAGACATCTTTACTTCTATGGGTCTTTGGCCACTAGGGGTAGGTTGAGGGAGCATCAGACTTTACTTTGGGCTCCTCCAAGGGTAGAGAAATCCTAGGATCACTCCTTCTCTCTCTCTTCCATCAAATGTGGTCCAAATGCCTGAAAAGCATGCAAATAATGTCCATAAGTGCATTTTACACAAATATGCATATTGAGGGAAATAACATGTAATCTAACAGGTATAGATGTGATTGAAATGAAAAATGACACAAGATGAAGCCCTAAAATAGGGTTGAATCACACACCCCATGGCTATATAAAGCCATCCTCAGCTTCTCTAGAGCCCCCTTCGTTTATCCCGCACATCATTTGCTAACGAAGCCTGTTGGATCAATGGGCTCTAGAAGGGGGGGGGGTGAATAGAGCTTCATAAATTCTCACAAGATAATTTAGAACACCAAATTATATCTTTGAAAAGCTTAAACATGCAGCAATTTGATGTCCTAATCTAACATACATAGCAAGGATGAGAGATAGTGAAAAACAAGCACTTGGATAGGTGGTTTAGAGTGGTTCCATGTCCTAAACTTAGGAGCAATGTCAGTCCACTACCTAGAGTGGGTTAGTCTCTAGGATTTGCAATCTTGGTACTCTTATATTCCACAATAAGATTACAAGACACAACAACCACACATCCAAGGGCTTAGTACCTCAAGCAAAGATCTTCAACCTATAGAAGGAGCTTACCCACTTGAACCATGGAGTCTTCAGCCATCAACATGGACTTATCCACTCCTTTCTTCAAGTCTTCTACCTTCAAGGGATTACCTATCTTCCTTGAGTGTTGCCTTGCTTCTCTCCTTCACTCAGAGATCTGGATCACCTATCTCCTTCACTTGAAGAGGGACTTTCCTTCTTCAATCTTAAAGAACAACACCTCCTTCTCCTTCACTTGAAGAGGGATCTTCAACTTGACTTCAATATGAATTGAGGTTGGAAGATGGAGGAGGAGAGTTTTACAACAATATAGGGAGTAGCTCTCTTACACATGAACCTATCTCACTCATACTCACAAATTTGACTTGAAGGTAGAGAGAGAAAGGGGCTCAAAGGCTTAGAACACTCTCAGCTATGCTAGGACTAAGTTCGCAATGAATGAGCAGCCTTGGAATGAACTCCAAGTGTTATATATATAGTTGAGGGTGTTGCTTTGAGTTAGGTGAACTCTTGGGTCGAAATATAGTTGTTTTCCTTCAAGAAAACGTCTCTATTTTCGATCAAATAACCCACCAATGGTCACATCACTTTTTTCTGCAAATTCCATACAGTTCAATTGGTCGAGTTTCAATAAAGTTAACTCGACTGATCAAGTAAAAGATAGAACCGATATTCAAACGGTCGGTCGAGTTTGTCCTGGGGAAACTCGACCGATCACTGAAGATCATTTTGGTCAGGCACTTGATCGTTCAAGTTCCATGTAAACACAACTCGACCGATGCTATCTCTAGAAATCTGACCAAGATGGATCGACCAAGTTTGTCCTGGGGAGAAACTCGACCGACTGACAACCTGATGTCAATCTTTGAATATGCATCTAAAGTGATCTAACATTGGTGTTTTATGTCCCAATCAATTTTCTCACCTTAGTTACAAGTCAATTCATCATTACAAGTGATTACAAATATGTTCTAAGGTCATGTACATAGATTTCCACAAAATCACACTTGTAGCTCTTTGACTTGAACTTGAGTCAATCTAGGGTTTTGGATTTGGGATCCTTTTCATGTACCTAATATCTGAAATCAATCTTTAATACACATATTAGATACATATGAATGGAATGGTTAAGTAATTATCAAAATATAGGCAATATATAACCTCTAGGTCAACATTATCCCCCTTTTTGACAATGACAAACCATTCCTCAAACATATTGAAAAGGATGTAGAAATTAAACCTTTGCTTTGTGAAATCGAGAGATTCATGAAATGAACAATGTGAATTGATCCCCCTCAATATGTGCTTCTATTAACCTGCATGGTTAATCTATCTACACAATGCATTAGCAATATACATGTAGTATGTAGTCCTTTGCAAGTTCACATAATAAGCAGTGAATTGAACAAGAAAGGATCTCACTAGCAAAAGGCAGTATTATAGCAAAGAAAAACCAATATGATTGAGTTTCAAGACTTGAGCTATCTCTTGAAATATCTCTCCCCCTTTTGACATTATCAAAAAGGTAGGGGGTAGAAGAGCATAAGCCAGGTCTTCTCCAAAACACACACATCCATATATGCAAAGGAATAAGCAACAGTTGAAAAGCACATATCACACAAGGATAAAAGATAACATACATTCCAAGTCATAATCAAAATATAACTCAAGATGGCACCAACGCATAGGATAAAGATAAAGGAAATAGCCATAGTGCACATCAAAGATATTACAACTCAGATATATGTCCACATGAGAGCAACTACAAGCACAAAAGCGATAAAACAAAGATAAGAAATAGTACAGCTCAGAAGAATGTGCCAAGATGTTTCTGATACAAAATAGTCTAGAAAGATGTATATAATAAGAATGCTAGACTACAAATAAAGAAACCACCTAAACATCTAAGCTATCTATATCAACAACGTCATCATCACCAGGTGTGTAGTCCTCGTCCCCGTTAGAAGGTGGAGCAGTAGTGCCAGCATCATCATCAGCACCATCACCGTCACCATCACCATCGTCGGAATCATCCTCATCGTCACCTTCATCAGCATCAACATCCTCAGCCTGGTCTGACATCTCCTCATCAACAGGAGGTTTAAAAGAATGGTTGGGCCAGCCAGCATTCTACTCATCCCAAGACATACAAAGAGCGTAAAGCTCATTGGCCTGTGGGAAAGACGAAGAAGAGTCAACTAGTGAGGCTAGCAGGGTGGCCAGGGGGCCAACAGGTAACAGGAGGATGGCAGGAGTGGAGCTACCAATAGCAAAAGGTGGTGGATCAGTAGTGGAAGGCTCGAGAGCAGGATAGTAATGATCATATGCATATGAAGCATAAGCACTATCGGGATAGGGCTGGTAGGTGGGATAGGGGTGAGCATAGGAAAGGTTCATGATTGACATGATGGAATACAAATCCTGGTGTAGGTGGTCCTAAACCTGTTGGTTGTACGCCTGTTGATGCATCATATAACCCAAAAGGGTTTCATTTGACACACAGAAAGACGCACAACTGGGTCTAGGAGGAAGCTGTGGAGGTAGAGCTTGGGTAGAGGAGGATGGGGCAGCTGAAGCGGAGGCAGAGGCAAAAGCACCAGAGGCAGAGGAAAACACAGGAATGGACTTTTGAAGAGTGGTTTCACTACTACAAACACCTTTTCTAGAAACCAAGTAATGGAAGTCAGAAAAGAGGGATTTGTCCGTGGCGAACTTGAAAAGACCACAAATCAAAGCCGGGTAGGGTGGGTGGGTGCCTTTGGCGTTCTTACCAGTGTCGAAGCAGGTCATATGATGTAAGACGTATTTGGCCCACTTAACACCTATATTTTTCAACAAACAATACATAATGACTGCAATGTTCTCTGCAATGTCCATTTGATTTTTCTTTGAATGGACATTACAGTTGATCACTAAAGCCAATATGCGCCTCTTTAGGTCAAGAGAGGATGAGGGCAGGGTGGACCTCTTCTTGTAAGCCACGTCAGGTTTCTTCAAAAACTGATGAATATCATGTAACATCAATTCATAGTGATTGTAAAAACCTTTCGGGTCAAGAAGATTGAAGTACTCACCATAATCCTTATGCCAAGTGTCATTTTCCTCATCTCCGGCAAAAAAGATATTTAAAGTATCCTCAAAGATTTGGAAACGACGACCAGCGATCATATATGTAAGAGTTACTTGAGTATTCGGCGGCGGGATAAGCGAATCGTAGTTCCAACGCAAGTTGGCATAGAACTCGTGAACAACCTTAGTGCTTGACATGGAGTTGTGAAAGCAGTCACGTTCGATCACTAGGGTGGACAAATGGTGGACGGCGAGCAACCTAGCTACCTGAGCAAGAATCGCTTGATACCTAGGAGAAGGATCGATCAAAGTTCGAAAAGGAAAAGGGCTTTGAGGAAGAAGGTCCTTGTACCTATTTATAGCCTCAATCGACACAAAGGAGGTATTATCAAAGGGAACCAAGCGATTTTGCAAAGAAGAGGCAGGTGCATTGCTTGGAGCAACTCGTTTTCTTCTTTGGGAAGCCATGGAGGTGAAAATGAGATAGAAAGCGTGCAAACAAGCAAAAACAAACCTCAAACGCCATTCAAAAACCACTTGAGATGCCCGGGATGGTCTAGGTTGAGCTTTCTAGGTCGAACTAGGGCTAGGAGCGGGAGGTTTAGGGCTGGGGGTGAGAGCTTAGGGATAAGAGATGAGGAATCAGTTGACTGTTTTCAAGTTGAGAGGGAAAATAGTTGGCCGATCCTAACTTAATATTGGCTCAGCCCGTGGATCAGTCGAGTTCTGAGAGTGTAAAACTTGACCGAACAATTCTTCTGAAGAACAACTCTCGGCTCCTGATCGGTTGAGTTTTTCCAGGTGAAATTCAACCAAAGGTCAACCTGACCTAAAAGTCACATTCTTGGTTTCTAGCCATATACATGCCAATTAAATTCATTTTTCAAAACTATTATGTATCATTAACATACGTAGGCACATTTAGCTCATCATTGGGTACTTTTTAGAGATAAAACAAGAAATTCGATAAAAACCCAAAATAAGCAAAAAAACTAAGCATGTTAACAAGCAATTTAGGCAGATTGAAGCATATATAGGCATATAAGATGAGAAATGACATGAGCAAGCATATAGGTTGAAAACAACTAGCTAGATCACATAGAAACATCATCCAAAGCAACAATAAGTAGTTTAGATCGAATAAAATTAAATTGATCTCTAGCTAGAGGTTTAGTAAAGATATCCACCAATTGATTTTCCGTGTCCACATGCATGATATAGATATCCTTATTGGCAATGTGATCACGGAGAAAGTGATGGCGAACCTCTATATGCTTGGCTATACTATGCAATATAGGATTGCAAGAAAGATTAATTGCACTAGTATTGTCACAAAAGATAGGAGAAGCATCAAAAGTTATGTTATAGTCTTGGAGCATTTGCTTCATCCATAGGACCTAGGTACAACTCTCAGTTGCAACGTACTCAATCTCAGTAGTTGATAATGCCATGGTGCTCTATTTCTTGGAGAACCAAGACACCAAGCATGGTCCTAGGAGAAAGCAGGTGCCACTTGTACACTTTCTATCAACCAAACAGCCTGCGTAATCCGCATCATTATATGCTCTAAGAGTAAAATCCCTTGATTTAGGATACCATAGTCCAAAATTTTGGGTTTTGGCTAGGTACCTCAAAATCCTCTTAACAGCTATAAGATGCGATTTTCTAGGGCTAGATTGAAAGTGAGCACACAAGCCAATACTAAACATAATATCAGGTCTAGAGGTAGTTAAATAAAGCAAACTTCCAATCATACCTCTATAGAGCTTCTCATCTACTTTCTCACCTTCTTCATCTTTATCAAGTTTGGCGGTGTTGGACATGGGTGTATCCATTGGCTTCATATTCTCCATCCCAAAGCATTTAAGTAGTTCATTTGTACACTTGCCTTGGTTGATGAAATTTCCTTCTTTGGTTTGTTTGATTTGAAAGCCAAGGAAGAAGGTCAACTCACCCATCATGATCATCTCAAACTCACTCTACATAAGAGAACTAAACTCCTTGCAAAGATCAAGACCAGTTCCGCCAAAAATGATATCATCAACATAAATTTGAATAATAAGAAAATTGTTAGAAGTGTGTTTTAGAAATAAGGTAGAATCAACTTTGCCCATGACATGCCCATTATCTAACAAAAAGTTCTTTAGTTTCTCATACCAAGCTTGAGGTGCTTGTTTGAGTTCATAGAGAGATTTTTGCAAAAAATAAACATGATTAGGTAGTTTGTCATTTTCAAAGCCCGAAGGTTGAGCAACAAATACTTCCTCCTCGATTGTATCATTCAAAAATGCACTTTTAACATCCATTTGATATAGCATGAAATTTTTAAGACTAGCAAAAGCAAGTAGCATTCTAATGGATTCAAGTCTAGCAACATGAGCATAAGTTTCATCAAAGTCAATACCTTCATGTTGGTTGTAACCTTGTGCTACTAACCTTGCTTTGTTTCTTACCACTTTTCCTTGCTCATCTAGCTTGTTGTGGTAGACCCACTTGGTGCCAATGATCTTTCTATCACTTGGTCTTGGCACTAGAGTCCACACACGATTCTTCTCGAATTGCTCCAGCTCTTCTTGCATGGTAAGGATCCACTCATCATCACCAAGGGCTTCTTTAATGTTCTTTGGCTCTAATTGTGAGATGAAGGCACTGTCTGCTTGTTCTTTGTTGTATGCAGCTCGTGTCTTCACTCTCTCAAATGGATTGCTGATGATTAGTTCCTTGGGATGATTCTTTGCAAAGTGGGGAGTATGATCCTTATTTTCTTCTTCTTCTTCTTCTTCTATCACTTGTTTGCCTTTGTTGTCGATGTTGAGATCTTTTAAGATAGGAATTAAGTCATCTGCAACATCATTATCCACAACATTCTTTCTAACAACAGGGTTAGTTTCAACAAACTTAACATTAATAGATTCTTCAATTTTAGACAATTCAATGTTGAATACTCTATATGCCCTGCTAGTAGTGCTATAGCCTAGGAAGAAAGCCTTATAAGATTTCATATCAAACTTGTCAAGATAATCCTTCATGTTTAATACAAAACAAGGACATCCGAAAACATGGAAGAAATCAATAGACGGCTTTCTACCACACCATATTTCATAGGGGGGTTTATTTAAAGAAGGATGTATAAAAACTCAATTTTGCACAAAGCATGAGGTGCTAACGACTTCAGCCCAAAACTTCTTAGGAGTGTCATACTCAAGAAGCATGGTCCTAGCCATCTCTTGTAGTGACCTATTCTTCCTCTCTACAACCCCATTTTGTTGAGGTGTACAAGGAGAAGAGAAATTGTGTGAATAACCAGATTTTTCACAAAAACACTCAAAAAGATCATTTTCAAATTCTCCCCCATGATCATTACAGATAGAAACAATCTAGCAAGAAGCTTCGTTTTCAGCATGTTTACAAAAGATCGAGAAAACATCAAGAGTATCGCTTTTAGAAACAAGAAAGAAGGTCCAAGTATATCGAGAGAAATCATCAACAATAACAAGACAATACTTGGAACCACAAGGCATTTGCATTCTCATTGGTCTGAATAGATCAATATGAAGAAGTTCAAGAACTCTCTTGGTACTCATGACTCCTTTGGATTTGAAGGAGGATTTGGTTTGTTTCCCTTATGTACAAGGTTGACATTTCTCATCCTTTTCAAAATCCAATTTGGGAAGTCCTTGAACCAAGTCCTTTTTGCTCAATTTCTTCATTTGATGCATATTCACATGACCCAAACGACGATGCCAAAGAGAAATATCATTTTTATCCACTACCAAGAATCTATCTAGCATGGGCTTAAGAGCATCAAGAACAATAACATAAAGATTACCATTTCTAGTTCCCTTATATATAACATTGTAGGAGACGGAATCTAGAAGCAAGCATTCTAAAGAAGTAAACAACACAAGATAGCCATTGTCACAAAGTTGACTAATACTAATCAAATTATGATGTAGGCCATCAACAAGCAACACATTTTTAATACATAGCTCATTGCCCACATCACCCTCACCGATGACCTTACCCTTCTTGTTGTCTCCAAAGGTTACCGATCCTCCTTTCTTTTTCATGAACTTGTTGAAATGGCTGATTTCTCTAGTCATATGTTTAGAACAGCCACTATCAACAATCCATCTCTTTTTAACCTACAAGAAATAAGGATGTCGGAACCCAACTCAAACTTTGGGATCCGGGGTTAGCTTAGGAACCCATTTCATCTTTGGGTTGGTCCCCTTGGGCTTGTAAGGACAATAAGTAGAGTAATGGTCATCACATTTATAATGAACACAAACCATAGGGTTCTTAGAGTCAGAAGTCTCTCCATGGAAGATAGGAGGTTACACACTCTTCTTCTTACCCTTGTTCTTGCTCTTTTTCTTACCTTTGGGAGCAGTCCCATCATATCCCAAATCACTAGTACCAACTTGTTTGGTAGAGTGTTCTACGACAACATTGAGGGATTTCTTTCCCAAGAGAAACTTTTGCAAAGAAGATCTTAACTTGGCATTATCATCACTAAGGTTAATGACAATAGTATAAAGACTAGCAAGATCATCTCTAGCATGCAACAGGTCGACCTCAAGACAGAGGGCTTTAGTATGAAGGGAATCTCTTTCTAAAGCTATGCTGGCAACTTCATTACTTTGCAAAATTGGTCTAGAAGATAAGTCATTTACTTGAGCAAGAAATTTGGCATTTTCAGATTTAAGAAAAATAATTTCTCTTTGATAAGCATAAACTTCATTTCTCCTAGCATCATCCATGAGTTTGATTTCTACATTTTTAGTTTTAAGACCATCAAGCTCATCTAGGAACTTTTGGTTTTCTATCTTAAGATTTTCAATATTTTTAAGATATATACCATTCTCAACCTCTACTCCATTATGTTGAAGCTCAAGGTCAGGAAATTTCCCTGGCAAAGAGTCTATGCTATCAAGGAGCAATTTTTCATTTTTATCAAGGATTTCAATTTTAGCATAAAGATCATCAACTATCTTGCCTAACATTTTCCTTTTAGATTTACATTTAGTAAAGGATGATTGACATTCATTTATCATATCAATGATAGTTTCTTTAGGAAACTCTAGCAAATTTACTTCACCTACCTTGATTACCTCACTTATCTCACATACATATTCACTAGTAGATGCCATGAGAGCAAGATGACATTCTTTACTAGTAGATGCCATGAGATCAAGATGACATTCTCCATCTCTGGAGCTTGAGGATCTTGTAGAAGACTCCTCCCACACTGCATCGGCTGCATCTCTTGATCTTCTTTCTTTCTTATCCTTCCTCTTGTACTTGCCTTTTTTCTTGTACTCCTTATCTTTCTTGTGGCTGCTCTTGTGATGGCTCTTCTTAGCCTTGGGGTAGTCACTCTTGTAGTTGCTTTTTTTACCACACTCATAGCACCTTAGAGCTGAAGAGGAGGGCTTACTCTTGAAGTGTTTGACCTTTGAGTAGTTTGCCTCATGCTCATTAGGGCCTTCATCTTCACTTGAGGAAGGGATGGGAGACTTCAAAGCAAGTTGTTGTTTCCGCACCATTTCTTCAATTTGTGCTTTGAAGGTTGTGTCCTTTATCTTCTTGGACTCTTTTCCTTCTCTCTTCTCTTCCTCTTCTTGCTTGTCAAGCCTAGGCTCATGGGCTTGAAGATTACCAACTAGCTCCTCGGTTGATAGCTCACTTAGCTTGTACACATCTTCAATGGATGTCACTTAGGCTCCCATCTCTTTGGAAGAGATCTTAAGATCTTGGAGTTGATGGTGCCTTTGTATAGCACACTCCCAAGGGCTGCCAATCCACTTATGATGACATTGAGCTTAGTGTACATATCAGCCACTCTCTCATTCTTACCCATCTTGAAGTTCTCTAGAAGACCACTAAGCATGTAGATCTTGACTTCCTTCACTTGCTCAGTTCCTTCATAGGTGACACATAATTTGTGCCATATCTCACGTGCAGTGTCCCATGAGGAGATCCGGTTGAACTTAGATGGAGTGAGGGCGGCGTAGATGATGCTCACAATTTTGGCATTGAGTTGAGCATGCTTCATTTCAGTTTGAGTCCATGTGGTGATGTCCCCCTTTGGATCTTCATATTTGAGGTGGACTATCTTCCACATTTCATATCTCACACCTTGGAGGTAGAACTGCATCCTTCTCTTCCAATAGAGGAAGTTGGTGCCATAGAAGACCAGAGGTCTCATAAAGAAGCTTCCTTCTAGGTTAAGTGAACCAAGTGTCGAATCACCCATCTTCTCCTACTTGTTGAAGTAGCTTGGAGAAGACCTACTCTGATACCACTTGTTGGATCAATGGGCTCTAGAAGGGGGGGGGGGTTGAATAGAGCTTCACAAATTCTAACAAGATAAATTAGACCACCAAATTATATATTTGAAAAGCTTAAACAAGCAACAATTTGATGTTCTAATCTAACATACATAGCAAGGATGAGAGATAGTGAAAAACAAACACTTTGACAGGTAGTTTAGAGTGGTTCCATGTCCTAAACTTAGGAACAATGTCAGTCAACTACCTAGAGTGAGTTAGTCTCTAGGATTTGCAATCTTGGTACTCTTATATTCCACAATAAGATTACAAGACACAACAACCACACATCCAAGGGTTTAGTACCTCAAACAAAGATCTTCAACCTATAGAAGGAGCTTACCCACTTGAACCATGGAGTCTTCAGCCATCAACATGGACTTACCCACTCCTTTCTTCAAGTCTTCTACCTTCAAGGGATTACCTATCTTCCTTGAGCGTTGCCTTGCTTCTCTCCTTCACTCAGAGATCTGGAGCACCTATCGCCTTCACTTGGAGACCTAAAGCAACTTGCCTTCTTCAATCTTAAAGAACAACACCTCCTTCTCCTTCACTTGGAGAGGGATCTTCAACTTGACTTCAATAGGAATTGAGGTTGGAAGATGGAGGAGGAGAGCTTTACAACAATACAGGGAGTAGCTCTCTTATACAGGAACCTATCTCACTCATACTCACGAATTTGACTTGAAGGTAGAGAGAGAAAGGGGCTCAAAGGATTAGAACACTCTCAATTATGCTAGGACTAAGTTTGCAATGAATGAGCAGCCTTGGAATTAACTCGAAGTGTTCTATATATAGATGACGGTGTTGCTTTGAGTTAGGTGAACTCTTGGTCCGAAATATAGATGTTTTCCTTCAAGAAAATGTCTCTATTTTCGATCGAATAACCCACCAATAGTCACATCACTTTTTTATGCAAATTCTGTACAATGCAATCGGTCAATTTTCAATAAAGTTAACTCGACCGATCAAGTAAAAGATAAAACTGATATTCAAATGGTCAGTCGAGTTTGTCCTGGGGAAACTCGTCCGATCACTGAAGATCATTTTGGTTAGGCACTTGATCGGTCGAGTTCTGTGTAAACACAACTCGACTGATGTTATCTCCTGAAAACTGACTAAGATGGATCAGCCAAGTTTGTCCTGGGGAGAAACTCGACTGATTGACAACCTAATGTCAATCTTTGAATATGCATCTAAAGTGATTTAACATTGGTGTTTTATGTACCAATCAATTTTATCACCTTAGTTACAAGTCAATTCATCATTACAAGTGATTACAAATATGTTATATGGTCATTTACATAGATTTCCACAAAAGCACACTAGTAGCTCTTTGACTTGAACTTGAGTCAATCTAGGGTTTTGGATTTGGGATCCTTTTCATGTACCTAATACTTGAAATCAATATTTAATACACATATTAGATACATATGAATGGAATGGTTAAGTCATTATCAAAATATAGGCAATGTATAACCTCTAGGTCAACAAAGCCATCTCAAACACCCCGCCCCATCCCACCATCATCAACCTCCAGTGCCTCCATTGCCCCGCTACCTCAGAGATCCTTCCACTAAATCATCATCACCAACATCTTTGCCTTCCACTTGTGAGGCTTACCGTCTAGGACACAAGGTCCTAGACCCTCGCTTCACCCTAAACTACCTTTCTCCGACGACCTCCTTTCCCCCACCTTAGCGGTGCTCCAGTCCAGAGGGAGCCGCGACGCCTGAAAGAGCCGGTTAGGATCGGAGCTTCCCCACGAAGATGACGCCACTCCACCCTGAGTACGAGGAAGACCATCAGGGAAGATACTTCTCACTGGAGCTACTCCTAGTTGCCTTCTCATGTGCAAGCAAAGGGAGGAGGAGGAGGACGTGGCGCCAAGTGGACCTATCCACGATCAACACATCAACGAGCCTCGACGCAGTGGACCGTGAGTGTCTTAGGACCAATCAGCGAATGCCATGTCGATGACTCGAGATTGAACTCACAAAGTCTTAGATCAACATGAGTCGTCGATCCAGTCGGATCCGGCCGTTGATCAAGGTAAATTTCTTTTCTTTTATTTTGTTTTATTCAAGAAAATGGATTATATTAGAAAAATCTTAGAAAATGCTAGGAATGTCATATTATAGTGAACCTATATATCATTTTCATTAGAAAAATGTGATCTATCCAAATAAAATACAATAATGACCTAGATCCGAGTCCTTTATCAAAATTAATAGCCTAAAGCCCTAATGATCTTTTTATCATTATCATTTTGTGTAAAAATAGTCATCCAATTTAATATCTGACTTGTGGACATCTAAAACCCTAATTGAGTCCATGATCCTCATATGGCTCGAAACCCTAATAAAATGGTATAGTTGACTCAATAATGATGGAAAGCCTAAATTCTAGTTTCCCCTCTCCACATATGTATACCTCATGCATATATATGTCAAATCCTAAATATTTAATGACCCTATATGATCATTGTTGACCTTGAAACTTGGATCCAACTCTGAGCTCTTGGATCCTGTGAATATTAAAAGGAAACTCTTGATGATCTAATAAATCATAATAGAAACCCTAACCGTGGAATTTTCCTTTTGGATGATAAGAGGTATCATTAAAAGGTATGAGACCTTAGTATTAACATCTGATCTTGTGACTCCTAACATAAGATGAAAGTCATGAATAATCCCTGATCTAATAATGAGAAGATAAAAGTACTCATATATAAAAGAATAAACCTTAATCATGGGTCATATGGACCAATAGTAATGAGTATACCCTTGATTTCCTTTTAGGGTGATCTAGTTATTGTTCTTCTAGACTCTTAGAATCCATATCTAATCAAAATAGGTACCTGGTTTTTATTAAGTATAAGACCAGTTTTCTTGGTTGCTTATGATATGGTATGCCTTGTGTGAAACTACTTGCTTATACCTTGTTGGTTGAACTACTAAACTATACGCTTCGTGTTGGGTTATTACACTAACAAATTTCAATCTTAAGAAAGATCTTTTACTCAACTAACCAATTCCCGCAAGTATACGGAATTACTTGTAGTCGAGATCGAACACAAGGAGCTTTGGCAATCAATTAAATGCAATAGTGCTAATGTTCAACAATCTAGACCGTTTTAAAGATGTGATTTGGTCGATTAAGCTAAAATTTCAGAATTAAGCAGAACAATAAATGGATTACTAAAAGAGGTTAAATTTTAGATATGGAAGTAACTTGGACTTAGGATTTCACCAACATATCATAGCATAAAATAGGAGCATGAAATTTAAACATACTAAGCACTTGATTTAAAGGAGAGTTGTATGTTGCACTTCACCTCTCAGTGCAAGTACAACAATCCTAACTCAAAACAACATTCTCATGCATGAATTTTGTTTTGGATCACAAACCTACTCCTCAACTCCATAATTTCCACTCTCGTGGTAAAGAAGGAGTTGACAAGAGAGTACCTCCTTACTTTCCTACCTATCTTCTCAGATCAAGCAAGAAAGCATAAAACAAACACATAAAGTGGCCAGCCATACATGCAAGAAGAAAAAAAATCAGTACTCACAAGGTGGAAAAACAAGCAACCTAGCATTTAGTACGAAATTATCATGTTCCTTACATGCTATGACATGGGAGCTACTCTCCCATGTCCAAGAAAAAGAGTCTACTCATCCATATTGATGTACAATAGAAAATATGCAGAAATTTCAGAGTTCAACATGGTTTAGAGAAGGAAAAGCTAAGAGAACCAAAGGTGTAACCCAAGTAGAGTAGAATTTCGGATTGGGGACAAAATTCCACTTCTACAGCTGCTCCAAACTGGACAAACTTCCCTCCTGAGAAGCTTTGTGGAGTGAAGAAACTCTGCTGCATCTCCAGAGAAGAAAAATGGAGAAGAAGAGAAGAAGAATGGAGGTTCTTTGGCAAGTAACTACCTTCTTCCACCCCAAAATCGCCCTCCTTAGCTCTGGACCTGCTCTTAAACAAAAGACTTTTGAATTATGACTCAGGATAACCGCTCCATAGGGTGGTCTTGTCTTTAAAAATGAGAAGAGTCAGATTTCAAAAATTGTTGAAACTGACAGAGACACAGCGTGTCTTCCTTGGGACATGTCGTGTTTGGTCTCCGACAGTTGCTCCAAGTGTAAAGCACACTACATGTTTAAATTAATACACATTGTGTACATTAACAGAAAGGCAAGAATTGGTTCTGGATTCCTAGGTACACGTCGTGTCTATGGTGGACACGTTGTGTACTTTTCCTCTACGTCTGAAGTATATGGCCAACTAGAAATTTGCACGCCGTGTCTTAAATAAGACACATCGTGTGCTTTGCTGTTTTAGAAGAATTACAATTCTGAACATCTGTGTTATAACCTCAATTTTCCAAGCTATGTAATGATTTTTGTAAATATCATTTAAGGATAAATGAATTTGCTTGATTGATGTGATGCGGTTTGGAATGGATTCCATGAATGATTGAAATGTATTTCATAGATGTTTGGTTGCATGGTTCTTATTGGGCCTTGCTTTATTTGAAGCCCAAATTGACATTAACAAAGAAATACATAAAGAATCCCCTAAAATAAGGAAAAAGGATATGGCATATTTCCCTAAAAATAAGAATTCGAGATAATGGATTCCTTGGAGTTCAAGGAATTCAAAACCAAGAGATAATGGTAAAAGGATTTAGGAAAAATGGGAAAATGTGTTTAATATAATAATAACTTGCATATTAAGAAAAGGAATTGAATCCCTATTATAATAACTCCAAATTTTGTAGGAAGGAAGAGAAACCTATGATGAAGTTTTCCTCAAAATTTGGTAAAGAAAAGAGTAACCGTTTGGGAGATATTAATTTTCTAAGTTTCCCTTTGAAATTGGCTTTAATTGATAATTTAGGAAATGATTTCCTATTTTATTTGAACGCGGTTGATATGGATCGTTAGATCTTGATCCTACGATGCTCGGTCATCGTCTTAGTTCTATTGGGACTAGGATTTCGTGGGCAAACAGAGGATTCTTCCTCTCCGTTTTCCCTGGAATCTAGAGCCTATGGGCTTATCCTAACCATCCTATTAGCTTCGGGAGACGAAGTAGTTTCGAGACATCCCTGGTTTGTCAGGGTTTCATCTCGGATTGGGAAAGTTCCCAATTTTGCAGGAACTACTCGACCCTATATATAGGAGGGGGTATTTGGGAGGACCAACATCCCCAATATTGTAAACAACAGCTGCGGGAGAGCAAGAAGATTATTTTCCCGACTTCAATTGGCTTTTATAGCCTGACCTACACCCCTGTTGCTGGAGCGATCCTCGCCGGAGGTCCGGCGAATAGAGAGGGGTCACGGCGTGCTCTGAACTCCCAATTGAACCTCCAGTCAAGTTCGGAGGAGAGAGACGGCGCTCCCTGGCCTTGTGGCGCGAGCTCTAGAGGTCGAGAACTCGGAGTCAACCCTAAGGTTGACTCTCGCAGGTTTGCTGGAACAGAGGTAGGTGACGACCCGTCGATCGTCCGATCAGAGACCACGGTGGTCTCGGTCGCATCCCACGCTCCGAAGGAGGGGCGGCTTTGCTAGAAGGCATGCGCGATGTTGGGCGTCAGATCAAGGTGCGGACCAAAGGGCGCACCGATCGAACGGTCAACGTTTTTCGGTAATTTCCTATCTCTAACGAATATTCAGAAAAACTAATTTTCCTTGTGAAATTAATAGAAATTGATAGGAAACTCATATGAGAAAACTTAATATATGAAAGTTGCATAGAAAAATGCAAGGAATGCAATAAAAATAATTCCAGAACCTAATTCCACCTAGTTTTGCAAAAGTACTTTATTTGGATAATAAAGTTTATTAAAAATTTGATAAGAAACCCTAATAGGATGTTGAAAGGGTAATTTGGTATTTTAACAAGTCAAATCGACAAGTTTGACTCTGATAATGATGAATGATAGTTTAATTTGTTATTTGAATGCAAAAATGCTTAACTTGGAATTATTATGTTCAAAAGAAGGTTAATTTGCATGGAAACCCCAATTTGGGATAAAAGGAGATAAAAACCATATTTTTATGAAATAAGGAAATCCGTTGTCTAATAAAGGAAATTCAATGAGAAATTAGGTGTTTTATGAAGAATGATAAATTAAGAATGGTAATGATGAAAAACCCTAATTTCTAGAAGAAACCCTAATTAAGGAATTGGAATCCTAATTTGAATGATGAAATTGGATAAGTATTAATAAAAGGAATTGGTACTTTTATTTCAGGATTTCTCTTCCTCATTTCTTGTTGATTGGATTATTATCTTGAAAAGTGCAAGTAAAGGTATGTGGTTACGCTTATGAATAATCGCTTTAGTTTCCCGGCGATTTCCGAAGGATTTATCGGTTGCTTGAAATAAACTGTTGAATGTCTATTTATTTCATGCAACTATAAAGTGACTATGATTATCACAAAATGTATATGCCTACATGCTCAGATCCTGGTTCCCTCTGTGTACGACCTAGTACATGGCTATCTAATGGGTAGGACCATCAGGTCATGAGGAGACCTAGTACATGGCTGCCTATTGGAGAGGTCATCAGGTCTGTGTTTGACTTAGTACATGGCTACCCTTGTGGTAGGACCATCAAGTCACATTGAGTCAGATATTGGGCTACCTGGAGTAGTGCCATGCGACTCTACCTTTACAGAGGTATAATGAAGGTTCACTGCAGGAACTCACAGAGTTGGGAATATGTATGGATTGAGATGTATGGTTTAAAACATAATCTTGATTGTTAAAAAGATTAATTGCTTGATTACATTGTTAGCATAATTGCTTGATTATTGTTTCCTCCACATACCGACTGACCGTTGTTTTGTTTGTCGGCGGTTTAGGTACATATTTCAAAGCACAAAACAGTAAAGTGACACATTGTGAATTCAAGAACTAAAGAACAAGGAGGAGTTAGTTAGAGTAGTTCTTTTGTGGATAGAAGTCTAGTACTTCCAACTTTTCAAAGGTATGATAAAGAAAAATTTTATTACCCTTCTTCAGCATAGTATGTTAGAATTTAATAATTGTTCTTGGTTATATGTCAAACCTTTGATCCGGAATTTTATTGGTGCGGCTTCAACCTTTCGGTCTCCCTTAATTGGGGGTTATCGGAAGATAGGGTCGTAACAATCTGCAAGGAGTGGAGAAGTCCCAATGATGATGAATTTGAGTTGGGCTATCTCCAATTTGATCCTTTTAGAGCATGTCTGCAATATACATCATGTGATAAGCAAAATAACAAAAAGGTGGCAAGAATAATATGAATAGAGGCTAAATGATAACAAAATGAACTGAATTTGTGTGTGAAATCATGTGAAAAAGTTGATGTGGAAAGCACACAACACTTCACCAAAACTTAATGAAACATAAAAGGACATTGTGATGAGTTGTATCTACTAGTGCACATGGCCCAGTATGGATGTATGTTGCCTAGCATGGATGTATGATGAAATAATTTTGCCCATACTGGATGTATGAGAAGTGCTTATAAAATTATAGTACAACTACATCTAATGAAATGTATAAAAGAGGTGTTTACCTGAATTTCCACCTTAAGAAATGATTTTCTTTTATTTCTTCTTTCTTTGAGTATTTCCATATATGCAACCATATTATTGTATCTTTTACCTCATACCAACTTTTGTTGATGATTTTGTTTCTCATATTTTCTAGGTACAAGGAACAAATAAAGCATCTCAAAGTACCTGAAGCCATCAAATAAATGGACATGGAGGATAGACTAGCTAGATTTCCTTTCTTATCTTATTTTAGTTAGATAGATGCTTTCTCCTAGATGATGTATAGGATGTTCTAAATCCTATGTATTTTCTTTTTAGAACTATTCATCTCTTCTATTCCAAAATAGTATATGTAATGACTTTATTATTGTCAATGAATGATTGTTTTTGTGGCTATATAATGGTGTTGTGAACAACGATCTGGTTCACTTCTCTAACACCAGTGGCCACTCCGCGTGAGTCTCTGCTCGGGCGATCGACCTAGGGCTCGTCTTCTCCGCCTGGGGGGGAGGGCAACGGCCGGCGCGCCCAGCCCGTCTCCCCCGGGTGATCTCCTCTCCCGCCTCCATCTCGGATCTATCTAGCCTCTGTGGTTTCCCGCGACCCTTCTGGGGTGTCCTCCTCTGGCGCGAGCTTCAACCTCCGCAGGTACCTTGGCTGTCTCCTTTGGGTACGGGGAGCCTACACACTGGATCCTGGATGGGTGCGGACTTTTCGTGGCAGTTGGCGACTGAAGTGGCTTTGTTGTTCCTCTGTGAGTCCGATACTCACCGGGAGCCCCATTGGGAGATGATCGGGATGGCTCGGGTCTTCTGTCCCCTCTCTTTTACTGTTTCTCAGGTTTTCCTTGTCTTTCTTTTTTGTTTTGCTTTGCGGCAGGTTCTTCTGCCCGTTTCTCGCCGCTCGTCGGTGTTGTTGTCGCTGCTTGTCGACGTTGTTGCTCTCTATGTTTGGGAGCTACGAGACTTTCTCATTTTTGTTCTGTTCGGATTTACTACTGGGTCTATGGCTCTACTTGTGGCAGAGAATACTGGTCTGCATATGTTTCATTTGCAAGTTTATCACCACCGATCTATGCTCAGGTGTAAGGAATCTCTTATGAAAAGCTGCTTATGTCAGCCTTGTGGAAAAGAGATCAATACAGAAGCGTTTTATTATCTTTCCAATATGAGTTTTGGTGATCTGATAACCCTGTTCTTGGTGGTTGTATGTACTTCCAGTATCTCTTTTCCCATGTGTAGATGATGTATGGATTTTTAGTAATGAAGATGTTCAGATTGCTCAAAAAAAAATCTGGTTCACTTCTCTAATTTAGTTGACTACTACGATCTCTTATATTTTCCCTTCTAACATCTATAGATATGAGTGCATGCATATCTGTGAATGTCACTAAGGAAGGTATATAGAAATTGGGGTCGTCACAGTTGGTATCAGAGCCAATGTTCACACATCATGGTTACATGAACTTCATTCACCCTATTGTGAGTCTAGGGTAGTCCTTGAGTTAGGGATGTGAAGGGTGGAGGTGTCTAGGATAGCATCTACCATGGGTCTGGATAAAGTCTCTGAGCCACTTAGCTTGGCAATCACTAGGCTACCTATATGGCAGTATAAGTCTACCTGACTGATATTCTAAATGTCCCCTATTTCTTGGACATACCTTAATTAGGACCCTTATCATCTATAGATATTCTCTCTCATCTCTTCTATAGGAAAATTCCCCCCTCATCTTCGTTGTTAAAATATTCCCTCTTATCTTTATGATATAAGGTTAGGAAAGAGTCACTCTATTTAGAAAGTCCTAAGGACTGACTGATAAGGATTTATGGTATCCTACACTAATCATAACATTAAGACCATTAATAATTAATAAAGGAGAATAATGAAATATCATATGATTATAAAAAAAATGATGAATGATGATAAATCTAATATGTTCCACCTAATTTCAGGATGCCTCCCAAGACACGTAACTCTAAGGCTTTCGAAGAGTCCTCCTCTAAGAAGAGGAAGGAACCTGAAATCTCTGAGGTACCTGATCCCGATAGTGTGGCCAAAGAAAGATGGGAGGAACAAAAGAAAATCTTACTAGATTTCATGGAAACCCTTGCCACAAAAGGAACCCCTGAACCCAGCTCCTATAGGAAAAAGGAAGTGACAGTGATAGATTTCATCAAACTTAACCCTGACACCTTTTGGGGGGAAGACCAGCCTGAAGTCATGGATAAGGCTGATGCCTGGATCCTCTCTGTCGATAATGCTTTTCGTACCCTAAAAGAACCCTTTGAAAAGAAGGTCAAATTCGCCACCCATCTTCTTAAGGGAGGGGCGAAAATCTGGTGGGAAAACTATGGCGGGAATAGGGGAGAATAAATAGATAACATGGGGTGGGAAGCCTTCAAAACCCTCTTCAATGATCGTTTTATGCCCATAGGTGAGAGGAAGAGGAAGGAGAATATGTACATGGAGCTTAAGTAGGGCAGTCTCTCAATAGCTGACTACACCCGAAAGTTTAGGCTTCTGGAGCATTATGCACCTATTAGGACTGATGAACGCCTCACCGAACATTATGTTGACTGTCTTGCCGCCCATCTGAAAACCCTAGTTATAGCCTCCCATCCCAGGAACATATATGAAGCCCTAGACATGGCCCTCAAGCAGGAAAGGGAACAGGGTTTGTAGAAGCCTTCATGCATGGGGTACTTTGGGTTAACCACCACCGAGGAGGACAAGTCTAGAAAGTTTCACCCTGGCCATAAGAATAAGGGATCAGGAAAAGGAGGATGTTCAAGAAAAAGAGGATAAAAGAACAACTATAACCAGCTAATGGAGTACCGCAACAAGTGCAAAATCTGTGGACGAGGGCATGATGGACCTTATCGCTATACCAAGCCAGTCTGCTACAACTACAAGAAGGAGGGTCATTTCCTCGCCAAGTGCCCTACTTCGTCTATCCTTGGCAAAACTACAATAGGTGCTCCACCCCCCCTAGGGACACCACAACACTAGAGTATTCACAGTAATGAAAGAGGAAGCAAAGGCAAATCCCAACCAGCTTGTTGAAGGTAACCAAAAAATCTTTTCATATATCTAATATATGTTCAAATGCCTTCAAATTATTCATAATATAATTGTCCTGTATAGGCACCGTATTGTTAAATGATCATCCTGTCAGGATCCACAAATAAATTTATTTCTCAAAACCTGACATCTATGTTACATCTACATATAAGGGACTTGGGATATATCCTGGATGTGTCTACTCCTAGTGGCAAAATACTCACTACCCTACAGAAAATTGATGTCCTACCTCTAAAATTTGAAAATCATGATATGCCCTTCGAATTTATTCTCTTAACCATGAAAGACTTTGAAATTATACTTGGCATGGATTGGCTATACACATATCATGCTCACATTGACTATAGAAATAATATGGTAGTTCTTTCTCAGCCTCATTCCTCTCCTGTGGTGATCCCTCAGGGAAGCGGATTCTGTAATAATATTATAATTTCTTCTCTTAAAACTAAAAAGGTCATCTCTAAAGGATGTAAAGTCTTCCTCGCATTAGTCTCGGAGACCAGTCCTAACAATGGGCCTGTAGAAAGATTGGAGGTGGTACATGACTTTCTTGACGTATTCCCACAGGAGCTTCTTGGGCTGCCTCCAATTAGAAACATTGAGTTCTCCATAGATCTTCTTCCTGGAACCACTCTGATTTCTAGGGTGCCGTATAGGATGGCTCCTGCTGGTCTTATGGAGTTGAAGACATTGTTACAAGAACTTCTTGACAAGGGTTTTATCTGCCCTAGTGTTTCTCCTTGGGGTTTACCCATTCTCTTTATAAAAAAGAAAGACGGTTCTATACAAATGTGTATTGACTATCGCATGTTGAACCAAGCCACTATTAAATAAAAGTACCCTCTCCCTCGCATTGATGACCTCTTTGATCAACTTTGCACTGCCAAGGTTTTCTCAAAATTTGATCTTCGCTCTGGCTACCATCAACTTAAAGTCAAAGATTCTGATATTCCTAAAACTACTTTTCGAACTCGTTATGGGAATTACAAATTTCTAGTGATGCCATTTGGGTTGACCAACACACCTGGCGTATTTATGAACTTGATGAACAAAGTCTTCCAACCTTATCTTGATGAGTTCGTGGTCGTCTTCATTGATGATATCTTAATCTATTCTGATTCTATGGAAAAACATCGGGAACACTTACAAGCAGTTCTTGACATCCTTCGAACCTAGAAATTTTATGGCAAGCTTTCAAAATGTGAATTCTAGATTGATAAAGTCATGTTTCTTGGACATGCCATTTCTGGAGGTAATATGTATGTTGATCCCACCAAAGTCTTTGCTGTACTTGATTAGAAACCTCCTCGAAATACTTCTAAAATCCAGAGCTTCTTGGGTCTAGCTGAATATTATCATCGCTTTATTTCGAACCTTTTCAAAGTGGCACTTCCTCTGACTAAGCTTACTCAGAAGGACAAGCATTTCCTCTGGTCAACTGCTTGTGAGTCCAGTTTTCAGGAATTAAAGCAGAAATTGATGTCGGCTCCTATTCTTATTCTACCATCCGGCAATGAAGGGTTTGTGATATTCATTGATGCTTTGAGGAATGGTTTAGGATGTGTCCTACAACAGAATGGAAAAATGGTGGCCTTTGCATCTAGACAACTATAACCCAATGAACTGAATTATCCCACACATGATTTGGAATTAGTTGTAATCATTCATGCTCTCAAAATCTGGAGGCACTACTTGTACGGGGCAACATTTGACATCTTCACCGACCACAAAAGCATGAATTACATTCTGACACAGAAGGATTTGAATCTGCGACAACAACGATGGATCGAGTATCTAAAGGACTATGATTTCACTATTGACTATCATCAGGGTAAGGCAAATGTAGTCGCTGATGCCTTTAGTAGAAAAAGGGCAGTGTGTGCATCCTTATATGTTCTTGAATGGAGGAATATGGAGGAATTAGTGGGTTGGAAGCCACAATTTCTGTTTGATCGTGTACATGCCAATAACATCTTTATCACGTCTGACTTTCATTCTAAACTTCTTGAAGCACAAAAAGCTAGTCCTGATCTTGTGGAGCTATCCTCTCTCCTATCAAAGCCTCAAACACATCTGTATGTGGGTCTCGATGGCGGTCTTTGATACAAAAACCGTATGTGGATTCCTGAATAGTTAGTTGTGAAGATGAAGATTCTCAATGAGGCACACGGGTCAAAGTACACAATTCATCCCAGCACGACAAAGATGTACAAAGACCTACAACGTCAGTTATGGTGGAGGGGCATGAAGTGCGATATTGCCGAATTTGTGTCCAGATGTCTGACATGCCAGTGAATCAAGGCCGAGCACCAGAGACCACATGATCTACTACAACCCCTTGAAATTCTAGAATGGAAATGGGAACACATCACCATGGATTTTGTGGTGGGGCTACCCAGGACCAGGAAGGGATACGATGTTGCATGGGTCATAGTGGATCATATTACAAAGTTAGCTCATTTTCTCCATGTGAAGACTACTGTGAAAGTTTTTGAGCTGGCCGACCTCTATTTACAGGAGATAGTATGCCTACATGGAGTTCCAACATCCATTGTCTCGGATAGGGACCCAAAGTTCACTTCAAAGCTATGGAAGCATGTATAAGAAGAACTAGGCACCAAGTTGAACTTTAGTACTACATACCATCCACAGACAGACGGGCATCTAGAATGCACAATACATATTCTAGAGGACCTTTTGCGAGCTTGTGTACTTGATTGGGAAGGCTCGTGGGACCATTACCTGCCTTTAGTTGAGTTTGCATATAATAATAGCTATCAGGTGAGTATTGGGATGCCTCCCTATGAAGCTTTATATGGGCATCCCTACAGATCTCCACTACACTAGGATAATGTTGGGGAGCATACCTTGATGAAATCTGAGGAGATGCAGTTGTATACAAATAAAGTTGCACTGATCAGGAAAAGGATGAAGCAGGTACAAGATAGGCAGAAATCTTATGCAGATACTCACCGACAGGAACATCAGTTCAAGGAAGGTGATAATGTCTTTCTAAAGATCTGACCTATTCGAGCTTTGGCCAAGAATTAAGGAAAGCTCAGTCCTCATTATGTGGGACCCTTTGAGATCCTTAAAAGGGTTGGTGAATGTGCCTATCATCTTGCTTTGCCACCTCAGTATAGTGCCATGCATAATGTCTTCCATGTTTCAAATCCATATGTCAAAGACCCTAGTCACATTCTGAATCATGAGCCTCTAGAGTTGAAAGATGATCTGTCTTATGCTGAGTCCCAGTCAAAATTCTTGATTTTAGGATAAAGGAGCTTCACATTAATCACCATATAGATATGGTGAAAGTCCTCTGGAGCCATCATGATCAAATTGATGCCACTTGGGAGCTCAAATCCAAAGTCGAGCAGAAATATCCACATCTCTTTCAAGATGCTTGAATTTTAGGGACACAATTCTTAAAAGGAGGGGAGAATGTGACAAAGTGAGTTTTCTAACCTTACTCATTTTCTACATTGTTCACAATTATGTTCTTCGATAGTATACAATCATTAATTCTTGGTTATATTAATCAATATGGACACTCAATTTCGAAATCTAAATTAATAATGTACCTCTTGTGACACTACAAGTATGTTAAGTAATTACCTTATCCAAAGTAACAAATTAAGTGATGTAACTTCAGACCATGGCTCTCAAAATTTTTCTATAGATTCTACACACCTTTGTGAACTCATGGTCCAAATTTCATTTGAATTGGATATTTCTACTATTTTCTTGGATTTATTGAAGTTTAGGTGCTTTATTTCATTCATTCACCATCCTAGACCTAAGTCTGGTGATTAATCAACCATAGTGTGACACATTATGAGACATCCCTAGATTTTCCAAAACTTAATCTAATGTGAGACGTCCAAATTGAAACCTCACCTCAGTGAGAATCCCAATTTAAACACCCACACTAGGCTAAGAAAGAAAAAATCAAGGGAGTCAGAAGGAAACAACCAGTAGCACATGCACATGAACAATAATAAAACCATACAACACATGTTCACCATTCAACATATAATTACAACATGAATTATTACAACATTTGAAATTACATATTGAACATCAAACGTATACATATACATGTACTACATCTAAACTACATGATCTTAAGACAACAGGCCAACCTGTACATTAGCTCGCCACACAACTCTCAACTATCCTGGATCTTCAAGAGAATAACCACAACCTAAACAAAAGATTACATGCGGTACACGTCAACACAATATTCAAGAATATTATACTGAGTACGCCTACGTGTCTTTTATATACCTCTCATCATATCTTGGCAATAAGATAAAACTAATACTTGGCAGTTATAAAGAAAGATAAGAAAATCATACACTTGCACAAAGTTGTTCATTAACAAAAGAGAACACATATTTTAAGCACATTTCCATCATACATCTCGTGTGTCTGCCACCAAGTGGTTTGTGATCATTATACAAACATCATATGCTCTACCACCAAGTGGTTTGTGATCATTATGCATGCGCTCTACCACCGAGTGGTTTATGAGCTATCTTATGATGGAACATCTATATTATGTTTGCAGGTGTTCATAGCCATGAATATGGAAATTCAAGAAACATATCATACAAGACAATCATTTCAATCAATACCATATGCCAAGTCTTTACTCCCATATAACACAAGCATAATGTATAATAAGCCAAGCAAGAGGTAATGGCGTACCTTGATCAAGAACAAACCTAACCATCGTATTCCTGATGTCATCTATATCCTTGTCAACCCTGATAAAGATAAGATCACATACGATCATCAAGTTCTCATCATCATTAACCCTATTTATATCCATTTTATGGTTTAACTTGGTTCATTAGGATATTCCCATCTTTACTTGCATTCTTATCTTATGATTATCTCACTGATGTCATTTTCCAGATTGGTGTTCATCAATTGGATATACTCATGTGTCACATTATTATGTGAACATATTTAACATTATGTCACTTTCATTAACCATATTAGGGTTGCATCACATGTATTACGGGTGCTCTTCATATAACATGAATTTTGTGTATATAACTGATCTCAAACTTATATATTATCTTCCAGTTACATACATAAGGGTTTTTCATAAATTCCATCATTTATTGAGCATGTATGTATTTATTACATTATATTTAGTGTTATTAGCCCTAATTAGCCATATTAATCAAATTATGTGATTTCATGCATCAACATCATAATTATTGACTTCAGGTGGATTCTAAACCTGATTATAGACTTAGTGACATATTCCCATAATTTTATGTCTTCGTTTATTATTTATTATACATGAAAAGATCATTTTACATCTCATATGATATCACTAAGACTAGTACATCAAAATGATATTACCATTCTACTTTGTTCTACTCATTTTTCTGAGAATTTTGGTATATTACTTGTATTTTTCTGATCATCGAGCTAATTACTATGAATTAAATAAGATATGGTCATTTACTAGGAATTTACCTTTTTAGGCCAATCAAATCTTGACACGTGTCTATGAAGAGGCACAACTCTTCACCTGAGCCACTCAGTTCTCTGGCTGATCATGATCTTTTCTCCTTGCTTGAGTTGATCTAGTTCAGGGTTGAGTGAACCGGGTCTGGGCTCTCTCTTTCTCTCGTGTATCGACACGGATGTCCGCCTCCCCTGTTCTCCGCATGCGCCGCTGCACAGAGGTGCTCCGGTGTGCGATCGTCCATCCACCAGTGCTCCTCGAGAAAGCATTAAGCTTCCATTAGCTCCATCTTCTCTCTCTCTCGATGCCGCCAGCCGGTCACCCTTCTGCCCGATGCTCCTCCTCGTGAGCTTGTGATGGTCGCCACCGCTAGATGCTGCCATGGCGTAACAAAAAGGAAAAAACACCCCTTAGCACCGATCCTTCAAAACAGAGCACCAGCCTGCATCTCTAGACCTCCACAGACTCGACGATGACCTTTTCTCACAGTGGAAATGCTCCTAAAGCCTCTTCTGACTCTGCCTTCTTTTCCAACCAAAGGCACCTACATTAGCCGCCGGCGCTGCTACAACAGGGATCGCAAGCGCCCTCCAGCAAATCAACTAAACTCACCCTTCCCCCTCACCTACTCATCTTCCTCTGATCTCCCTTCAACCTCTGGTTCCCTTCTCTATCTCCTCCTCTTTGGCCTGTGTGGGCGGGTAATGGAGAGGTAGATGAAAGGGGGAACTGGAACTCCCTCGTCTATTATCCATATGCCTCAAATGAGGGGTCTTAGTGCTCGTATAGGAGAGCCGAGATCAACTACTTGCTAAGACCTCCCTCTCGCCCCACGATCCTAGAGAGTGGTGGCGGGGAACTTGCTGCCTCAACGGGTCCGCAACTGACTCTAACCGCAAGGTTAGAGAAGACTCAGAGGCCTTTGATCTCACATCCAAGGGTCTAGGATGACTTCTCTTGAAAGCCTGATCCATGGTTACTGAAACACAGATACGATGCTCATTTAAATGAGCCGACCGTGTGACAGATACATAAATGTCACGGATAAGGCTGAAGGAAGCATTAAAACCTTGCTCTACCATACATTAATAGGCACATTATGTCAATATATTCAACCCTATGTATCTCTTTCAAGGAGCATCAAAACATTATAGAATTCAGACCATATCTCTAACATCATTCAAGATACATTCTATTAAATTTTGGTGCCAAAACTCAACTGTTAGATCATCCAACTAAATTCCTCAAAAAGACATTAAAAAAAGAGAGATCTCACTCATGATATCAATATCCATCACCATCCAAACCTTACCAAAGCACCGTAACTCTCAAGAGAACTCAACATAAGAATTCCAAAATGTTATTAGACACTTATAGATATGAAAAGTCCACTCCATCACATCCTACACACCTTAAAAGAAATTTCATCCTCAAAATTAGGCCAAGAAAAACCAATCCATCACATCATATACATCTTAAAAGAACTTTCATCCTCGAAAGTACACCATGCTCATATTTCTAGGGAAAACCTTATCTTGATCTCATCCACATGTAGGTTACCTATAACCATTCTATGTGTAACATATCCATAAAGGTTACCTATAACCATGTATCCAAAGCACTATTGGGGGGGGGGGGTTACAACCATCTTGGTACACAAACACTCCATTCAAGGTTTAAAAACTTTAGTTATGTCATTACATATCTCATATGATAGGGTTGCATCCTTATCTTTAACCAAGCATTAAGGTCCTCACATCAAATTCCATGTTCTAAAGGAGTTAACTAAGATTAACTCATACATCAAGGTGTCATAAACGTTATGTTGTGCTAACTTTCAAACTATATTTTTCATCTTTATTAAGCACTAAGATTAACATCTCGTGTAACATGTTTCTTTCATATGATCTTATATCATTGTTCATACCAAATTGCATCATTTACTAGTGAATTCATCATAAGATTAAACAACAGTTTCACATTAATCATCATTATCCATGTACATGGTTAACCATCATGCATTGAGATTTATAAACCACCTCTAGGTATTCATCATATCATGTCTATATATCAAATCTCAAGATTAAAACACAGTATTATATATGTATCATGTTTGTGCTACAAAAACATATACAAGTGGCTTCTTAAAACATATATCAAAACTTTATCTGGTCCAACGGAGGTTATCCTAACCCGCATCATGAGGGAAGTTACATGCTCAGTCTCTCTGATCTCACTCAACTCTATGAGTATCTCGTATGGATACACTTTATCTTTCCTCTCTTAGTCTAGGGTTCTCAGATTACCTCGTTGGTACTAGTGATTGCTTTACAAGCTCTAGCCACATTAGCACAAACCGAAACATGATATGACATACTCTTCATAGGTCTTTACTCATGAGACATGCTTACCCAAAACTTCTCTTATATACACCACTAGAATCCTATATGGGAAACCACCAACCTGAGCATGAGGCTTCACAGAAACTAACATAGCTACCTCCTCCAGGGTCTTGGGCTCTCTCCCTCACCCAGATGGAAGGCACTCATATTCATGTTCATATGCACATATAACGAGCCTCTCTCTATCTCTAGGGTTTGGTCCTCCCAAGGACATCTAGGGTTCAACAAAACTATAGGAATCATACATAAATCAACTCAACTCAATCACTCAGGAGTAGTCTAGTTTAGGACATATCATATCACATATCTCATAATTCTCATATCTTGGAGTTTAGGTTCTCTAACCTTCTCCCATTAGGTCTCACTCTCTCTGAAAGAGCTTGAGGCTCATGTTGATCCTCATCTTATCTTAACTTAACATATCTTATCTCATAAAAGAATGCATACTTGCATCATCAAAACTTATCTTAAATCCTCAAAACTGAACTCATGTCCTCAAAGACAAGCATATATCATCATAACCATCTTATATCATCTATATAAGACTTACATCATATCATCAAAACTTATATCATCTATTCCATATATCATATATTCCAACAAGGCTCTAGCCATCTAATCTAAAACTACTCTCTCTTCTAGACTGGTGTCATTCAGTTTCACTTAAGTTACATGACCACCTCCTACTCGTACATGTGTGGGGACACATTTTTGTAATACATATACATAATAAAATATTATATAATTTTTCTCCGATAAAACAAGCGTCAGAGAAAACTATCGAGGTTCGATCCGTTTGGAATCAAAACCAAATCCTGAAAACGAGTGTCCCACACATAGTAGAGAGTACAGTGCCATGAAAACTAGTGAAAAGGGTGAGAACATGGTGTAGACTAGTGTAGCTACCCTAGACAACGCGCGCAATATGTCTAGGGTTTCTCTTCCCTTCATGCACGCCATTTCCAAATAGTACAACGTCCCATACCGCTGCACTACAAGGAAAGAACGACATCTAAGGACTTGCTACTCAACAAGCACCAGTCTAGACCTAGTTCTCAGACATCTAGGTGCTAACCTAGAGGCTAGGTCAGATCTAGTCTCTAAAAGATGACTAATCTAATCCTACAAATTATTAAGTTCAAGGTTTTGTTTAGTTTAAGTTGCATAATGAGCAAATGTCAGGCTTTTCTATTGTTCATGCTCTGATACCACCTGAGACATCCCCAGATTTTCTAAAACTTAATCTAATGTGAGATGTCCAAATTGAAACCTCACCTCAGTGAGAATCCCAATTTAAACACCCACACTAGGCTAAGAAAGACAAAATCAAGGGAGTCAGAAGGAAACAACTAGTAGCACATGCACATGAACAATAATAAAACCATACAACACATGTTCACCATTCAACATATAATTACAACATGAATTGTTACAACATTTGATATTACTTATTGAACAACAAACTTATACATATACATGTACTACATCTAAACTACAGGATCTTAAGACAACAGGTTCACCTGTACATCATCTCGCCACACAACTCTCAACTATCCTGGATCTTCAAGAGCATAACCACAACCTAAACAAAAGATTACATGTGGTACACGTCAGCACAATATTCAAGAATATTATACTGAGTATGCCTACGTGTATTTTATATACCTCTCATCATATCTTGGCAATAAGATAAAACTAATACTTGGCAGTTGTAAAGAAATATAAGAAAATCATACACTTGCATAAAGTTGTTCATTAACAAAAGAGAACACATATTTTAAGCACATTTCCATCATACATCTCGTGCGTCTGCCACCAAGTAGCTTTGACGTCTTTAGGCCTTATGATCTACCACCAAGTGGTTTGTGATCATTATGCATGCGCTCTAACACTGAGTGGTTTATGAGCTATCTTATGATGGAACATCTATATTATGTTTCCAGGTGTTCATAGCCATAAATATGGAAATTCAAGCAACATATCATACAAGACAATCATTTCAATCAATACCATATGCCAAGTCTTTACTCCCATATAACACAAGCATAATGTATAATAATCCAAGCAAGAGGTAATGGCGTACCTTGATCAAGAACAAACCTAACCATCATATTCCTGATGTCATCTATATCCTTGTCAACCCTGATAAAGATAAGATCACATACGATCATCAGGTTCTCATCATCATTAACCCTATTTATATCCATTTTATGGTTTAACTTGGTTCATTAGGATATTCCCATCTTTACTTGCATTCTTATCTTATGATTATCTCACTGATGTCATTTTCCAGACCAGTGTTCATCAACTAGATATACTCATGTGTCACATTATTATGTGAACATATTTAACATTATGTCACTTTCATTAACCATATTAGGGTTGCATCACATGTATTACGGGTGCTCTTCATATAACATGAATTTTGTGTATATAACTGATCTCAAACTTATATATTATCTTCCAGTTACATACATGAGGGTTTTTTCATAAATTTCATCATTTATTGAGCATGTATGTATTTATTACATTATATTTAGTGTTATTAGCCCTAATTAGCCATATTAACCAAATTATGTGATTTCGTGCATCAACATCATAATTATTGACTTCAGGTGGATTCTAAACCTGATTATAGACTTAGTGACATATTCCCATAATTTTATGTCTTCGTTTATGATTTATTAGACATGAAAAGACCATTTTACATCTCACATGATATCACTAAGATTAGTACATCAAAAGCCTGATATTCATTATACTTTGTTCTACTCATTTTTCTGAGAATTTTGGTATATTACTTGTATTTTTCTGATCATCGAGCTAATTACTGTGAATTAAAGAAGATATGGTCATTTATTGGGAATTTACCTTTTTAGGCCAATCAAATCTTGACACGTGTCTATGAAGAGGTGCAACTCTTCACCTGAGCCACTCAGTTCTCTGGATGATCATGATCATTTCTCCTTGCTTGAGTTGATCTAGTTCAGGGTTGAGTGAACCGGGTTTGGGCTCTCTCTTTCTCTCGTGTATTGACACGGATGTCCGCCTCCCATGTTCTCCGCATGCGCCGCCGCACAGAGGTGCTCCGGTGTGCGATTGTCCATCCACCAGTGCTCCTCGAGAAAGCATTAAGCTTCCATTAGATCCGTCCTCTCTCTCTTGACATCGCCGACCGATCACCCTTCTGCCCGATGCTCCTCCTCGTGAGCTCGCGCAGGTTTCCGCCGCTGACTGCTTCCATGGCGGAATAAAAAGGGGAAAAACACCCCTTTGTACCGATCCTTCAAAACAGAGCACCATCCTGCATCTCCAGACCTCCACGGACTCGACCATGACCTTTTCTCATAGTGGAAAGGCTCCTGAAGCCTCTTCTGACTCTACCTTCTTTTCCAACCAAAGGCGCCTACATTAGCCACCGACGCTGCTACAATAGGGATCGCAAGCGCCCTCCAGAAAATCAACTAAACTCGCCCTTCCCCCTCACCTACTCATCTTACTCTAATCTCCCTTCAACCTATGATTCCCTTCTCTATCTCCTCCTCTTCGGCCTGTGTGGGTGGGTAATGGAGAGGTAGCGGAAAGGGGGAACTAGAACTCCCTCATCTATTCTCCATATGCCTCAAATGAGGGGTCTTAGTGTTCATCTAGGCGAGCCGAGATCAACTACTTGCTAAGACCTCCCTCTCACCCCATGATCTTGGAGAGTGGTGGCGGGGAACTTGCTGCCTCAACGGGTCCACAGCTGACTCTAACCGCAAGGTCAAAGAAGACTCAGAGGCCTTTGATCTCACATCCAAGGGTCTAGGATGACTTCTCTTGAAAGCCTGATCCGTGGTTACTGAAAAACATATACAATGCTCATTTAAATGAGCTGACCGTGTGACATATACATAAATGTCATGGATAAGGCTGAATGAAGCATTAAAACCTTGCTCTACCATACATTAATAGGCACATTATGTCAATATATTCAACCCTATGTATCTCTTTCAACGAGCATCAAAACATTATAGAATTCGGACCATAGCTCTAAAATCACTCAAGATACATTCTATTAAATTTTGGTGCCAAAACTCAACTGTTAGATCATCCAACTAAATTCCTCAAAAAGACATAAAAAAAAGAGAGATCTCACTCATTGTAACGCCTGGGCCCACTGCCCTAGGCTCTAGTAGAGTTTCAGGAATGACGACTGGCCCCACAGATCACCACTAGCCTTAACTGCACACTTTTCCCACACTCATGTGCAAGCCGGGGTCAACTTCCCGACTGGTCACCCATCCTAGTACTACTCCAAGCTGAGCACGCTTAACTATGGAGTTCTTTAGTGATGGGCTCCCAGAAAAGGAGGTGCACCTTGGTGATATGGGTAGTCCAATCATTCCTTTTAAGATCAACTTATCCAAGGCCTCAAATCCTAGGATGTTATAATCTCCCCCACTTAGACTCTTGACGTCCTCGTCAAGGCTCAACTATATGGCCACATAATCTTTTCCCCATTTCAGTGTAGACCCAAATGACCCATGTACACCCAGCTCCCGACTACAGTTACCAACGCAAGGGTGGCTCCATCAACTCAGATAGCCCTTTCCAACATGCCTGGACACTACCAGCACATGGGCGGCTCCATCAACTCGGATAGCCCTTTCCAACATGCGAGGACCGCACAACTCAAAGACTGGCATGCCACAGGCCCATGTGGGCCCCACCTACTGGAGGGGAATTGGCTCTGATACCATTTGTAATGCCTGGGCCCACTGCCCTAGGCTCTAGTAGAGTTTCAGGAATGACGACTGGCCCCACAGATCACCACTAGCCTTAACTGCGCGCTTTTCCCACACTCATGTGCAAGTCGGGGTCACCTCCCGAGTGGTCACCCATCCTAGTACTACTCCAAGCTGAGCACGCTTAACTATGGAGTTCTTTAGTGATGGGCTCCTGGAAAATGAGGTGCACCTTGGTGATATGGGTAGTCCAATCATTCCTTTTAAGATCAACTTATCCAAGGCCTCAAATCCTGGGATGTTACACTCATGATATCAATATCAATCACCATCCAAACCTTACCAAAGCACCATAACTCTCAAGATAACTCGACATAAGAATTCCAAAATGTTATTGGACACTTATAGATTCGAAAAGTCCACTCCATCACACATTATGTGTCACACATATTCTATTAAGTGATAGGGAACCAAGGGAGATATCACACCTTAATCGAGACCATTCAAAGGACATCCAACGACAACCCAGGTCGTCCCTAACCTCCCGCATGACCTTGGTCTCGACCCCAATAGATCGACAGCTATTCCAACTACCCCCCACGCCTACCTCAGCAAGCTTCTCGAGAAACCACTGGGATATTCCTTCTCATCTATCAAAATCAAACCCAACAACCTTAGCAATGTCTCCCATCTCCCTCAGATTAGGGAGAACGAACCCCCCTCCTCTCCGCACCTCTCACTATCGGTGACACCCATTTAGGGTTTTCTCACCTACACACCCCATGTATATATAAAGCCATCCTCAGCTTCGCCAGATCCCCCTTTGTTTATCCCGCACATCGTTTGCTAATGAAGCCATCTCAAACACCCCGCTCCGTCCCACCATCGTCAACCTCCAACACCTCCATTGCCCCGCTACCTCAGAGCTCCTTCCACTAAATCCTCATCACCAACATATCTGCCTTCCACTCGTGAGGCTTCCCAGCTAGGACATGAGGTCCTAGACCCTTAATCCACCCTAAACCACCTTTCTCTTATGACCTCCTTTCCCCCACCTCGACGACACTCCAGTCCAGAGGGAGTTGCAACACCTGAAAGAGTCGGTTAGGCTCAGAGCTTCCCCACGAAGATGATGCCACTCTGCCCCAAGTGTGAGTAAGACCATCAGGGAAGATAATCCTCACCAGAGCTACTCCTGGCCGCATGCTCACACGCAAGAAAAGGGAGGAGGAGGAGGATGTGGCGTCGAGTGGACCTATCCACGATCAACACATCAGCAAGTCGCGACGCAAGGTTAACTAAGGTCAGTGGACCACGAGTGGCTTAGGACCAATCAGAGAACGCCACATCGGTGACCTAGGATCGAACTCACAAAGCCTTGGATCAACCTGAGCCCTCAATCTAGTCGGATCTGACCGTTTATCAAGGTAAATTTCTTTTCTTTTATTTTGTTTTATTCAAGAAAATGGATTATCTTAGAAAAATCCTAGAAAATGCTAGGAATGTCGGATTATAGTGAACCTATATATAATTTTCATCAGAAAAACGTGATCTATCCAAATAAAATACAATCATGACCTAGATATAGGTCATTTTTCAAAAGTAATAGCCTAAATCACTAATGATATTTTTATCATTATCATTTTGTGTAAAAATAGTCATCCATGATTAATATCTAACTTGTGGACATCTAAAACCCTAACTGAGTCCCTAATCCTCATATGGCTCGAAACCCTAATCAAATAGGATAGTCGACTCAATAATGATGGAAAGCCTAAATTATAATTTTCTCTCTCCACATATGTATACCTCATGCATCTATATGTCAAACCTAAATATTTAATGACCCTATATGATCATGATTGACCTTGAAACTTGGATCCAACTCTGAGCCCTTGGACCATGTGAATCTTAAAAGGAAACTCTTGATGATCTAATAAATCAAAATAGAAACCCTAATCGTGGACTTTTCCTTTTGGATGATAAGAGGTATCATTAAAAGGTATGAGATCTTAGTATTAACATCTGATCTTGTGACTCCTAAAATAAAATGGAAGTCATGAATAATCCCTGATCTAATCATGAGACGATGAAAGTACTCATATCTAAAAGAATAAACCTTAATCATGGGTCATATGGACCAATAGTAACGAGTATACCCTTGATTTCCTTTCAGAGTGATCTAGTTATTGTTCTTCTAGACTCTTGGAATCCAGATCTAATCAAAACATGTATGTGGTCTTTATTAAGTATAAGACTACTTTTCTTGGTTGCTTATGATATGATATACCTTGTGTGAAACTACTTGCTTATACCTTGTTGGTTGAACTACTATACCACACGCTTCGCCAAAACTTAATGAAACATAAAAGGACATTGTGATGAGTTGTAGCTACTAGTACACATGGCCTAGTATGTATGCATGTTGCCTAGCATGGATGTATGATGAATTGACCATGTTAGATGTATGATGGAATAATTTTTCCCATACTGGATGTATGAGAAATACTTATAAAATTGTTGTACAACTTCATCTAATGAAATGTATAAAAGAGGTTTTACCTGAATTTCCACCTTAAGCAATGGTTTTCTTTTCTTTCTTCTTTCTTTGAGTATTTCCATATATGCAACCATACTATTGTATCTTCTACCACATACCAACTTTTGTTGATGATTTTGTTTCTCATATTTTCTAGGTACAAGGAACAAACAAAGCATCTCAAAGTACCTGAAGCCATCAAATAAATGGACATGGAGGATAGACTAGCTAGATTTCCTTTCTTATCTTATTTCAATTAGATAGATGCTTTCTCCTAGATGATGTATAGGATGTTCTAAATCCTATGTATTTTCATTTATAGAATTATTCTTTTTTTTGGATCAGGTAAAATATTTATATATATATATTATAGAACTATTCATCTCTTCTATTCCAGAATGGTATATGTAATGACTTTATTATTGTCAATGAATGATTGTTTGTGTGGCTATATAATGGTGTTGTGAACAATGATCTGGCTCACTTCTCTGATTTATTCGACTACTACGATCTCTTGTATTTTCCCTTCTGACATCTATAGATATGATTGCACGCATATCTGTGAATGTCACTAAGGAGTATATAGAAATTGGGGTTGCCACAATTATTACATAGATTAGAAATATATAACGAAGAACACATATGAACTGTGTGTCAAGCCGACACCCTATCTACTAGAAAAGTAAGCACATATGCATGTCATGTGTGAAATGTTAAAAGAAAAAAAAACTAAATTGTGTGCCAAGCAGGCACCCTAGCTGCTGGAGAAGCAAGCACACAAACATGTGAAAAGTAGACACACAAGCACATCACCTTCCTTTATTTATAGGTACGAGCGCAAGACACGTGCTACACACACATTATACAATTGAATTAACATAATACATGATAATAATTATGATAATAATTATGACATAATGAGTTGGTCGACATTTATTCTTGTTTCTTACGACAGATTTGTTGGATAAGCTTTTCGTGTGAGTTTGAATTATCATTTTTATGTATGCCGATGACTAATATGTAGTTAGTATTCAAAATAAGATACATACTACCCGTTAGAAGAGAGATCAGTTTGTAATTCTAAAAAATAATGAAGAAAATTGCATTTAACCCCCTCTAGGGACTTTCTCATATAGTATAGGTGACTCTCTTTACACAATATAAAATTTAAAAAGAAAAGACAAAAGTGTAGTGTACACACATAGGAACCGGTTCATAATTCTAAAAAAACAATGGTGGAATACACGTGTTATACACGTGTTAAATAGTTGAATCAATATAATATGTGATCATATAATAATAATGACATAATGAGTTGGTCGATATCTATTCTTGTTCGCTACAATAGATTTGTTAGATAAGCTTTTCGTGTGAGTTTGAACTATCATTTTTGTGTATGTTGATGACTAATATGCAGTTAATATTCAAAATAAGATACATACTACCTACTAAAAGAGGGACCAGTTTGTAATTCCAAAAAAAATGAAGAAGATTGCATTCAGCCCCCTCTAGGGACTTTCTCATATAGTGTAGATTAGTCTCCTTACGCAACATAATTTTTTGAAAAGAAAAGACAAAAGTGTGGTGTACACAAATAGGGAGCGATTTGTAATTCCAAAAAATAATGGAAAATTTGCATTCAACCCCCTTTGTAGACTTTCTTATATAGTATAGATGTGTCATCTTATATAATATATAATTTTAAAAAAAAAAGACAAAAGTGTAGTGTACACACACAGAGATTTGTTTGTAATTACAAAAGATAATGGAGTAAATTACATACAGTTCCCTCTACAGGCTTTCTTATATAGTATAGATGAGTCTCCTTACATAATATAAAATTTTAAAAAGAAAAGACAAAAGCGTAGTATACCATTACATGGACCTATTTGTAACTCGGAAAAATAATAGAGAAAATTGCATTCAATTTCCTCTGTGGGCTTCTTATATATTATAGATGAGCATCCTCATACAATATAAAATTGTAAAAAGAAAACAAATTTTTAGGGTACACACATAGACCAGTTTGTTATTCCAAAAAGTAATGGAGAAAATTTCATGCCGACCCTGCGGCCTTTCTTATATAGTATTGATGAGTCTCACTATACAATATAAAACTTTTAAAAGAAAAGATAAAAGTGTAGTGTAAAAACACAGACAAATTTGTAATTTTATAAAATAATAATAAAAATTATTATATAGTATATATGGTGATACATCACATTTAAGATGTGACATACAATTTTTCATAAACTAATGCCCCCTCAGCCTACTATTTCCTAATTAACAATTAAAAATAACGAAATAGGTGACCATTATTTCATAGATTAGAAATGTAAAAGGAAAAAAAATCTAAACTGTGTGCCAAGTAGACACCCTAGTTGCTAAAAAAACAAGCACACAGACATGTCAACTGCCTTATTAGATAAAGAAAAAAATCTCAACTACGTGCCAAGCAGACACCTAGTGCTGGATAAGTAAGCACACAAGCACGAGAAAAGCAGGCACACATTCACGTCACCTTCCTTTATTTATAGGTACGAGCGCAAGACACATGCTACACACATTATATAGTTGAATTAACATAATACATGATAATAATTATGATAATAATTATGACATAATGAGTTGGTCGACATTTATTCTTATTTCTTACGATAGAATTGTTGGATAAGCTTTTCATGTGAGTTTGAATTATCATTTTTGTGTATGTTGATGACTAATATGTAGTTAGTATTCAAAATAAGATACATACTACCCGTTAGAAGAGAGATCAGTTTGTAATTCTAAAAAATAATGAAGAAAATTGCATCTAACCCCCTCTAGGGACTTTCTCATATAGTATAGGTGACTCTCTTTACACAATTTAAAATTTAAAAAGAAAAGACAAAAGTGTAGTGTACACACATAGGAACCGGTTCATAATTCCAAAAAATAATGGTGGAAGACACGTGCTATACATGTGTTAAACAATTGAATCAATATAATATGTGATCATATAATAATAATGACATAATGAGTTGGTCAATATCTATTCTTGTTCGCTACAATAGATTTGTTAGATAAGCTTTTCGTGTAAGTTTGAATTATCATTTTTGTGTATGTTGATGACTAATATGTAGTTAATATTCAAAATAAGATACATACTACCTGCTAAAAGAGGGACCAGTTTGTAATTCTAAAAAATAATGAAGAAGATTGCATTCAACCCCCTCTAGGGAATTTCTCATATAGTGTAGATTAATCTCCTTACACAATATAAATTTTTGAAAAGAAAAGACAAAAGTGTAGTGTACACAAATAGGGAGAGGTTTGTAATTCCAAAAAACAATGGAAAATTTGCATTCAACCCCCTTTGTAGACTTTCCTGTATAGTATAGATGCGTCATCTTATACAATATATAATTTTAAAAGGAAAAGACAAAAGTATATTGTACACACATAGAGATTTGTTTGTAATTACAAAAGATAATGGAGTAAATTACATTCAACGCTCTCTACATGCTTTCTTATATAGTATAGATGAGTCTCCTTACATAATATAAAATTTTAAAAAGAAAAGACAAAAGTGTAGTGTGCCATTACATGGACCTATTTGTAACTCTGAAAAATAATAGAGAAAATTACATTCAGTCTCCTCCGTGGGCTTCTTATATATTATAGATGAGCATCCTCATACAATATAAAATTGTAAAAAGAAAACAAATTTGTAGGGTACACACATAGACGAGTTTGTTATTCCAAAAAGTAATGGAGAAAATTTCATGCCGACCCTGCGACCTTTCTTATATAGTATTGATGAGTCTCACTATACAATATAAAACTTTAAAAAGAAAAGATAAAAGTGTAGTGTAAAAACACACAGACAGATTTGTAATTTTATAAAATAATAAGAAAAATTCTTATATAGTATATATGGTGATACATCACATTTAAGATGTGACATACAATTTCCCATAAACTAATGCCCCCTCAGCCTACTATTTCCTAATTAGCAATTAAAAATAACAAAATAGGTGACCATTATTTCATAGATTAGAAATGTAAAAGGAAAAAAATCTAAACTGCGTGCCAAGCAGACACCCTAGTTCCTAGAAAAACAAGCACACAAACACGTCAACTGCCTTATTATATAAAGAAAAAAATCTTAACTACGTGCCAAGCAGACACCTAGTGTTGGATAACCAAGCACACATGCACAAGAAAAGCAGGCACACAGACACGTCACCTACCTTTATTTATATGTATAAAGATATATAAAGATGGATTAGAACATGCACGATCGATTCAGAACATTCTATTTTATACGCATTGGGATTAGAACATGCACGATCGATTCAGAACATTCTATTACTTGTATATTATCGATCAGAACACACATGACTGATTCATGAGTCCATATAAAAAAACATTCTATTTTATACGCATTGGGATCAACTCGTAACTTCAAAAAAAGGATGTGAATATCACATTTTATCCTCTACAGGCTTTATTAATATGGTTAGATTAAAAGACATGGTAAACTCATGATTGTTTAAAAAATACAAATTTAATTTTACACACACATGGACCAATTTATAGTTTTAAACAATAATTGCTAATACTGTATTTTACCTCTCTCATAGATTATATTATATAGTATAGACTTGATTTACATATATACCAAGCAATGTTACAAAGAATGTTAGTATTGTTCCTACTTCATCAGCTATTGCACTTCATTGTGTATAAATAAAACTAATAGTTCCCACTAACAAAAAAAGGCATAAACTAAATTAGATATTCAACCTTAGTTTTTCATATTGCTTCACAATTATGTAGAGTTAATATCAATGACGGGAGGTCTTACCCCCTAATCGTTATCAGCCTTCCATGAATAGAAGAAAGATATTTCAATGAAAGCTATTAGTTGCTTTTTCATCCTCAACTTCAAGGATTGAAAGCTTTGGACACTTTTCCAAAATTTTATCCTTAATCTCCCATGTTGCCTACTCCAGATTATGATTTCTCCATATGACTTTCACTAGGACAATATCTTTCTTCTTTAATTTTTCGTCTAAGTGTCCAATATCCTCAAAGGTAACTCCTCATATGATATATTTTTCTTGATCGCAACAGGATCCTACACTAATATGTGGGTGTTATTATTAATATACAACCTCAACAATGAAACATGGAACACATTATGGATCTATTCATACAATGGTCATAGTGTTGACATGTGATCACTGTCTCCATCCTATATAGAATACCAAATGAGCCTATATAATGAGGAATAGTCTTGCCCTTTACTCTTGATTTAGAAATAGACTCTATGGTTTCCACTTTGAGGAAGACATGATCACCCACCTAAATTTCATGCGAGACATGTGAGAATCAACAAACTTTTTTTGTCTGCCTTAAGCATCCTTCATCTAGCTCTTAATCAGATCAACCTAATTGGCATATAACTATATCTCATTGCTACAAATAAGACTTCTTCCATCAACCTCACTCCAAATCAATAAGACCTACATGGACTCCGATAGAAAGCCTCATAACAAGCCATGTGAATGTGTTGTCATAAATCACATGAGAAGACATTCCATTGTAAGAATCTTCTGCAAGATCCTTCCCAATAAAGCATACATTCACTTAGCATATCCTTCAAAGTTTGAATGGTTCATTTGGATAAGTAGTGATAAAGTAGAGTCAAGCACCTAACTTGTCTAGTACCTATTTCAACAACTTTGAAGTGAATCTCATGTGATCAGAAGAAATAAAAAGAAGGACATCATGCAAACATATAATCTCTTAAAGATACATATCCACCATCTCAAAAATAGTGATAGTGGCATTATAGTCTAGAGAGTGTGCACTCTTTATCAAATGGCCAACTACTACCCATACGAAATTGTGCCCTCACCTAGTCTTAGGCAAACTAGTGTTTGTTAGAGAGTCTATTTAAGTAGTTAATTAATATGTTGGGTGTATTTGTAATATAGGCCCAATTGTGTCATGGCCCGTTAGAGTTTGTCTAGAGTCTGTATGCTTCCCCCTTATCCCATTTATAAGAGAGGGGGATGCCCTACTATCAATGAGAAAAACCTACACAAGGGGATTTCCCCATCATATCATTTTTCCACATGGTATTAGATCATAGATCCTAATCTAGAAAGTAAAAAATGAGAACCTCTTACCCGTGGGAGGTTGCCTTCCTTTCTAGGCTTGGATGTGGCTGCCAACCAGGCATAATCACGATCTCCATGATCATCTCCTCTCCTCTTCTTTCATAAAAGTCTGATATTTTTGTAAGCTCTATTCATCTTAGACGTCATCTACCTCCCTTGAGTCATATATATGTAATCATTGCTTCCCCATATTGGTATCAAAGTGTTATAATCTGGTCCTTTTGTCAAGTCTTCAACAAGAGATCACTCCCTGTTTCATATGTTCACAATGTAGTGTGAGATCGTGGGCTAGGCAGAGAAGACTCTTGCACAAGTCGTGACTCTTATCTCACTGATCATAATAAAGGATCAACCTTTGACTTCTTTTACGCATGCAACTTGAAATCATGTAAGCCCACTCATTAGGTCCCTATTTTCTTGCATCCAATAGATTTACAAACCACACAAGCAGCTAAAGATATCGAGATCTTCTCTCCTTTTGCAGATAATTCATTGCTTTAGCCCATGTAAATCCGTGCAGCATGTTCATGATCATGATAATCATGGATAGTGATCCCCACAGACCCAAATCATCTTGATGATCTCCCTAACTTCTTTTGTCGACCCATCACCCTTCATTTGTGTGGAAATAACAGAAGACTCAGCCAATGGGAAAGTTAGACCTACTTTACAAGCCAAACACCATAGGGGTCAAACACTGCCATTCCAGTCAGGCTAGATTAGTGTCATCTGCATGGCCATGTGACCACCATGTTGGGCCTGCTACAACACCAACTTAGGTGCCCAATAGGCCCAAGGTAGGCACCGTAAGGGCAAGAAGGGTCGATCTAGGTCTCATGGTGGCATACTCGTTCAATATGTTTTTCATGCCTCTCTGCCCATTTGTTATTACTAATCAGTTCTATAATTGGTTCATCTCTTTGACCTAGTATAAAAAATGTGGGAATGTTTTCGGGTCGTAAAAAGATCCATTTATTTTTCAATCTGAATCTATATAATCAGGTCATGTTGCACATTGATGTGAGTTGTTAGTTACCTCCTCTATATAATTTCCTACATAGCCCTTACCTCTACCATTGGATATTACTTCCCCCCCAACCACTCTCGTTACTCTTTTGTGGTTGTCATGAGGAGGGAAATAATGGTTGACGAGTAGAGGGAAGAGAAGTGATGGAGGAGAAAAGAAGAGAAATTTAGTTATGATTCTCTATGGATCTCCATGCTACTTTTGTTGCTACTATGTGATGTTGCTTTTCTGTTGTGTGAATCCTTATGCTAGTATATATATCTTCCTACATTATGAAAAATTTGAGAAGCTTATTCATCATCATTGGCTGCTGGTATGAAGTTGTCTACTTCACTTATGCTATTCATTGATTGTTTACTATTGTTATGAAGTTATCTACTTCACTTGTGCTATTTGTTGACTAGTTATTACTGCTACAAAGTTATCTACTTCACTTATGCTATTAGTTGACTATTGTTCTATCCAATAACATCATTCTTGCTACTTGTGCTATGATTAGCAAATTTTTCTTACTACTTTGTGCTTTTGCATTATCTACTGTATGTGCATAATTTTGACATTGATTCTTATGTGTGCCTTACACACGTCTACTACTATTGCTATGACTCGACATTATCTGGAGAATGTGATCCAATACTTTCTGGAGTGTGACGTTTTCTACTATGATGGAAATTATATGATGACAGAACCTTTGGTGACTTACATGCATATGATGAAGCTTTATACTTTACTACTAGTGTTGTTCGTCTTGGAGTCATATATCTACTTGCCACTTTGTGTGCTGGTCTTCTATCAGGATACATCTCTACTTTCTACTACTGTGTTCCAGCACTATCTGGCTTGTTTGTGCCTTGCACATGTTGACTCTTTTCTTATACACACTTTGTATGCATGTTGACTACTACTTCTTGTGTTCTAGCACACTTTGGTATTGTGTTCCAACACTCTCTAATCTATTTCATGACAAAAACAACTGAGATGAAAACATGATGCCTACCTATTGCTATTTACTTCTACTCCATATTCTATTTAACACAGATCAAGAAGCTCCTACTACTTGCCTGCATACATGATTCTGTATTATTTGCTTGAGGGAGAGTATTTGAGTGTTTGAGTGATTTATTAAATATTGAGGTGGGATTCTTATTCATGCTTGGTTTATCCTTTTTATTATGTTTCTTTATCTTTGGATTCTTCCAAGCTCCATCTTGAGGTGGAGTGTTAGAGAGTCTATTTAATTAGTTGATTAAGTTGTTGGGTCTATTTGTAATATGGGTCCAATTGTGTCTTGGTCCATTATGTTTTGGCTTGAGTCTATACACACCTTATCCTATTTATAGAGAGAGGGGGCTTCCCTTCGATCAATAAGAAAAACCTACACAAGGGGAGTTCCCCATCATATCGTTGAAGAAGATGATTGTGCATTTGATGCTTATCTTTCTCATGTTGGCATTCCAAGTATCTAGAAATAAAAGAAGATATATCTTTCTTTGTACCTTCCCACATGAAGGTTCTTTTTCTATCTAAGTACATCTTTATTGTGCCTTGATGGATAGTGTACTTTGTGGCATGTGCCTCAAATAGTAACTTCCACCTTAGATCGTCAATAGGTATATGCAACCTAACATTCATCAAAATTTCACCACCCTTGTCATTTGAGAGTCCACATCCAACTCTCTCCAACAACTCTAACATGTGTAAAGTTTAATCTATTTTGTTGTGCACTATGTACCTTCGAAGTCCATTATAGCCCGATATGTTCCATTTTCTACTCAATCGCATCAAGTAACATCTTCCACTCTATAATGTCATCCATCATCTTCATTGATATATAAAAAATAAATCACATTGAACATTGTTTTATTGATCAAAGTGTATGCCACCACATTGGCCTTGCATGAATGATAGGTGATAGAAATCATAGTCTTTTTCAAACTTAATCCATATATTTTGCCTCATATTGAAATACTTGTATGTTATAATGTATTTGAGGTTATTATGATCTTAGAAACCTAAAATATAGTGTTGTATTGGTAGTGCTTCCATATCTTCAGTGCTTAAACAATGGTAGCCAACTCGGGGTCACGAGTCTACTATCATGCCTTGAGTTTCCTAGAATCATATTAGGTGACTCTATCATTTTGCATAATCACACATCGCAAACCATGCATTGAAGCATTGTAAAGATGATAAAACCTTGATCATAAAAATGAAGAATAAGTATTAGAGAAGGGTCAATTTGTCCTTTAGGGTTTGTGGTGTGAATATTTATTACATTACTAGGGTATTAAAACCCTAGATTTGCCCAAACTAGTTGGACATAATCTCCATCTAAAAGCTGATAAACTTATCACAGAATAAAATTAGGATCAAATCCCAAGGGACGACTATTTTTGTCAAGTCCAACGGAGAAGTAGGGGAACAAAGAAAAGAACGATCATTATTACTGGGCAATGAGAAATCCATACTCTTTCGACCTCCAACCACCATGATAATACAACTTCCACCTCTTTCTGGTAAGCTAGACAGATGAAGATGCCAATCCCAGTCACAGTGGCAAAACTGCACTACACCCTTGAGTGCCTCTGCTTTTTTTTGTCAAGGCTTGGTGGTCTACCCATTTAGTGCCAAATCTATCTAATAGCTAATGTCGAAACTTCTGTACAAAATTACCCTGTGAGTCCTTCTCTTTTAATTATGGTGTAATTGCACTCTGTTGGTGACAACCTCCTACTCCACACATAGTGAGTGATATGATCTAGTTTGGAAGGCCCTTCTTGAACCAATGTATAATATATAGCCAATCTGAGATAGAAATCTATCTCACAATAGGTGAATCTTTTTGACTCGGGTCCCTAAGTCTGGTAAGTATGATTCTAGCTCAAGGTTCAAATTTATTTCGTCTTGGAAAGGAAATCAAGTTGACGACGAGGGATTGGTCGATCAAGTGCCTTTTTCATCCTGCCATTGATTGAACCATGCAAGATAGAGTACATTGAACCAAATGCCATTTACCTTTATATTGTTGTCGACTCTGAATGAATGCTTGATTCCTGCCAGTTTTATGAGAAAGAAAGACAGACATTACAAAAGCTACACTTGTGACTGAATCATAGAAAGAGTACAAGTGAGGCACTCTCATTTCATTCCCACCACTTTACCATTTTGAAATGAAGTTTTTCCTTTCTGATATAAACATGCATCATTACATAAGGTAATGCCAATTTATTTCTTGTCTTTGTTGGAGATACTTGGCTCTCTCGACCGTATAAAGAAAAAACTACATTTGGAAGAATGGGGATGCTGAAGCTTGACTTGATCATATCCATATCGACATTCTGAATTTCTTATTCATAGGATATGAACAAGCTTATTTGGCCTATAGGCAAATTCGACCAATTGTAATCAAATAAAGATAAAGGAAATTTCTTGAGATTGAAGAATAAATGGCTAAAGAAAACTCAAAAGGGGTAGTTATCATTAGTGATGTTAGCTCGGGTGACTTCTTGATTTCAATTAGCGGGGAATGATATCTATAAAAAATGGGATCTCATAGTATATGTAAAGGCTAGATGAAATGTAGGCCTTTATGAAAGCAAACATAACCTTATTTCAAGAAAGAGTGTCCTATTCACATCCCAAATAGGAATGAAGACACATTTATAAGACATGGCGCTACTACGGTGGTCATACAGATGCCTACATCCCCCAGTTGGGGAAAACCTATACTACTATGATGTTCACTCTCTCTATCCCTTTGTTGTTATGAAGGAATGAACAATGCTTGGTGGTGAACCAGTCTGGCAAAGAAAAAGGGTTGGTGTGGAATTGGATGATTTGTTGGGCTTTATTAAGGCTTATGTGGAATGTCTGAAGACTATGAAGAGGCCCTTTCTACCATATCAAGACAAGAATGAGACTCTCATCTTTCCAACCGGTCAATTTAATGGAGTCTACTTTAGCAAGGAGTTCAAGTTAGCTAGAGACATAGGCTACACAGTCATACCTATTTGGACACCAGATGGAAATTCAGGAAGTATGTAAACACACTCTTTGAGTGTCAGCTTGCATAACTATGATGATCAAGTAGTCCTAGTTAGAAAAAGTATTTAAGTCCAAATGTTGATTTTGCAAGTATGAATTGATTAGTTAAGGCTCCACTGTTATCTAGTATTGGAAACACTAGGGAGATATGGTTTCACCATCATCACCTATTTCATTCACTTTCACGATAACAACACAATTATGAACAATTAATTCTGAGGGTTCATGACTTCCAATCCTTTCAAAATGAGGAATCTTCATAGGAGAATATCGCTAAAGTATTACTATTGTGTTTCCTAAGGGTCATCTACACATCACTTCAGAGACCACTATTTTGAAGTTATCAATCATGGGTCTGCACAAATGGAATCATTACTCTAAACTTACATTTCAAAGTTTTCTATGGTGAATGTTTAATTAAGACACAAGTAAGGTTGTCAATCTAGAATGAAAGAAATAAACAATTAATTAATATATAAATTAGTTCATATGGCCATAAAATGGAAGTTCATAAACATGGTCAACAGAGCTACTTCTTGTACCTCGATAAGGAAACTACTATTGATACCATGCCTCGAGAGCCAGTCATATGATGATTGTAATGGTGCAATTTGTAATTGATTTGATTATTAATAAAGGCAATTCCAATCATTATGGTTTCTTGAATATGAAGTAATGAATAAATATAACAATGTCCTAAGAATGTGTGACTTAATGACATGTAATTTCAGGTTGGGGACCTAAACATGATATCATGTGTATGTTGTGAGTATCCATTCTTGTCTAGGTCCCTATTCTGATGTTATAGGGGAAATTAGGACAATAATAATACATTACAATTAGTATGTATTTTAACTAATGACTACATCTCATTTGTCATGCTATTGGATATCAAGTCAAACACATAGGTACTTGTTTTGAACAAGTGTACTAGACAGATCCAACTTGAGTATGATATGTGGAAGCCACAAATGGTAGTCATTATGATATATCAAAGTGACAATGGTGATTGTGTTCCTTACACATATAGTAACTACAATGATCACATGTTTTTTTAGAGTTGTAAGGACCCATCCCACTGATCAAATCCTAATCGATCATTAGTACAAATTCTTAGACAAAATCCCTAGTGGAAACTAACATCCATAAAAAATGAAGTTGAAAGTTTCTAACTAATATGAGACATATAGAAATCCAATTATGAGAAATTGTCATAAAAACCTTGCAAATGACATATATAAGTGTACCACTATACATCTGAATCATTCTACATGTAGGCATGCTAGATGATAAAGGGAAACCTCTCTTTATTTATTTTATTAAAGGGATTACAAGATTAGTCCAAGATTATGGAGCTATGATAACACAATAAGATCGATCCAGTTTACAACTCATGATCATAAAGAAACACCAGGATAAACAACCTAACATATACATAATCAACTACCCACTCAACTCGGGAAAGTGAGAGTAAAGGGACACTCTAGAATTTACTATTTCATTCCTTGTTATATATTGATCAACACACCTTTCCAATGTTCTAACATACCTGAAAGATGTGGATAAACACAGGGGTGAGACCCTAAATCCCAGTGAATTGATATAACAAATTTAACACACTTATTTCTTACAAGAATATGATGATTGGATTACTAGCGGCAGATAAATGAATAGTTAAATATCTCTACACATGATATGTGCATTAAGTACTTATTGTCTTCACATGGATGTATACTCAACAAGTAGAAAAGGGCTATCATGTAAATATTCCTGAGGCATACACTTACCTATAGAGAGTAGGAAACATATATGATGCTTGCAATAAATAGAGGAATACAATTGCACATCCTTGTGATTTGCTAATGAAACATAAACATATATATTACATGTTGAGTTACACATTTTATTATGTCGTAGGTAGTTTCAGGCTTACTAGTCAAACTACTACCTAACCATTGTGAAGTCAAATTCAGCCTCGCATAAGATCTAATGGAGTCTAGTAATCCTTAGATCTAAGGATTGGTATACACCTTTAGATCTCTCTAGATACCTTGGGTTGAAGCAAGGATAACAAAAGGTATAGTACTCACATGTTGGTCTACCGTGGAATTGTTGAAAGGTGAATTCACTAAACTCAGGCCTGCCCTGGGTACATAGGTAGCACCACCACAAAATAAGATGTAAAACCCAACAAACTGAGACAAAACCACAACTGCTCTCCATCACATATCGCTGGACCATCTATAACAATTGAATACCAACAAACTTGTGGAAGTTAGGGTATACCAACCCCACACACACCTGTATATTCAAAATTATATGCTTTTATCATCTTCTCACAACCTACATATCGATACAAGATTAACTAATTTCACTATTTCCCCTAACGACCCAGGGAAATAGATCTACAGATTTAGGGGACTACATGATTAGGGTTATACATGATTAATAAGTCAATTACTCGTGTTTTGGTTGCATCAACACTTATAAACAATGGTAGAGATATAATTGACATATTAATTAAGTCTAACAACTCAAAAGATATAAAACACATTCACATATGTCAAATCACAAATCAGGATACAAGTAATCATCTTTGGAGATAACAAGGTCCGAACTATCAATCTTGACAACAACAAGGTCTATCAAGTCATGAAACATCAACCTTAATCAAGGCATAACAAGGGGTATTTATTCCTCTACTATTTCATTTCAAGTGTGCAAATATCATCACTGAAGATAGTCCATTATACATTACATATAATTTTTTATAATCAACATATAGGACAAGACATGATTTTAGAGATGTTGGGTTTTAGGGAAGACATAGAAGGCATAAGAAATAAAAAATATATTCTCCCCAAACCCAGAACGAAGGAATCACGTCAACGTCTATACAGTAGGAAGGATGGTTTGTAGAAACATACCTTGTCATGAGGCTTGCTCGATGACGTTACCTCGCGGCTTGCGTGGTCTTCACCTCCGGTCTTGGACGGTGTCTGTGCAGCTCCTGGCCTCACCGGGACTATCGGGATTGACAACTATACTCTGAGCGACAGAAGTCTCCCGCCTCTAAAGTAGTCCACATGGACCACCTGGAACTCTGATCTCCTTGTCCCACAAGGAATCGGAAGGAGTCACACCCTCCTGTCGGCGTACTAGTCACCGACACACTCTCCTGCAACCAGTTGCCTTTCTGCAGTTGTCTTTCCCTTGCCGTGCCTCCCTTATCGGGTAGCACTTGCTCAGGCTCTCTCGGTTACCAAAATTAGAGAGAATGACAACTTTACAGAGCAACTGGTGTTCTGAGTTGTTGTTCCTGAGAAGCCCCCAATACCCCTATATATAGGAGGGTCATGGGGTAGGGTTCTCTACCCTGGGCAATGCAAGATTAAATCAGAAGTAGAAGGATTCAAGATTTTCCACAAAACAACCAACTGCGCCAGTTGAACCGATCGTTTCAAGCATGAACCGATCATTTGGGGACCTGAGCCGATCAATTCACACCTGAACCGATCAGTTGGAGCACCTGAGCCAATCAGTTCAAGCATGAGCCGATCGGTTCGTGGTCCTGGTCCAACTCAAATTGACTTTCCATGTTTGTTTCTAATTAATCAAATATTAGTCCTTGTCCAAATCAAATTTGTACAAGTGAAACAAATATGTATTTGCAAAAAGAGTCTTCTGACTTTCCAAACGATCTCAGTTGGTTACACGAATCGACCAATTCAACAATTGAGCCGATCGTTTCATTGACACATGAGTCGATCGACTCACCACTTAAGCCGATCGGTTCATCAACCTGAGCCGATCGGTTCAGCCCTGTGAGCTGATCGGTTGGGGATGTAGACTGTGCAATTGCAGTTCCAATCAATCCAATACTCTTAATCATCTGGTCCAATACCTTGAACACTATGATTTTGAGCTATCAATCAACTGAGTGTTTAATTGAACTACTAAACTCCTTTAGTAATCAATATAAACATTGTTTGTGGATAAACTCCTCTTCCAGGTTAAATCCTATGTGTGTGACCCTACAGGCCTATTTCACGTTGGTAGTGAAAGTTCATAACACTTATGACTTCACAAGCAAAGAGCGATGCCTAGTCACACATCAATGCTACCCAAGTGAAATAGAAAGTTGGAGAACAACTTTCAATCCTACAATCCGTGAATGGTGTTATAGCGAATGTATAATTCCCTTATCACTGATATCCCGAATGAACTCAAGGCATGGAACAGTCATCCTATCAACGTTCATTCACTTTCTTGATCTCTGAGTAGATTAGAGGAGATATGTATGACATCAATATTGCATACTGATTCACACATGCGTGTGTACGCCTATCTATATCCTACTCATCAAGTGGCCATGTATATCAAACTCCCTGAGGAGGGACATATCCCATATCTATCACTCACCCCTCAAAAGCCCCATGTGTCAAAGCCACCCAATGATCACCTTTATAACAACCCATATTTCAGGACCGCGTTTGATGATGTCAAAGTGTACCCAACGACATGTGTTGAGTGTAGTGATTTTAGGTCAAAGAATCACACTCACCACCATCACTGTGAGAACTGAATGTGACTACCATGTCATGGTTCCATGTGTCAAACTCACAGTGGGTCTGTCCGGTACACTTGTTCTCTAACAAGTACCTATGTGTTTGGTTTGATATCTCCATATCATGACTAATGAGATTCTGTCATCAACCAACACCACAATCTAGTCTTGTGTGTCATTATTGTCTATCTACCTTCCACAATGACATCTGACTAGGGACATAATAAGAATGTACAAACTCTTAGCATCTGTTTGATCTCATCATTCAGGTCCTCAACCTAAAAGCATACGTCATTGAGTACTGTCATTTTCTAGACATTCAATATGTTATATCATTATCTCATATGACCAAACAAGAAAGAATTGGAAGCTTGCCTTTGATCTTTATCAAATCAATCTTAATGTATCCGACCAATCATCCCATGATTGGCTCTCAGGGCATACATACCAATAGTCTCCCACTTGCATTGCGAGCCAATCACCCTTGAATCATATTCATAGTGATCTTCAAACATGTCCCACATGTTACTGTGCTCTAGTGCTAATATAGTGAGTTATGGAAACACCTTGCCAAAGTCGGTATTAACTGCATGTCTCTCATCTCTTCGTTGTACGTCACACATATGAGATGGAGTTGTCATAATATGTGATCTAGTATTCCTATGCTAATCTTTAGCCACATTGCATGACCAAGTACTCCTTACTTGTCATCAAAGATCAAAATATCTATAAGTTCATCTCTATGAACTTCCAGATCCATATAGTATCCACTAATGCTCTCTAACACACGGTTACTCGGCCTTTCCTTTTAAACGAATTTATTGGAATGTTTCCATTTATCAACAAACATTCACTTCTACATATCCCATATATATTGTGATTTATTCTCTGTCCTTTTTGGAAGTTCACATCAATGTAACTCTTTACAGTGAACCCTTCCTTATTTCCATAGAACTAGTACTTATCAACTTCTTATGGTATTCCAGTAACCCTTACTGGAACTAAACAGACATCCACTCGTCATGTCCCACATACGAGTTATCAGGATGAGCACATCATATTGTCATGTCCTACATACAAGATGATGAATGCATTTTATTCTTGCTATGTCCTATACATGCAAGATAATGGGATGATTACATACATGATAGATCCATATCTATCCTTAGTGTTCCCATTCTTCATAAGAATTGGATACTTGGCCTTGGGATACTAACTCCATGTAACATGGACAAGTTTTCTCCCACTGAATCTCTACATACTGAACTTTTCAGTATAGATTGCCAATGTATGCTCTCTCTTTTCAGGTCAAGAGTTTTTCCGAGAACTATCTCTATATATCTCTATTCCTATTACATAGGAAACATCTCTATCTTCCTTAAAGATAATTTCCACTTTGGATTTCCATTCTTAGAGCATCTCATTTCACATCAACATGTGTAATGTAAATATGCTCCCACTAAATCACAAATCCCTTCTTTATCTTTGACATATCACTCAAACCCTTTGACTATATCATCAAAGTAAAGATCCAGCTCTGAGTTGTTTGTACTTAATCAATCACATTGATTAATCCATTGTAACTTATAGACTTCATTTGCATTAGTGGATTCATAAACCTTATAGGTTGTGTCACGTACACATCCTTGTTTTATTCCTCATAGGAATGCATTTTTAGTATTCGTATGCCAAATATTTTAGTCATTAAGTTGCAATCAACAAGCATCATCCTTCTCTAAATGTCATCCATGTGTATTAACACTTAAGACTCATTCACACTTATGGATTTCATCCCAATGGGTGATGCCATTAAGGTCATACCTTATGGTTCACATGGAAGTCATTTAGGATGTAATGGTCATAAACCATAACTCAAAATCCAGTTCCTCATATTTATCTAGATAGTTGATTCATCACATGCCCAACTCATCACATAGATAATCGAGATGTATCTGTCAAGGATATAAGAACTCATAACCCTTTGTGATTCTTAATGTCCTTTATTAGTGTAGGGTATTTTTTTTATTTAAGAAGAAATTAGTTATTTGATAATCATCCTCTAACTCCTTAAAGTGTGACTCCTTTTGATTTAGACATCACTATGCCTTAATCATGAGTTCACTATGATACACAATCATAATCACTCATAGGGATCTCAAACATTTGGTCTAAGTATTTCATTCATTGATCTCATCAACAATTAACACTTTACCAAATTTTTACTTCATCTATGATATTCTTGAACACTTCAAGATATTCATATTGGTATTTCTATAAACACTATTTGAAGTACTATCATTAACTCTAATAGGTATGTAAATACATCACATGTATTATACCTAATAGGATAATCATTCTCCCACTACTACTAGTGAAGATTGATTGATCATGTCTATGAGATTCATGTCTCTTACTGGTTCTCTAACCAAAAGAGTCTAGATTTATCCATCATATGGAAACTAGAAATGAGTTTCTCACGATCTATGCTAATTTGATTGTTTGAGTTATCAATAACTTTTAGGTATCATTTTATCTTATGCATACCAAGTACCATAAGATAAACAAGGCATTTCCACAAGGAAACATCAACTTTATTAATTGCCATTATTGTCATACAATATGAAAAAATAATGTGTTTCTATCTATTGGCAAATATGAAATAGCAATTCATAACTCTATTACATACCGTTAAGGCTGAAAATAAACTAAAGTACTCCTATCTATGGTGGAAACACTTGCCCCATTTATCGAGTGCTTTATATTTTATATCTTGGTATCATATACCTAAAAAATGTTACAAGTTTATTTCATGACACCTTCAGGTGGAGACGTCTGTCGCCTCCTTCTTCTTTAGTTCTTCTAGACAGAGTGGACAATTCCTTTTCCAATGTCCTGGATTTTGATAATGGTGGCAATTTCCTCTCTTAGTCATGCCTCCCTTGGCCTTGAGAGTTGAAGACGACTTGGGATGCTGGCTAGCATCAAAACCTTTCTTAGCCTTGCCCTTGCACTTGCCCTTAGACTTTCCTTTCTTTCCATTGATCAACATCACAGACTTAGGCTTATCCTTCTTCATCTGTGCCTCGGCTGTCCTCAACATGCCTAACAACTCTGTCAATGGCTTGTCAAAGTTGTTCATGTTGTAGTTCATCACAAACTGACTGTAGGATTCTGACAACGATTGTAGTATCACATCAGTAGCCAACTCTTAGCTCAGGGGAAATCCCAGTCTTGTCAGGTTCTCCACATACCCAATCATTTTGAGCGTGTGAGGACCAAATGGATCTCCTTCTGTCATGACACACTTGAACAACACCCTGGAGACATCATATCTCTCTTGCCGTGCTTGATCTTCATACATGTTCTTGAGATGTTGAATCATCTCAATGACACACATGTTCTCATGTTGTCTCTGCAACTCGTGGTTCATGGAGCACAACATCAAGCACTTTGCATCAATGGCATCTTCAGAATGCTTATTATAAGCATCCTTTTCTGCCTTTGGTGCGGTAGGAGCAGGTTCCTCTGGAGCTGGAGTATCCAGGACATAGAGCTTTCGCTCTTGAGTGAGAAAAAATCTCAATGTCTTAAACCAATCATGGAAGTTAGTCCCATTTAGCTTGTCCTTTTCAAGTACCGATCGCAATGAAAAGTGATTGTTGTTTGTTGTCATTTGAACTACAAAAGGAAATATATGCAATTTAGTCCAAAACTCAGTTTTGACTTATTTGATTGATTTGAAATATTGATGATATAATTAGGACTTTAATTAATTATCACTCCCACTATTTTTGTTCAAATTGATAGCCCTCACCATCGATTCAGAAGATTGTAGCGTACAATCTTCTAGTTGGTCAGGATCCTGAAATCCTCTGAGTCATGGACCAGCTAGGGCTGTCACCCACAACTTATATCTTCCAGGTAGGCCACTTTTGGCAATTGCATCATATGCAACTCTTGAAAACTGTCATATGCAACTCCTTGCCATGATCACCTCCATGCCTCAAGGTGCTAGATCCTATCTAGGTCACCTTGTTAAGTCTAACCCAAAGCCAACACGATGAATATGCACCCTACTAGGACAGACCCACATATCCATCCTTCACGCTTCCACGAGATAGATGGCGCACCACGCTAGGGCGTGCCCACACTTGGGCGATCAAGCTTTTCACGTGTGTCACATTTGGAAGGCATCTAAAACTTTAATATTTAATGAGGGATTTGGTTTTATAGGTACATATACATATCCAATCACCACAATACATAGTACATATCATATACATGCTATATCCCACAGAAAACATGTGAAATGATAAAAGCGATGATTATGGCCATCCTAATGTGATTCCTCAAGCCAAGAGGAATCACGGTCATCTAGGTCTACATCACATGCAACCTATCCATGATGAAGTGCTACAGCCATCTGAGTTGATCAACTCATCACATGAATGACCTGCTTGCCCTAGTCGGTCGTCTGGGTGCCACCAGCCGATCGGTTGGCTCCTCCAACCAATCGATTCGCCTGATCATCATGCATCTCCTCATGTCACCACCCGATCGTCTCACTTCTCGATCCAATCGTCTGGATCGCCAACCGATCAGTTCACGCCTTGAACCGATCATCTCCGTCATTGTCAGATTGTCCGCCATTCTTTGACATAATAGGAAATAAAAGGTTCTATACTATTTACATTTAAAATGAGAAACCCCAAGATACATTCGGGGGGAGTAAAGGTAGGAAAGAAATCTCAAGTTATCTCGAGTTACATCAGGAATAAGGAGGTAGGGAATCGGTGCACAGACCGAGATGCAAGCAACCACATTCAACCAAGCACACATACATAGGGTTTATTGGCCATAACCACACTATACATCCACCACAAAACTCGTTTAAGGGCGACACATATCGAGTGCATTTATATTACATATCATATATGTATATTGGGATTTGTGGATTTAGGATTGGGCATGCATAAAGCCAATTTTATTCACATCGTATGCAATAAATAAAGGTGACAAACCAAAATTGATCAAATAGATAATCCTAAAGTATAGAGCAGTTGACGTGGCTTTGATACCACTGTTGGATTTTAGAGAAGACAGAGAAGGCAGTGGAAATAAATTTTTTATTCTCCCCAAACCCAGAACAAAGGAATCACATCAACGTCTATACAGTAGGAAGGATGGTTTGTAGAAACATACCTTGTCTTGAGGCTTGCTCGGCGACATTACCTCATGGATTGCGCAGTCTTCACCTTCAGTTTTGGATGGTGTCTGTGCAGCTCCTGGCCTCACCGGGACTGTCAGGATTGACAGCTATACTCTGAGCGGCAGAAGTCTCCTGCCTCTAAAGTAGTCCACATGGACCACCTGGAACTCCGATCTCCTTGTCCCATAAGGAATCAGAAGGAGTCATACCCTCTTGTCAGCGTACTAGTCACCGACACACTCTCCTGCAACCAGTTGCCTTTCTACAATTGTCTTTCCCTTGTCGTGCCTCCCTTATTGGGTAGAACTTGCTCGGTCTCTCTCGGTTACCAAAACCAGAGAGAACGACAATTTTACAGAGCAACTGGTGTTCTGAGTTGTTGTTCCTAAGAAGCCTCCAATACCCTATATATAGGAGGGTCATGGGATAGGGTTCTCTACCCCAAGCAATGTGGGATTAAAGCAGGAGTAGAAGGATTCGATATTTTCCACAAAACAACCAACTGCGCCAGCTGAACCGATCATTTCAAGCATGAACTGATCGATTGGGGACCTGAGCCGATCAATTCACACTTGAACCGATCGGTTGGAGCACCTGAGCTGATCAGTTCAAGCTTGAGCTGATCGGTTCGTGGTCCTGGTCCAACTTGAATTGACTTTCCATGTTTGTTTCCAATTAATCAAATATTAGCCCTTGTCCAAATCAAATTTGTACAAATGAAACAAATATGTATTTGCAAAAAGAGTCTTCTGACTTTCCAAACGATCTCGGTTGGTCACACGAATCTACCGGTTCAACAATTGAGCCGATCATTTCATTGACATGAGCTGATTGACTCACCACTTGAGTCGATCGGTTCATCAACCTGAGTCGATCGGTTCAGCCCTGTGAGCCGATCGGTTGGGGATGTAGACTATGCAATTGCAGTTCCAATCAATCTGATACTCTTAATCATCTGGTCCAACACCTTGAACACTATGATTTTGAGCTATCAATCAACTAAGTGTTTAATTGAACTACTAAACTCCTTTAGTAATCAATCTAAACATCGTTTGTGGATAAACTCCTCTTCCAGGTTAAATCCTATGTGTGTGACCCTACAGGCTTATTTCACGTTGGCAGTGAAAGTTCATAACACTTATGACTTCACAAGAAAAGGGAGGTGCCTAGTCGCACATCAGTGCTACCCATGTGAAATAGAAAGTTGGAGAACAACTTTCAATCCTACAATCTGTGAATCGTGTTACAACGAATGTATAATTCCTTTGTCACTGATATCCCGAATGAACTCAAGGCATGGAACAATCATCCTGTCAACATTCATTCACTTTCTTGATCTCTGAGTAGATTGGAGGAGATATGTATGACATCAATATCGCATACTGATTCACACATGCGTGCACATGCCTATCTCAATCCTACTCATCAAGTGGCCATGGATATCAAACTCCCTCAGGAGGGACAAATCCCATATCTATCACTCACCCCTCAAAAGCCCCATGTGTCAAAGCCACCCAATGATCACCTTTATAACAACCCATATTTCAGGACTACGTTTGATGATGTCAAAGTGTACCCAACGACATGTGTTGAGTGTAGTGATTTTAGGTCAAAGAATCACACTCACCACCATCACTGTGAGAACTGACTGTGACTACCATGTCATGGTTCCATGTGTCAAACTCACAGTGGGTCTGTCCGGTACACTTGTTCTCTAACAAGTACCTATGTGTTTGGTTTGATATCTCCATATCATGACTAACGAGATTCTGTCATCAACCAACACCACAATCTAGTCTCATGTGTCATTGTTGTCTATCTACTTTCCACAATGACATCTGACTAGTGACATAATAAGAATGTACAAACTCTTAGCGTCTGTATGATCTCATCGTTCAGGTCCTCAACCTAAAAGCATACGTCATTGAGTACTGTCATTCTCTAGACATTCAATCTGTTCTATCATTATCTCATATGACTAAATAAGAAAGAATTGGAAGCTTGCCTTTGATCTTTATCAAATCAATCGTAATGTATCCCACCAATCATCCCATGATTGGCTCTCAGGGCATACATACCAATAAGAGCATGATTAATCATCATGTTCAAGTATAAGGGTATCGCGGGAACTATCATATATTATTGTATTTAGAAACATTTGTTCGATTCAGCCAATCATCTTTACATATATCTTTGAGATCCTAGTTGGTTAAAACAAAGTGTGCATCATCATTTTTCCCATTTTAATCGTTTCACCATCTCATCCATCATCTTATATTTAATCCGTGTTCAATCATGGATTAACCTTGAACAATGTGCCCTGACATAATCTTAATTATAATACCAATACAATTGAACTCAAGATATTAACCTGAAGGCATCAAGCCTACATGTATTATACAGAAAGGACATATGAAAGACATATGTATTCATATGAGGGAGAGAATTAATCTGTTAAGATTCTTTTATCATTAGAATATTGTCACATATTATTAAATCTCACATGAATTAAGAAAACTCTGAGTTACTTCATATTCACTTATTAATTATCCCCATGAAGCATTACATGTACATTCATATAATTATTCTTCTTTATTTATAATTAATTTTTGCTTCATTTGAGAAACTATTAAGTGTTCACAATTCTAGGAGATATAATACAACTTACTTTGTGTCCCAAGGTACGTAGAGCACAAACCACCACTATTGGTCATGAAAGGCTAATTTCACCACATAAGTGTTGGTAAGGTATGCCCATAGAGACAATCATGTGATGATTGACATGTCATATACCTTAGAGGATTTGATTAATACTTATAAAGACAAACTTCTAATTCATTCGTTTCACTCAGTTATGAGATAATGAGGAGACAAAGAGAATGTCCAGAGAATAATATTATTCAATGATGTATGTATTCAAGTTACTACCCTTGTGGATGAGATCACTCAGATGTTAACAATACATATACATATTCTCACTATGTCCCTGATTAGTTGTTATTGTGGAAGGTTGATAGACAACAATAACACATAAGATTAGAGTGTGAGTTGGTTGATGATGAAATCTCATTAGTCATGATATGGCAATATCAAACCAAGCACACAAATACATGTTAGGGAATAGTGTATTAGATAGGCCCGCCTTGAGAGTGACACATGGGAACCATCATATGGTAAGTCATAGTCAACTTTCATAGTGAAGGTGGTGAGTGTGATTCTTAGACCTAAAATCACTACACTCGTCATATGTCGTTGGGTATGCTTAGAAATAATCAAATGCAGTACAAAAACATGGGTTGTTATAACAATGATGATTGGGTGACTTCAACACACGAGGATAGAGTGTGAGTGATAGATATGGGATTTGTCCCTCCTACTGGAGTATGATATCCTGGCCACTTGATAGGTGAGACTGAGAAAAGCATGCATATGCACATGTGAATCAATATATGATATTGAGGTCACATTATCTTAGACAGTCTTCTCTTGGTTCAAGGAACATGGATTGAACATTGATAGGATGACCTTCCATGCCTCAAGTTCATCTTGGATATCAAAGACAAAAGAATTATACAATTACTACAACACCTTACACAAATTGTAGGTTGAAGTTGTTCTCCAACTTTAAATTCACTTGGGTAGTACTGATGTGCGACTAGGCACCACTCTTTGATTGGGATGTCATAAGCTAGTTATAGACATTCACTGCCGACGTGACATGGGACCTATAAGGTCACACACATAGGAACTCATCTAGAAGAGGAGTTTGATCTTGAATGATAATTGGATTGATTACTAAAGTGTTTAGGTATTCAATTCACACAACAGATCGATTGATTGGATGACCGATCTACCAAACGAACATCTTACTAAGTGAGATAGTCCATCTAGCACCTTTCTTCATCAAATGAGCAAATCCTAAGCATAACGAGCAAGAAAGGTAGGGTTTTAGTGCTTTAGAGCAATTCTACCATGGAACAACAAGATTTTGACCTGGAGGAAGGTATAAGGAAGGAGAAGAGCAACATAAATGGAGAAGAAAGGAAGAAAACAACTTGCCTTGGTCGAAATCCCTTGAAGATGACCTTGGAAACCCTAGGTAGGGCTAGATGGAGCTCTAGGAGACCTTCTTCAAAAAGAGGTTGTTTTCCACCTTAGAGCACTTGGTTCCATAGAAAAATAGAGTGGAGTCATTTCTCTAGGTTAGAGGAAAGAGAAAGCAAGCAAAGTTTCATACTTGGGCAAGGAAGAGGTAAATATAGCCCATGGATAAGGATGGAAGCAAGCATGAGGTGTAAAAGTAGCTTCCCCATGTGTCCATGGCCTTAAACTATTAAGAATATACAAGTGCACACACAAGAAGCTCCCTCACCATCCATATAGATATAATTATCTCTCCTTTGTATAATTTCCAAGCCAATCAAATAATTCATTAGTTGATAGCTACTAAAGGTAGCTCATATATGAAGGGGTAAACCCTAAAATACCCTTGGAGAAAACATATTCAAACCAAGGTTTAACCAGGAGCCCCATGGATAAAAAAGTTTGAGAATGATAAGATAACTTCTACGAAACATAATTCATGTGACAAATTTCAAAGAAAACCTCTCAATTGGGTAAATTGCATAAAAGTCCAAAACATGCATAAAATTGCATAACTTGCACAAACAATGTCCAAATTGGACCAAACTTGAAACTTAAGCTTGTCTTATGATTAAAAAGCATATCACAAGGTTATATTAATGTTATAAGAATTAAATTATGATAATTAAGCTTTTTAAACACTTTAAGCAAGGCTAGGGGTCTCACAACCATAAACCCCTAACAAGGATTTTGCCCCCGAAATCCCAGGTACACATAGATGGATACTTATCATGCAACTCATCCTCAATATTCCACATTGTTACGTTCACCACATGATGATGTCACATATTTCTCATAGAAGACATTCTTCTCTTTTAATTCATACATATTTTATGTTGGGTCACCACAAAAATCCCCACATAAGAAGACATTTGCAAATATGGAACATAGAAACTTGTTGTGCCACCTATACAAATCTAATAGTAACTTTCAAATTTAAATTCTAGCCATCATCCTAAAATTATATCTATTGTATCAACACATTTCTCAAAAGGCATACTTGTTGGATCTTATCAAACATAGAACAACATATTCTTCTCTTATCATATGTAACTTTATAAGGTTTCATCTCTATGCTCCTTTAATGGTTGCTTTAATTAACAACTCAATCAACCATATAGGCATCCCCTAATTTTCAAGAACTATGAAGAATATGTTTTTAGAGGATTCTCCAATCATCTCAATGGTGGACTGGCCATCTGTTTGGTTGAAGAATCATACACTTGTATGTAACTGTTAACAAATATAACTTCCTGATTGACTTTGTTAAGGGTGGAGCAACAACATTGTCTTCATCTTATCAGGATTCACATAACATACTTAACAGAGGTATCATAACTCCAAGAGGGTACTCTAGTCAACCCCCAACTCACTCTTACTAGAATTGTCACACATAAGTACAATTACTTCAACATTCTTAAGGTTTAGCAAAGATGTTAACCATGTCAATGACAATCTCTAAAATATGTTGAGATTTCATCATTTAAAGCTTGCTAAAACTTGTAAGACATGACCTAAACACTATGATTCTCCTATTCATAAATTCTATTGGTACATTGGTTAGTCAAAATGACATAATCCTAAACTCATCATGGTCATCTAACTTGTGTCATCCACTCTAACTCTTATCCATTAATATTATGATCCTAGGTTTATCTTAAAGGAACATGATAACACATGTCTATTGATCAACAAACCATCTACCCTTGATAGTGGTCTTGCCCATATATCACTAGACCATACACAACATTATTCAATCACTTTTGTTTTTACTTCCAAACAACATTTAGAGGGTCATTATCAACTCTCTCTCTCTAAGGGAGAGGAATACTTGGAATGTTCATTTAATAAACATCTCCAACCTTCACATACTTCCCATATTGCTGATACATCTTGGATACAAGGATTCATTACCTTGGTATCCACCTCATGTGCTATAAGGAACTCACGTCCTTATCTTATCTAATTTTACCAACATAATCAAATCTTAATACATATAAGAGGAGTATTCCTAATTATTGGAAGGTTCAAAAGTAAACTCATCACAAACTTTATGATCTTGGAACCGTAGTCTAAGAAACATTATGCTATAATAAGATATCCACCTTCATGTTTACAATGAATCCACACATACTAAGTGGAAATGATCCAATTGAAAGTTGTTCCCTAGAAAGGAAAGACACAAAGGGAAACACACTTCCCACATTACAACAACATTGTTCAAGGGTCACAAGCAAAAAGGTAACCAATTCTATTTTCATTATGCTATCAATCAATGGTGCTATTAGTTTGATGTTTCGATGGTGATTAATGAGTATACTGCTGATCTAACAACCTATGGTTTCTTAATGGTCACTACTGATGGTGGATCAGGTCTCCATGACCTATGGTGAGTTAATCATATAGTTGTAGCATCAATTAAGCCTTAGACCAATGGTTTATTAGGTCACTTGATGCAATGGTTGGACCTATAGTGTAATTGATGGTTTTAACATATGAACTTGACCCAATGGTCAAGATCTAATGTTTATTCCTCCAATAAAGTGGAATGATGGATAATGTAATATGTTGGTCCTAATAATGTGATTTAGATGGTTTCCTTTATATGATCAACTTAAGGAGCTTACTTGTTGACAATGGATAACTTATTTTAAATGAACAATCGATTGTGAGTTTTACCCTACTCTCAACAGAACCCTTATTGTTGTTAATCAAAGGATGTCTAGGTTTAAATGGTGACTTTTGTAGATCACAACTCAATAACATCATAGATGATTCATTCAAGGTGTTTATTTATTTAAACTACCAATGGTTTTACCTATTCCACATCCAATGGTTTTGGGTTAATGCTTGAGGCATTTTGGTATGGTTTGAGTGATGTTGAAACCAATAGAGGTTTGCCCTTATTTCTGTAGTCTTACCTTTTCAGTCATATGAATAGAATTGATAATAATCATGTTGTGTTGACATTCAACCCTAATGGGACATATCTTTATACACCTTAAACCTAATACAATTTGGTGATGGTGATGAATCATAATTAGCCTTCCTTGAATGATTAATAGAATTATGGAGTACTCTCTTATTTTTGTTGAAAACCTAGTATTCTATAACCCGATGGTTACACCTTGATTTATGTGTGGGTTCATACTTGAGAATACTATGGAATGTGATGGTGATGCTTCACCTTATGCATCCATGATCTAATGGGGATGCCGTGAGTTAGGGTTTGGATATGAGTGCTGATTAGTAACATTAATATAATTTATCTTGTTGAACCAAACTCTAATGCAAATAGATAAAGATGAGTATTCATGTTAACCTTCTTATGTGATGGCATGATGGTGAAATAATCTCCTTAATATGATCATAAAATTAATGCGTTAATTGGTGGTTATCATAGCCACATGGTTGATACTTTCTTATTCTAAACATGTGAATTATGAATATGATGAGGGTTAATCATATCTAGATTCCTTGCATGTTGATGTAATAAAGGAATATTCTGAATGAACCCTTCTATGTTTGTTTATGAATGTATACTAGCTCATAAATGCAATATTGTGCTGATCTGGTGTATTATATGTAAGTGATGTTGTTAAGCCTTGCTATAAGACATGGAATGATAATGATGATATTGCAGGGAATAGTATGATGGTCTTAATGACCTTTGGGCATGGTTGAGCCCTTAATGAGGTGTAATCCTCTTATGTTGACAAGGGTTGATACCCTATGATATTGTAAAAAGAATTTATATCTTGTGATAGTATCATGACTAGTGTGGTCTCATGAATGGCAAGTGAATAGTACCATGTGATGATGAGATGAGAAATTATGTTTCACACGTTTTATATCTTTTGAAGTTGTGATACATATATGCTTGCTAGAAGTGAATTAGGGTTTGTATGTCCACTTGTTTGATGCAGCCTTAGTTCACCCAATTGGAGATAACTAATCAAGTGAAACTCTAATCATGCAGTGCCCTATGTCATAGAACCATCTTCAATGTCAGAACTTGCTGGATGGTGAAATGAGTATTCCTAAGGGAAACTCAGAGTGAATACTATTGATTATGGGGGGTGCTTATCATCAGAACACCAAGTGTTTCGGGAGGATGGCTAAGGTCATACCTAACCCACTTTTTGAGAACGAATTTGGTCGGGTCTCAGTGATTATAACATGATGTGATTAGAGGACAACTACGGTTGTACCTTAGTGATTGGGTTTGAATACCCTAGATGCTAGCATCGTGACCTGTACCAAGGTGGGCTAGTTACAGCAGGACTATGTATCGTTGTTTTGCAGTTTGACTATATGTCACTGTGGTGCAGACTCGTACTGACCGAGTATGGAGAAGATCTTAGAGTCCGACTCTTCCTAGATCCTATATGGAACTGATTGTGACCAAGCGGTGGTCAGTTGGATTTTGAGTGGTACGACTCAAACTCCCCAGGGCATAATAAAAGATGTAATACAACCATTCATGATATTTGTTTAGGGTTATACATGACGTTTCACATTGGATGATATAGATATGCTTAAGATTGTAGATGCATACATACAATAGTTATGCTTGTGTTGATAACTATACTGCTACTACTGATTATAATCATGATGCTATCTATCTCATATTGTTAGTTATTTTTAGCATGCTAGCCATGCCTTTATAACTAGAGATGCATATATTGCTAATCATGCTTATCCAGATAGTTGTGCTTATGTTGTTAGCTCTTCTTATGATGTTGATATGTTCAACCTATTAGACATGCTGATGTTTTTAGCTATGCATATAATACTAGATTTATTCATGATGTTAGAGATGCTCATGCTGCTAGACTACTTATATTGTTAATATGGATATGGGAATAGTCTGGGTAATGAAGATAGTTATTATTTGCTCCTTTATGTATTTTGTTAATCATAAGTATTGTTGAGATTATTTGTTATATATGATTAAACTCCTTAAACAATCTCATTACCTAAAAATGTTGGAATCAATAAATGTTGTTGGAGGTTATATCTCTTGCTGGGACGTGGGTCTCACTCTTGTGGTTTGCCACATTTTTTTAGGTAATCGGAAGTGACGAAAACAAACATGTGGCAGCAAAGAGGATCTATAGTAATGAATCTTTGAGAAATTTGATTAGATGTCCAGTGTGTCCTAGAGTCATCCATGTACTCTCAGGTCTGGGCAGGAAAAGTTTGTATATGGTGTTTCAAACGAATCAAAATTTTGTTAGCATGTTAATGTTTGTTGTGTGGCATATACAAATATTATTATCCTATGTATATATGTTGTAGCTAAGGTGATAGAACAATTTGTATCAAATTCTTGGCATAATATGGATATAAGAAAGATGTTGGGCTATTATGCAAATGTTTTTGAGCGGGTGCTGATGTTGAAATCGGTTTTAATTTACCCATATTTTTGGATATGTGGTTAATTGGTGATTGATTTTGTTTTATGTTTTGAGTAATCTCGTTAAGTGTAACGAGTTCTCACAATGACTAGTACACCAACGAGAGGGATAACTCCATCATGTCCATTATTGGTGAATGATAAGAGTTCTAGTTAATCCTTGTGGACTATTCTAGAGGCAAGAGCCCTTTAGTTGCTACTCAGAGAGCAAAGTTAACCTATAGTACATGGCGAGACCACCAGAGTCACTATAAAGGTTGCACAGATAGCTATTCATGGTGAAGACTAGGAGCTACACAACCACCGTCTAAGAGCAACTAGTTCACAGTTGTAAAGAAGCGAGTTTCTTCATTGAACTTGCTCCAGGATCAGGTATAACTTGCTAAAACCATCCTTCCTAATTCATAGTAGTTGACATGATATTGATGCTATGGGAATACAAAAAGATATTTTTTTTTGTATTCACTACTATAATTCGTGCTCATATTTCCAAATAGTAGTATCAAAGCCACATTAATTTACTATGTTTTAGGATAATCACTATGATCAGATTTTTGATTTTATCATTTATTTATTGCATACGATGCAAATATTTAAACTACTCTCATATGCATATCTAATCAAATACCACATAATCCCAAACTTATACACACACACACACACACACACACATATATATATATATATATGCAATTTACATGTGTCGCCCTAAAATTGGTTTTGATGGTGGATATGTAGTGTTGTTATGGCCTAAACCCTATATCTATGTGTGGTTGGATGGTTTGGTTCATGTTTATCTCGATCTGTGTACCGAGGCTCTGCCTCCCTCTTCCCAATGTAAAGTTAATGCTTTCCTACCTTTTCTCCCCTTGAATGTAACTCGAGGTTTCTCTTATTCCATGTAATAAAGTAGTAATAGAATAGTTTTGTTTTCTCACAACAATGAGGAAGATGATCATTGCCAATTGAGATGACCAATTTGTGAGATGAGCTAACTGTATGGAGGATCATAAAGGACAGGACGATGGAACCAGATGACTGCCCAGTGGGCCCAATCGACCATTTGGGAGGAGTCCAAACATCAGGTGGACATGAGGCCAGATGACCATCCCTACAGGCCCATCCGACCGTTTGGAAAAAGTCTAAAAATTGGTTGGACAGGAGGACCAACCGACTGGCCAAGAGGAGAGATGACCGATTCAAGGATTGAACCAATCTACCCAAATTGGCAAGAATAGATTGACATCAACCACAAGTTCATACATGTGATGTGATGATTGACTGAGGTGATAGTAATTCCTTGTGGCTCCAAGGAATTATAAGTAGACATGGCCATACCCATCACCTTTTGTTTTATATTGCATGTTTACATTGTGGGATATAGCATGTAATGATATGTACTATATATGTTGTGATTGGATACTATATATGTATATATATGATATATATAAAACCCCTCAATCAAACCTATTAAGTCTAAGATGCTTTCCAATAGAAATACAAATGAAAATCTTGATCGACCAAGTGTATATTTGCAAAAATCATGGTGCACCATCTATCTCATGGAAGTGTGATGGTAGATATGTAGATTTGTACAAAGCATGGTGTGTATCTATCATATTGGCTATTGGGTTAGGCTTAACTATTGACTTGGAGAGCCCAATCCCAGAGGCATGCAAATGATCATTGCAAATACTTGTGCATATCATCTATCCAAGAGTTTGATGTGATGCAATTGGCATGATGGCCTAACTAAATAATCAAGTTATGGGCGATCGACAAAAGTCAACTCATAATTTGATGAAATATGGATCTTGGCTCATTAGAAAATTGTTCGCTCCAATTTTCTGAATTGATACTTGAGGGTTATCAATTTGAAAAAAAATAATGAGAACAATAATGAAATAAAGACCTAATTATTATCGCCCAAATTTTAATCAAATCAAATCAAATCAAAATTGAGGTTTTGAAAAAAATTGCAAATTCTTTTGTAGAACCAAATGGAAACAAACAACAATCACTTTTCTCTGCGATCGGTCCTTGAGAAGGAAAAACTGATTGGGAATGACTTCCACGATTGGTTCAAGATGTTGAGAATTGTTCTCACACAGGAGTGAAAGTTCTATGTCCTGGAAATGTTGTAACCAGAGGAACCACCTCAAAATACACCAAAGGCTGACAAGGATGCTTACAAGAAGCATGTTGAAGACACTGTGGATATCAAATGTGTGATGCTATGCTACATGAACTATGAGTTGCAGAGGCAACATGAGAACATGGATGTGATTGAGATGGTCACACATCTCAAGAACATGTTCCAGGATTAGGCAAGATTGGAGAGATACAATGTCTCGAAGACACTATTCAAATGTAACACGGCAGAAGGAGACCCAATAGGCCCTAATGTGCTCAAGCTCATTGGGTATGTGGAGAACCTAGCTAAATTGGGATTCCCCTTGAGTCAAGAGTTGGCCACTGATGTGATTCTATAGTCTCTGCCAGAGTCATATAGTTAGTTTGTCATGAACTACAACATGAACAACTTTGACAAACTGCTGACAAAGTTGTTGGGAGTGTTGAGAACAGTTGAGACACAAATGAAAAAAGACAAATCCAAGTCTGTGATGATGATCAACAAGACAAAGGGGAAGTCTAAAGGTAAAGCTAAGAAGAGTTCTAAAGCTAGCCAGAAGCCCAAGTCTTTTGATCTCAAAGCAAATGGAGGGGGTAAAGAAAATAAGAGGCATGTGTCACCATTTTCAGCAACCTAGACATTGGAAAAGGAATTTCCCACTCTGGTTAGAGGAATTAAAGAATAAGAAGGCTGGCACTGAGGCCTCCACTTCAGGTATAAACAATATAAGATATATTTGATTACCTATTAAATTTTGGTATATGATACCAAATAGAGATCTGACATACTGATGTGCAAGATCTAATAAGAAGTAAATGCCTTCATGGAAGGATGTAGAGATGGACAAGGCAGAGCAAGAGTTGCAGAAGCCATAATCTAGATTTAAATTTATCTTATCCCAATGGGCATGTAATAGAGTTATTTGAACTGCTATTACAATACGCCATAAGAAACAATATACTATAGAGAATATTGTATGACAAGGATGATATATCAATAAAGTATGGGACTATTGTTTCTGTTTCAAAATATATGATCTTGTATGGCATGGACCCAAAAACATCTTTTGATATTTATGTGAAATGTTCCAAAGATGAATGATTATAATGTTTATACCAAAGGATTATAATTGATAACTCAAGACTATCATTAGCATTAGTCATCTTGTGCGAATATGAGAATTGCATGCCTGAAATACATATTGATGTTAATCTAGACTCCCTTAGTTGTAAACTTAAGGATATATGCAATTCTTGATTGTACATAATGTGACATAACATCCTTCACTAGATGTAGTGGGAGGATAAGTCTTCCACCAGACCTCATGCATGTGATGCATGGAGATCTTATGGAATGAATGCTATGGATGATTACTTATACTTCATTTCATTTATTGGTAATATGATGATATGTACTCAGTAAAATAGAAAATAAATCTCTTGAAGTGTTCAAGGAGATTATAACTGAAGTATGACTTTGATGTAAGTATTAAGAAACTTTGATGAGATCAAATGTGAAATACGTTGCATCAATATCTTGAGAACCTTCAGTAAAGGATTGTGATAGTGTATCACGAGTCAAGTCTATCTGAGCATGATGATGTGACAGATTGAAGAAATTATATCATGGTGAGTCATGATATAATTATCAATTAATCTAATCCTCTTATATCCTCATAAATATATAGCTATTACTAAATGATGTACCGTATGAATGGTTTATAATACATCATATATGATATCATTTGGGAATGTCCCAATATGTCTAAAAGGATTGAAACCTATACTGAGAAAGTAGTTTCTTGAAAAGGTTTATCCACAAACCATAATTGTTGAATATTATTGATAATCCCAATCCAACAACAAAAGTGTTTTGTTGATAGGATAACTGAGTTCCTAAAGTATCAGTGGGAGTAAAAGTAGAACTCAAAATGCTCGAGGTCAACAAAGAGGTATAGTTAGAACTAAGAATCACAAGATGTTGTGGAATCTCAAGTTCATCATGTAACACAAAATAAAATAGTTCTAGTAATACTCATATGAGATTGGACGATTCTGAATCCAACGATTCAGATGGGTTGGTCATTATAGATGAGCCAACTAGTCAACTAGAAGTTATTTCTGAGTATTATAGGATCCATGTAAGCTAACAAGACATGACCTCAATAACGCCACCTAAAGGGGTAACACCTAAAGGGTGCAATGGGGTCTTTTGGCAAAGACCTACATGGATAACATAAAATGACAAATTGGTTGTGTAAGGTTTTCAAATCAGTTCAAGTTGTTGAACATGATAGATATTCCTTTACCAATTGTCATGACTATTGTTGTAGTTTAAAATAGACAATGAGATTTGGCATATCAAGATAAAACTATATTCCTTAAAAGGAATACATCAGAGGATGTGTACGTGACACAACCTAAAAGATTTTATAACATCAAGAATACAAATAAAGTCTATGAACGACAAAGTTCAATTTTGGATTGAAACAAGCATCTCAGATATGGGATCTTTTGATTTGATAAGATAGTCAAAGAGTTTGACTTGAATCAAGACAAAAGATAAAATTTGTGATTACAAAAGATTTAGTGGGAACATATATGGATATTCCACATGTGATGAGGAATGACATCTCAATGTTGTGAATATTAAGAACTAGCATGAAAACACCTTCAACAATGAAGAAAAAGGTGAAACTTCTCATGAGATAAGGATCAATACCTATGAGATATTCTTGAATGTTTCACAAGGGAAGTTTGAAAATGTACAATATCAATATGTTGAAAGAGTTCGACACAAAAGGATTCGGTGAGAGAGAATCATGATTAGTCCCTCATGAACCTTATTTAAAATTCTTGTAAAGAATGGAAATATCATGATTAAGATTCCATAGGCTGGTACAACAATGGATGGTATCATATAAGCTATTAACACGCTTATCCCATATAATCTTTTATGTATTAGACATGACAAGATGATATTAAAATCCAATCAGGGTTATTGGAATGTTATTAAAATATTCATTAGTCTTGAGAAGTAACTAAGAATAGATTTCTAGTCAATAAGGATAGCAATAAAAGGAAGAGTTGGACGTAAATGGTTACATCAGATGCAAGCTTCCATAATGGCAAAGTGATCACAATAAAATATGATTTGAATGAAAAGGAGAAATATTATTAGTTGGAATGGTTCCGAACTAATAGCCATTAATTCTATTCTACAATAGAAGTCGAGTATATTTGTATTGTGAACACAGAGTGATACTATATGAATCTAAAGATTCATGTGATGAACTTATAGATGTTCCAACCATTGATGACTCAGTAGAAATATTGTGAAAATAATGGAGCTAACTATTAGGCAAGGAATGTCAGATACCATATTACGATAGTTCCGTCTCATATGAGAAATTGTACAATGAAGAGAGAAGGTAACATGCAATATACCAACTATAGCAAAGTGTTTCTAGACCCGTTGTATCAACACTAGCACATCAGAAGCATGTTTGACATCTTTAAGTCACTAAGGATGAGATCTGTTTGGTGATTGGCTCTAAATGCAAGTGGGAGTCTGTTGGTAAGGTATGCCCATAGAGCCAATCATGTGATGATTGACATGGAATATACCTTAAAGGATTTGATTAGTACTTATAAAGGCAAGCTTCCAATTCATCCGTTTCACTCAGTTATGAGATAATGAGGAGATAGAGTGAATGTCTACATAATCATATTACTCAATGACGTATGTATTCAAGTTACTACCCTTGTGGATGAGATCATATATATGTTAAGAGTACATATACATATTCTCATTATGTACCTGATCGGTTGTTATTGTGGAAGGTTGATAGACAACAATAACACATAAGATCAGAGTGTGGGTTGGCTGATGACTAAATCTCATTAGTCATGATATGGCAATATCAAACCAAGCACACAAATACATGTTAGGGAACAATGTATCAGATAGACCCACCTTGAGAGTGACACATGGAAACCATCATATGGTAAGTCATAGTCAACTCTCATAGTGAAGGTGGTGATTGTGATTCTTAGACCTAAAATCACTGCACTCATCACATGTTGTTGGGTACACTTTGAAATCATAAAATGCAGTCCTAAAACATGGGTTGTTATAACGGTGATGACTGGGTGACTTTGACACATGGGGATAGACTGTGAGTGATAGATATGAGATTTGTCCCTCCTACTGGAGTATGATATCCTAGCCACTAAATAAGTGAGACTGAGAAAAACATGCAATGCACATGTGAATCAATATATGACATTGAGGTAACATTATCTTAGACAGTCTTCTCTTAGTTCAAGGAACATGGATTAAATGTTGAGAGGATGACCTTCCATGCCTCGAGTTCATCCTGGATATCAGAGATAAAGGAATACAATCACTGCAATATCTTACAAAGATTGTAGGTTGAAGTTGTTCTCCAACTTTCCATTCACTTTGGTAGCACTGATGTGTGACTAGGCACCACTCTTTGCTTGTGACGTCATAAGCTAGTTATGGACATTCACTACCAACATGACATGGGACCTATAGGGTCACACACATAGAAACTCATATAGAAGAGGAGTTTGATCTTGAATGACAATTGGATTGATTACTAAAGTGTTTAGGTATTCAATTCACACAATAGATTGACTGATTGGCTGACTGGTCTAACAAATGACCATCTCACTGAGTGATACAACCATTTGGGCATGTCATACTGGCGTCTCAAGTGTTGAGACAACCATTTGGGTTGTCAAGATAATCAGAGTTTGAATTGGCTAAGTTATGCCCTTGAACCGATCGGTTCATCTCGACTCACTAGACGGGCATCTGGGTGAGCGAGACGGATGTCTTGCATGGGTGAGACGACTCAGTTGGGCCGAATGAATATTATTTACATTTCTTGAATAGTTTTGATGGCACATACTTGGAGTGCAAGTAAATTAACATATGATATTAATTGGAATCAAAATTGCCAAATTCATATCTAATTGGGAAACTGCCAAACAACCGTTTGGTAGTGCGAGACAACCATCTTGCACACCAGATGACGATCTATAAAGTGTTCCAGATGAACATTTAACATCTCATAGGTTACAAAAATTTAAGATCTTCCGGTCACTTCCACTCCCACACGATCACGTACAAACTGGGAACCCTGACCTTGACCTCACCTATAAAAGGAGGGGTACTGGGGCTTCCCAAGATACACCACAAACAACTGGGAACCAGTTCCTTTGACAACTATTGTGCTTTCTAGTTGTGGTAACTGAGAGATTCCAAGCAAGTCCTACCCGACTAGGGAGGGATAGCTATGCGAGAGAAACAACTGGTGATTGTTGTTGGTGGAAGAGCAGGTTGGTGACTAGTACACCAACGGGAGGGACAACACATTCCTATCCATTGTTGGTGAATGATATGAGTTCTAGTTGGTTTGTATGGACTAATCTAGAGGTAGGATTCCTTTAGCTATTGCTCAGAGTGAAAAGTCAACCTACAGTCTGTGGCAAGACCACCAGAGTCGCTACAGAGGTTGCAAAGACAACTATTCGTGGTGAAGACTAGGAGTTTCACAACCACCGTCCAAGAGCAACTAGTAAACAATTGCAAAGAAGTGATTTTTGTCACTGGACTTGCTCTAGGACTAGGTATAACTCGCTAAAACCATCCTTCCTCATTCATATTAGTTTTCAAGATCTTGTTGTTATGGGAATACATGTAGATAAATTTTTTTGTTTCTGATCCTATACTCTGTGCCTGTATTTTTCAACAATAAGATCATACTAAGGACATAATGTCATTGGAATACCAAAACCACATAATATTCTGTATTTGACCTCATATTATGGTGACACACCTCCCTACCAAATTTCAACTTAAAATTTGAAGGCATGTGAGAGTTACATCAAATACAAGATTACTCATAAAAAGACCACTCTTATGCATAAATGAGCTATCTTGGGATTATAGTTCCCACTCAAATGAATTTACAAGCCTAAGGATTCTATAAGGACATGAAAATCATTCTATGTATGCTAGAAAGCAAGAGTAACATGTGTATTTATTTCCACATAATATGGTGCCAAGATACCATAAAGACCACATTTTAGTAACATTCCACATGTATTGCGGGTTTCAACATTAACATATTTAGGCCGACATGATATTAACAACAAGTATCACCTTTAGGTTATTGGTAATATCATAAAATTTCGAAATCACCTTCTAATTATTGAGAATATCTCTCAAGAAACCATCTTCTAGCATGTTAGGTGATCATAAAGAAAGATTAGGGCATATTAGAGTAAGTTTAGGGTTTTGCATGTACAAGTAGGCAAAAGTACTATATTACTTGCCTCTCATGGTAATGATTATGGGTACAACTAGGAAAACCACAAAAAAACTTCCAGATCCTAGATCATCTCTCAAATCATCCCCCAAAATTAGAGCTCCAAGCAAGATCGAGCTTCCTTAAGAATAAAGAGAGGGGAAAATGTTCTTTAGCTAGACGAGGTAGGTTCCACCATGAAAATCCATGGGGATTGATCACAGAAAGAATATGAATTTAGGAACGAAAACAACACCTCCAAGAAGCCTCCTTTCCATGCCCAAGATTACTTCTGCAGCTCTAAGATGATTCCTTCACAGTGGATCTAGAGCAAATAAGGGTAAAAAAGGAGAGAAGAAGGTAGTTTAGCTAGATGAGCAAGTTACCACCATGGAGGACCATGGAATTCATCCAAGGAGGAACAAGTTTTGAATATCAAATGGTAGAAGGGATTAGGAGAGATGATCTTACATTTTCAATGCAAGAAATAATGTTGGGAAGCTTGGAAACACCATGGAGTTGTTTGATCTTAGACATGCATCCACATGCAAGCTCCCATCCATAGCCATCATCATACAAGGGGTTTATATCAACCTTAAAGGATCACCAATCATTTCTATAAGAGCTCAGGGTGTCAAATGAGTCCCAAGTTTAAAGGGGAGGGGATTCATATAGTAGCGGAGGTGCAAAAGTTCAAAACTACCCTTAATTAGTGTCTGGAGCTACCATTGGTCAACACAATCCTTCCATCGACCCTCCTAGCCTTAATATTGGTTGGGCATAATTCCCTTAAGTTTATTCAGCATATACATTGTCTTAGCACTTCCATAGGCCAGAACGTCCATTAGTTGGGCACACAAAAACTCCATTGGTTAACAACTTAGAAACATTGTCGGTCGTCAAGCCTACTTCAACATCAATTGTCATGCCCAAGGTTTCCATCAGGTGCCAAAACCACATGTCTCATAAGTTTTTGATTTGAGGACTCTCATTGGTTGATGAATCTAGGAATTCAGTCGGTTGAGAGACCCAAGACTCTCATTGCTTGAGAGTTCCATCGATCCTAATCAACCGCCACATTAGCTAGGATTAGGTTAAAAATTCTAGGATGAAATCTGACTAAAAAAAGTTCAAATTCAAAAAATTAATTACCATTATGAAGGAAACATGAATTAGACAAGATATACACAATTTTACAATTAAGTTATTGAGTATGGTGAAATTGAATATTATCCACAATTGTACATGAAATTGCAAATCAAGGCAAATAATGTTTAAATGAAGTCAGATTAGATTCGTACCTTAACCAATTGATTTTAGACTAAAAAAATATGAGTATGAAGGAAAAATCATGTTTTAATACTTAATCAAATAATTTGCAATGAAGTCCTCATACTTTGTTTAATTATAATTAAGTCCTCAACTTGTAAGGAAACTTGGATTTAGAGCAACTAAAGTGCAAACTGAACCAAATTAGAGATATATTTTACTCAATTTGTATCAAAACCTAATAAAGCACACAATTATTAGAATAAACCAAGATTAAAGAAGTATTATAGTTAAGCTACGTTCATAGTCTCACACAATTATTATAATAAACCAAGATTAGATGAGTATTACGGTTAAGCTAGGTTTATGATCTCATAAATGTACTTCAACACTACTCAACACACACTTTAATAAGGGTTGCCATACATGTAGTGCTTGGGTGTGTTGTGAGACATGTGGATTATTATAAGTGATGTAGATGGAATTTATCCCTCCAATTGGAGTGATATCTCGACTTGTTGATGAGTGAGACTATGAACTTTATGGTCATTATCATGTGAGTCAATATGTGATATTGACATGATGATGATCTTCATCATCATCATCATCATCATCATCATCATCATCATCATCATCATCATCATCATCATCATCATCATCATCATCATCATCATCATCATCATCATCATCATCATCATCATCATCATCATCATCATCATCATCATCATCATCATCATCATCATCATCATCATCATCATCATCATCATCATCATCATCATGATCATCATCGTCATCGTCATCGTCATCGTCATCGTCATCGTCATCGTCATCGTCATCGTCATCGTCATCGTCATCGTCATCGTCATCGTCGTCGTCGTCGTCGTCGTCGTCGTCGTCGTCATCATCATCATCATCATCATCATCATCATCATCATCATCATCATCATCATCATCATCATCATCATCATCATCATCATCATCATCATCATCATCATCATCATCATCATCATCATCATCATCATCATCATCATCATCATCATCATCATCATCATCATCATCTACCTCAATCCCAACCATGTAGGGGTTGGCTACGTGGATCCTTCTTTTCTAATCAACTCTTTATGGCTCATACTTCAATCAAGATCCAAAAATTTAAAATCTCTCTTTATAAGCTCTTCACAAGTTTATTTAGGGATGCCTCTACTTCTTTTAGCTGTGCTTGACTCAATAACCTTACTTCAAATAGGTTCATTTGTTGGCCTACACTACACATGTTGATACCATCTTCGACAACTTTCATGTGACTTGTCCTTGATGATCACCACCCCCACTTTATTTTTGATATAGTCATTCCTCAAATGATATTTTCTTGTCTTCCCGTACATTCATCTTAACATACGCATTTCAGCCACATTCATTTTGTTGAGACCTTGTTTCTCCACTACCATGGTTGGCTCTATAACTATTCTATAAAACTTGCCTTTTAATATGAGAGGGATCTCTTGCATACTACTCCAGTTGCACTCCTCCACTTTAACCATCCTATTGTGATCCTATAACAAACATCATCTTGAACCTCACCCTCCCTTTCAACAATATAGCTCATATAGTGAAACTTATCATGCATTAGTACATCCATTGCATCCAACTTGATTCCACCATTCACAATTCTAGATTGGCTAAAGTTGCAATACATATATTCAATTTTGTTTCTACTGATCATAAATCCATTAAATTCCAATGCATTTATCCAAAATTCAACTTTACCATTCAATATCTCTTTTCTTTCATCAACCAATACAATATCATCAACAAATAACATGCATCAAGGGATATTATCTTGGACATGCTTTGTCAATTCATCCATAAAAGAACGAATAGATAATGGTTGAGTTATGATCCTTGATATACCCCAACAATTATAGGAAAAATTTGTGTCTATCCTCTAGGATTCCAAACACTTATAGTTGAGTCATCATACATGTCTTTAATTAGGTCAATACATTGGATAAGCACACCCTTTTTATGCAAAACCCTCCATAAGACTTCCCTAGGTTCTCAATCACATGCCTTTTCCACATCAATAAACACCATATGAAGATCTCTTTTGTTTTCTTTGTACTTCTCCATAAGCCTTCTTATCAGAAAAATGGCATCAGTTGTTGATCTTCCCAGCATAAAACCAAACTGGTTGTCTGTTATCTATGTAATCGATCTTAGACTTTGCTCAATAATCCTCTACCAAAGCTTCATAGTGTGACTCATCAACTTGATACCTCTGTAGTTTGTGAAGCTCTGAGCATCTCCTTTGTTCTTGTAGATTGGGACTACAATACTATTTCTCCATTCATCCGATATCTTCTATGTCTTCACAATCTTGTTAAAGAAATTTGTTAAACACATAGCTCCATCATAACCCTTATGAAATACTGTCTAGACCACATGCCTTTTTCATTTCCATCTTTTTTGAAGCATTCTTGACCTCAGATAATGAAACTCATCATGTGTAAGTGATATTTCTTGCATTCATGTCACCCAAATCTCCTACATCGTTCACAATATATCCATTGAAAAGCTTATGAAAATAGTTTCTCCATTAGTTCTTTATATCATCATCCTTCACCAACACTCTTTCATATTCATTCTTGATTCATTTTACTAGACTCAAGTATCTTCCTTTCCCTTCTCTTATATGGGCCATTTTATAAATATCCTTTCCCATTCTCTAGTGTCCAACTTCTTATATATCTCATCATAGTGTCGGGACCTTACCTCTTGAACTGTCTTCTTAGCATTTTTCTTTACTTGTTTGTATCTCTGAAAAGTTGCATCATCTATAGCTATGGACAAGCTTCTATAGATCTACCTTATGAGTTTAATATCCTTTTGTACACCACCCAATATATTTTAGTGGAGGCCCACACCGTTTGGACTCTCTCAATACCTCTTTAGAAAAAAAATTATGCATGTGCTCATACTTTTCCACGTAGAGTTAACATCAAACTCCAAGTTCCATGTTCTCTCCTTGATAAGTTTATCATAAAATGTCAATTTCTTTTCTCCTTTCAAATTCCATCACTTGATCCTTCTATCTTGGATTTTGTTATGCTTACCTTTGTTGATCTTCATGTTCACATCCAAAACCAACATCCTACGTTGGGTGGTGAGTTCTTCCCCAGGGATCACTTTACAATCCTTGCATACTTTTATATCCAAATGTCTTGTAAGGAAGTAATCAATTTGGCTAAAATTGTGCCCACTCTTGAAAGTAATAAGATGAGGATCTCTTTTCTTAAAATGTGTATCATAAGCAACTACAAAATCTACAATCCTCTCTCCTCCATTTCTATTGCCATGTCCAAAAACTCTAGAACTCTCTCATATCTGACATTGCTACTCCCCACATGGCCATTTAAGTCACTCCTAATAATGATCTTATCCTCTATCAACATTTCTTGCATGAGTTCATCCATATTATCACAAAAATCCTTCTTTGCCTCCTCACTAAGGCCAACCTGAGGGGCATAAGAACTAATACCATTGAAAATTGTTCCCCCTAGAACAACCTTGATAGCTATGATTCTGTATCCCCCATCCGCATGAACTTAACAACATCATCTTTAAACATCCTATTGACAATAATTCTAACACCATTTATGTGTATGTCAATACCTGTATATCAAATTTTGTATCATGTGTCTCCAATCTCTCTGCATCGTTCCCCTATCCACTGGATTTCCTATAAGAAAATAATTTTAACTTTTCTTCTAATCATGGTATAAACTATCTTCGATAATTTTCCCTGTCAAAGAGCCAATATTCTAAGATCCCACTCTAATGATCCATTTTTGGTTCACTTGCTTTTTATACGTCTCCTTCAAAAAGATTTCCCTTGCACATTTGATATTGATCTCATTATGTATTTAAAATAATCCACTATAGACTGAGAAACAAACATTTAACATTAAGAGAATGACATTAACATGCCTCATATTCAATCTAGATATTAGGTACAAATGAATTACACATCACCATAACACCAATCACAATACTAGGTTGAAGTTATTCTTCAACTTCTTCACTTTCTTGGATGGCAATGAAGTCTTGGTAGATACCAATCATTGTCTATGACATTTTAATATGGTTATATACATCACCACCAACATAATTTGGAGTCTATAAGGTCACACACATAGGATGCATAGGAAGATGCATATAACCATGGACATAAGATTAGTTGGTTATTAAAAGGTTTGAGTAATCAATTAGATCATTGACTGAATGACTAGAAGTCCACTCGACCAACTAGAAAGTCCAGTCACCTGATTGGATAGACCAATCAATCGACCAAAAGGTCAAGTTGATTGACTGGATTGAGATTAGGCTAATCGATTGACTAGCTATCCCAGTCTACTGGTGGGGCAAGATTATATAATCAGCTCACTAGATAGTCCAGTCACTTGGCTGGACCAAAACAATGAATTGACCAATTATATCCATAATATTTTGATCCACCCCAATCACCAAACATGACTGGATGATCGGCCAACTGGATGTTCGAAATGGCCTGCTAAAAAGCAACACATTGCCTTTTCATTTCCCAAGGGTTATTAGAAACCATATTCCTTGCCTGCCTTATATAATGTGGCATGAAAATCAAGTTTTTGGTTACACCTTTTGAAACATGAACCATAGCTATCATCTCCCACAAGGAGAGAGAATGGGAATTTGTGCAATGCTAGCACGTTTCCAATGAAAAGACTACTCCTTTCCTGATGGCTCTTGTAGTGCAATGTGGAGTTCCAATCATCCACATGGACTACGTAGAGAGGTGTGCACATTACAATTCCTTTGGGAGATCATAATCAACATCTCCATGCATTCCTTATTCCTTGTGAGTGACATCATCATATCTCCCCGCAATAAGGTATACATCACATACCTTCATGATATACAATTGTTGACAAGATCTACTCATGTGAATGTGGATTATTTATTTTTGTTGCTTCCTCTATGCCTATCACCTCCACAATTCTCAATAGTGGTATCATAGCCACATTAATTTATAATATATTATGATTTACAGTTGGTAAGATTGAATTTTTCTTCTTCTTTTCTGAAGTCACATGTGATGATAGAATGTTAATATGCATATATTGTTAATTTGGCATGCATCACAATATGGTTTTTTTACACGACGGATGGCGTCGACTGTGGAAATTTTTATTTTTTCCTAGTGCAAGGAAGTAAAATTTTGTAGATCTTTTTAGGGGTGTTGAAAGTGTAAACTGTGCAGGCAAAACATTAGTGTATGTGTTGAGTAATATAGGAAAAAGAGTCTCGAGTCATTGAACATGAAGAACTATGAAGGCATAGACTAGTATTAAATAGAAACCAATCAGCTAGATAAAAAAAGTTGGTTTGGTTATTTAAAACTATGAACAAAAATTAAAGAAATAATGATTTAAACAGAGTTGTGCATAGTTTAATAGAATCTCCACGAATATAGTTCCACCACAATATTAATCCATACATGATTATTCTTTACCTAAAAACAAACTATCTTTTCTTTTAGAAGTCATCTATAGCCAACATTACCCAATTTCATAGTGTAAAATACTATGCAATCTAATTACAAACCCACTTGCACGGTGCTCATATAGAAGATAAAACACATTGGGTTCTACTCTGGATAATAAACCTCATAATTTTAGATTGATTTTCACAGTGTGTTATTAATTACAATGATGATGGTTCTTCCAATTAGTAATCCAACTTTTGTAGTGACTAATTACATGTAGCATGATCTAGGTTGGTCATACATGAACATGGTAACTCAAAGTAGTTACTATCATTATTAGTTCAAGCAAAGAAGTCAATTATTAAATAAATATAATCATGTATAAATTAATATTGGGCTACTCTCATGTCTTACAAAATAGGGGATTATCCCCTTATTGTTGACACGATATCATAAAAGATATTTCGAGAAGAATACAATATAAAAGTAATCTAATAAACCCCAAGAGCTATTATTGATGGGGATTCTATTTTAAGATGAGTGTGAACATGCAACGTTTTGGCTGTCAAATCACCCTCCAAAGTTGATGCAATCACCACTTTCCTCTATCTCCCTTCTCCACTGATCAGTTTCTGTGTAGGGTTGTTAGGGTTTTTTTCTCATCTTGTGGCTGCAACCCCTTAAGTCATAGTGGCCAATTATCCCACTAAATGATTTGGACTATTGGATTTTGCATAATGTAGCATTGTGTAAGACTCAGTAACTTCAACTTTGGGCCAGTAGACTTGAGATCTCCAATCCCTTTTAGGATCGGAACTAGGTCAGTACTACTAAGTTGATTATCAATAGTATTGACATGACTTTTAATTGCTAATGTACCATGTGTTGGGACCACCCAGATGGGTCTCACTAGCACCAAGTTGTGGTGATAGTGTTCATGTCACTTCCGGGAAACAATCTCAGTAGCATCAAGTTGTCCTCTTGAAAGCATCAAAGCTTCTTAGATAGCACCAAAATCTCCCCATAGTGTTGCTAACTTTTTATTTTGAAAACTACATTGAAAGCACAAAGTGCAATTCTACAGTACCGAATCATGCTTCCACTCCAAAATAAACCTAAAAATTTAAACAAAAAGTGATGAGACCATGATAAATGTGATAATTCATAAAAAAATATGAAAATATCTAAAGTTGATGCAAAAGTGTTTCTTAGGCCAGTTCATCATAATATAAGAAAAAACACATATAAATGATCTTGAAAGCACTATAAATCATCCAAATTGACTTCTCAAATAAAGTCAATATTTGCATGCATCAACATCCCCTAAGATTGAATGTTGCTTGTTCTTAAGCAAAACTACTCTTGGATTTGTTTGAAAAAGTCAACATGAAGACATGAATAATAACTCAACTTACCAACCGCCCTCTAGAATTCGGTCCCCAATTGGTCTTTTCCAATCATAGAGAAAATAACTACTCTATAACAATCACTTACACTATTATAGGACATCTACAACAGATTAATGAAGTCATAAAATGGTCAAGGAATAAACAACATCATGAAAAGCGGAGTTCATGACATAATCTTCCTATCTACACTAATCTACAAAAAGAATCAATTCATAATGAATGGAGTTCCCCAAATTTAATCATGGATGAGAGGAATAGTCATGCCAATGCCCTACAATATAAGAAGTGGGTCATTGGAATTGGTGGCTTGAAATAATATTCACAAAATAATCTAGATCATTCATGCACTGAGATAAATATGATGCGCCTAGACTGACAGATAAATTCATGTCTTCTAATGCCTATTTATATATATATATGATATATGCAAAAGATGTCTCATTTTAATGATGAGCATAAAATATAAGTGTGTACATAAGAAATATTTTCACTATATTACCTGTTTCTTAGTGAGAACACGATATTAAAAATCCTCCTTTTAATCTTTACTCTACATGTTGGAAATAATGGATGGACGATACATTCACAATTTGTTAGATACAAGAGAGACCGCTCTTGTTTATATATGAGAAAGTAGATATTACTCTAGAGACTTCCAAACCTAATTAGACTTGACTCCATATGGGCCTACAAACTCCGATCCATATATGATATTACTTATACTTCTAACACGCACCCGTAAGCTGGAGCATGGGAAAATCACATGCCCAACTTGAATGATAAACAAACAAAAGCCATAGAAAAAAGAAGTTATGACTAAAACGCTGTATCCACTTGTCTTAGCATGACATTGCACTCCCCCACATCTTAATATCATTGTCATCTTTGACTTTGAAGCTTCCCCATAGATTGATAAGCATTGAATCTTTGAAACATATACAACTTTGACTAGGTTGGAGGTTGTATCTTGAAGTATGTTAAAGGAACATGCAAAGATCATCTGAGTCATAGACTCAATTTCTACTATTTTTGAAGTAGTTTCCAGGAGAAGAACTCAAGGTGGTGGCCTATACAATCAATGTGCTTGAAAGGGCACATATGAACAAGACGGTACATAGATGACACAACTAACTAAATGATCTTCTATAAAAGACATGTGTCTTGGAGCATCACACAATGAAATGTGCAAACAATACAAGATTATCCAATATTAGAAGACTGAAGTGTTGCCAAAGTAGAATGACTAAGACATGACCAATGAAGAAACATATTCACCTAATGTAGACATTGATGACATCCAATAGATATGAGGAATCATCTTCTCTAGTTGGTGTCAATGATAGAAGATGAATCTTGAATGAAAAATCAATGTTTAGCAACTTGGGATTTGAATGGCGAGGATGGACATTGTCTATGAACTGGACAATGAGAATTGGCAAAATGTTGCATGTAGACAATGCTCTTCTTCCTCTTCCTCTTTTGAGTTCTGAACTCTACACCTCAACTCTTTTCCTCTCCCTCCTCTTCTCATCTCGTCTATCTCTCCCCCGACACCAACCATAAAGAGATGATGTAAGTGGTTGGGGTGGACAAAGACAAAGTGAAACTCCCCTGTGACACTAGGGGACATGGGGTGGAGAGGAAAGAAATGACTGGAGAAGGATTGGCTTGATATGGCCAGAGAATTTGTGTGTTTTGTTGCTCAAAGAGATTAAGAGAACTTGACTTCATACTTAAGAAAGCTTAATGTTGTGCTTAAAAGAGATGAATCCTCATACATGACAGAGGTTGATCTTGTGACTGAGAGTGAACCACATCACATATGTGAGTATATGATGTCATGATGCTTTAGAGAGGCTGACTTAGCAAGGAAGTTGCAGTAGAAGAACCAATAACCATATTTTATGTTGTATGTGACCCAATTACAAGATCCAGAGAAGAAAATAAATGGATATTTTTCCAATCTAAAAGGTAAAAAAAATACAATAAAGATTGTCCTGTCCTTGTTGGAGAGATTCTAATATGTGCTTAAGAAGATGTTTGGAGAACTAATCTATAACATGGCCTTTGAAGATTCCATTGATGCCAATTGAATTGCAAATCCTAATGGTGACATGTCGTGTTGGACAATGACACAACATGTTTGATTGTTGAACATGTTTGAATAGACTACCACCAACACACCATGTTGGGATTTGACATAGTGTATAAGATGTCAAATACAAGAAATAAATTTTCTAATGACACGTCATGTGGAAATTTGACACAATGTATAGGCATAAAACAACATTTCGTCAACACAACGTGTTGGTTTAAGACACAACATGTAACGTGAGGCCTGGATGAAACTCTAGACCGCCTGATGAAGACACACAACTTGTTGATTGTGAAACACGCCATGTTCTGTGCTGCATGGGCCAATTTTCAAATGAAAATGACAGAGACATTTCACCCCAACTTCATAGTTGACTCATCTTCTAGAAATAAGCCTCCTACATGTGAATCCAAAGAAGGAGAAAGAGATATGTCAGTATAGATGATGAAGACGACGATGTACATGGAGAAGAAATCCACTATATATGACAATACATATGATTGAGACAATGATCTGGGTGGTGGAGATGACTTCCACCATTATGAGGATGACAGACCAGATGGTGGAGATGACTTCCACCTTGGTTAAGAAGATGACACATATGGTGGAGATGACTTACACAATAGAAAAGACCACCATGGGGTTGCTGATCTTGGTGATGCAAGAAGGGTGACAACAATCTGGACTTTGTCTTGATTGAGGGAGCGATTGAACTTTATGCTTAAGAAAGATGAAAGATGGATACACAAGGACTCTATATGATGATGAAGACAACACTTGTCATATATGGATGAATTCATATGAGATGATGATGGCCCTTTAGAGAGAGGGCAACATAGATGACCATGGGGAGAGGGTGACAAAGATGGCCCTATAGGATGCCATCCATGATGTTGGAGAGAGAGGGCAATAGGGATGACCATGGAGAGAGGGTGACAGAGATGGTCCTACGTGATTCCATCCATGACGGTGGTGGCCACCCACGGGAGGAGACTCATTCCTTTATCTCTAGGGTTAGATTCCACAAAAGTAAGGCTCTAATACCATGTTGGAAATAATTGATGCACGGTATATTCAGAATGTTGTAAGATATAAGAGAGACCCTTCTCCTTTATATAGGAAAAAGTTGATATGACTCTAGTAACTTCCAAACCTGACAAGACTTGACTAGATGACTCTATATGGGCCTACGAATCTGCCCCATGTATGATATGACTTACACTTTTAAAACTACACAATATTTTAGCAAGATTAGTAGTTCATGCTCGAGCTATTTCTCACTTTTAGAGAAGGAGTAAGGAGATACGATTTTGCTTCGGCCTTTATTGATGGAGAAAATAAAAGTGGAGAATATAATAACACCATATGGAGAATGCACTATAGTATGTAGTCTATGTGAAATTTATTATAATGCAATAAAAAGATCAAGTGATATGATATTCAAATTATTTTCTTTTCCAATGTAATAATAAATCAATGGATATATGCTTCCTATCATGTCATGATATGCAATCAAGAGGAAAATAGTTTGGATCATTCATTCATCATAAGGTGGTGATTGATAGAATGATGATGTATGTTATCATGTGACCACGAGTCATTATCTACCTAACCATGATAAGTCTTTCCTCTTTCAATTCATGAGACAAGGTGATCTAAAATTTATTCCTAAGATCACATCATACAGTGATATTGCTTGATCAGATTAGGCTCAAACATCACCATCATATCACATTTGTAGGGTTAAGTTAGGCCATTAAATTTTTTAGACACGTCTTCAAGCTGACTAGTCCAAACAATTCCTAAATTTGTGTACTCCTGAACAAACAAAAATTTGTATAAGATATCTATAAGAGCACATGAAAAAAATTATATTTATAGAATGTCATTAAAGAGTGGATATCCTAAAAAATTTAAACCATTAATGTCCATAATAACTATAGATAGAAGTGGACTCTAAAAAAGCAAACCTAATTTTCTAAAATGAAAACTATTGCAAAAATATGATGTAAAGTAATGATGTAGTGATCAAGATAAAAACATAGTTCCATTCCCCCCAGGCTTGAATTCGGAATTGACCTCAACATCAAAAACAAAGTAAGAAAAATGGAATGAGGTACCAATATCCCTTAGTGAAGAAACAACACATAGTGTGGAAAGAGATGCATGTGTGTTTGTCCCTAAAAAAGTGTGAGATCTCTAAAGCATATTTGTCACCAAGGTTTTGACATCTTCCATGAACTTGTTGATGAGAAATGTTGGTAACCTGGTCTGAACAAAGTTTCAACCATATAGACAACCGTCGTTCATCTTCAAACAAACGTCCATCAACAAAAAACTCAAACTATGTAAAAATAACCACTGATGTCAGTAGTAGTATCTAGAAGCATGTGGATGAGGAGTGTGGTCAATGATGCAAATAAATTCCTCCCAAATACTCCTTCCATATGAATTATATCATCACATATCTGCTTATGTTGGTGCCACCAAGAGATAATCGACAATACCAACTATATTATCAATGGGTATGTCAATGCTAATCTCCGTATGTGGGATGTCAAAACAATATTTTGTATGTCTAGTTGGTGCAATCGACTAAGTACCCTGTTGTGTTAAAATACATTTTGCTCCTTCATGTTCACAATTGCAACCCAAAATGGTGCTAATGATAAGTGACTCAATAGTATCTAGGTGATGTGAAGGGGCTATTGTGATGGTGGCCAATACCACTAAGACATGTTCTTGGTGATCTCGACTCTTGGTGATGAAGATTACAAGGACTGATATTCCTAGTGTTGGTGGTGCTCCTTTTTAACATAGAAAGGCCGTGTCTGTGGTACAAACAATGTGTAGGTGTTACCAACTCAATGAATTTGTGTGCACTGAATACACACATCATTGTATCTTTTGGAATTGCATAAACTTGGAAATATTCCATTAATCATTACTGACCTCCATTATTAGACTAGATATATTGTGGAGTATAAGCAACTACGAACTAACAATATCAAAATGAAACGAAAATAGGAAAACTAACTAAGATGAAAGATATGTTTCCACCCTCCTCATTGTGGCTGTGGTTGGAAAAAGTCTGATAGATGATTGGATTAGAAGGGTCAAACATGACAAAAAGTGTGGTGGGTATGCGAGCTGGTGGAGGGGGGATTTAGGTAATTTCCAAAGATTCGCTAACTCCAGTCATGATCATAGAGTGACTGCATAAAACACCCCACTTTCTACAACTTGTTGTGAATGTTCTCCTTATATGTGACTAGGAGATGCTCTTTATTGAACATGGCTTGCTGATGAGTGAATATTTGATCCCAGTTCATCTGAATTTGATCTTGGATTTCATGAACTTGGGTAATGGTTGCTTGTTGTTGATGCCCTTGCTGAATGGTGTTTAGTACATTCCTTCCCATGAGAAGGAATCACCCAATGTCGACTGGGATGATGTCAAAACAGATGCCCCATGGTGATGTGAATTTTGGTGTGGGTGCCGATGTGGCACATTGGGTGTGGTATCCTCCTCTCCTTATTGACCTTCTTCTTGCTTGGCCTATTCCAATATACCCTCCTCTCAGGTTACTTGCTCGCCTTCTTGTTGTGTAGGCTAGTGGAGATGCCTAACACCTCAAAGTTTTAATATGTTTTTGGGGAGGACACACTCACCATGTTTGGATAGAGTACACTCCCTCAACTCACGCTTAAAAAAAATCTGATCCTTCTTGAAGTGTTTGAAGTGAAGTGGAGTCTTTCCTTTTAGTGCTTACAACTTGGTGAGGTCCAGTCAGAGGTTCATGGTGATTGGCATAATCAGGCCGATGAAATGGACAGACAACTTCCTCCCTCCACCCTTTATCACATAGAGAATGTGGGAGAGAAAGAGAGTTCCAAGGTTGACATGTTCCTACATTATCATTAATATATACCAAAGGATGTACATATCCTCCCTTTGAATTTTCTCATGCCCATGAATAGATCCAATGAAGATAGTGTTTATTGGAAATAGGTGTAGGATATAGAAACGAGGTGTCTATGTCTGTGACCCATGCCAGATTCCAATTGATGGTGAATCCTTGAGGTATGTCCATCATCTACTGCTAGACAAGGTTGTGGGTTAAGCATTGGGGTCGCCTCATTGACCTCACATCATCTATCCAAAGTTGACATTAAAGTACTTCAAGGTGAGGTGGTGTAGGATATTATACAATATGTGTTTGACCCCCTCCTTTCATTACTTATTGTCATGCTTAGGGGTTGTAGGCCTCCAACATGAGAGGAACTGAAGCACTAAATCTAAGTAGGTGACCCAAGCACCAATGAATGGGAGGCCACCTATCATGCCTTGTCCCTCAAACATCATCTTGACATCATCGATGAAGCCTATGGGGGCAATGAAGGCACAATCTCCATATCACATTGCTATGGTAGCCCGCTTCTACAAAGCGGTGAGCCTCTTTCTTTGCATGTTAGAGGGGCATTTGGTCTATGTTGGCATTGGAACCAACTAGTGTGAGATAACTATCAAGGATCTTGATGCTTGGGGATGATGGTGTTGGGAAATATGGGCACAAAGTATAGCAACAGAAACAAATTTTTTTTTTATCTATATATATTCTTATAACAACAAGATCACGTCAACTAAAATGAAATAGGAAAGATGGTTTTAGCGAGTTATACCTGGTCCTGGAGAAAGTCCTGTGAAAAAACTCGCTTCTTTGCAACTGCTGATAAGTTGCTCTTGGACGGTGGCTGTGCAGCTCCTGGTCTTCACCACGAACAACATCTACAAAACCTCTAAAATGACTCCAGTGGTCTCACCAATGACTGCAGGGTGACTTTTCTCTATGAGCAGTAGCCAAAGGACTCCTACCTCTAGAGTAGTCCACACGAACCAACTATAATTAACTCCTTTCATTCACCAAGAATGTACATGAAGGATTTGTCCTCCCCATTGATGTACTAGTCACCAACCTTCTCTCGTACAACGACAACTTCTCAGTTGTTCTCTCCCATTGGCTATCCCTCCTTTTCAGGTAGGACTTGCCCAGGCTCTCTTGGTTACCACAACTAGAGAGGAAAAGAGTTGTCAGAGGAACATATTCTCAGTTGTCTGTGTTGTGTTGTTGTGCTCTGGAAAGCCCCCAATACCCCTCTATATATAGCAAAGGCCAAGGTCAAGGTTCCCAGTTGCTATCTGATACGGGATAAAGGTGTAGGAGTGGAAAGAATCGGAAGATCTTGAATTTTCACAACCTGCAACAGACAAAACGGCTATTTCGCACACCTAGACAATCTTATGGTACACGAGACGATCGTATGGTGCATGAGATAGTCGTCTCAAACTACCAAATGACCATTTGGCAGTTCCCATTATGAAATGAATTTGGCTATTTCGAATTCAATTAATATCTCATATTAATTTCATTGTTCCTCAAGTAAAAAACAATCAAAACTATTTGGGAAATATCCCAAACCTTTGTTCGACCCAACTAGACCATCTCACCCAGAGAGATGCCTATCTCACTCACCCAGACGACCATCTGGTGAGTTGAGTCTAGTCGGTCAGTTCAATCACATTGAACTGGTCGGTTCAAGGGCATAACTTAGCCAAATCGGTCTCTTATCAACCTGACCCCCAAACGGCCGTCTCAACTACTTGAGACGCCTGTTTGGCTGCCCAAATGGTCGTCTCATTCAATGAGATGGTTGTTTGGTAGACTCAGTCGGCCAATCAAGCAATCAGTTGGTGATAAATGTCATTTATCATATTAAAGATATTGGAACAAATAATGACATAATTTGTTTTGAAATAAATGAGTTTCGTTTACAATAGCCTTGTTGGTTGTTTTGTGGGCTTTATTGGCTATTGGGCCCAATAACAAGGAAAAGACAAAGGAAACTCCATTAATAAATGAGTAAATAAGAAAATGGAGAAAAGAAAGATGTAGAAACCTCTAGAAGGCAAAAGAATGTAATCCAAAGGTGGATTTCATGCCTCTTGGGTTCCTTGGGTTCCAAGGAGTCCAAAGTTGCAAAGATAATGCAACAAGAAAAGAAAAGATCAATTAAGTATTTCTTTATTAAGAAAGAAATTGAAAACAATGATAAAATATGGAAAATAAGTGGAAAGAGGTATTTTTGAGTTATCTTTGGTGGATTTCGAATCCACATGGTTTCTTGTGTTAAAAGGAATCCCAATAAGGAAATAAAAAGTGAATGAGAGAGGAAAAGAAGATAAATATGTAAGGAATATGATAAAAGGACATGTTCAGACCATTTAATCTTTTGTATATAAATTTTGTTTGGCAAAGGAAAGTTAAATAAGATGGGAATGTTTTCCCTCATTGCTTGTTAAGGAAAGTATGTTCTCAAGAGAGAAGTACAAGCATATTTTTGGAATTAGTTTCTTTTCAAGCATAGATATCTCTTTATAAAGAATCTTTCCTTTTCCCCCAAGGAACTGAGGGCTCTAAACCCAACCAAACCCTCGCCTCTTCCTCGCTACCCTTGACCTATATAAAGTCTAGACTCAGAGGTACCGAGACCAGAGGGATTTGAGACAGTACACAATCCTCTTCCAACTCTGCCTCCTTGATCACGAAGGGAAGGAACAATGTGATTTCGGAGGCAACAACTAGTGACAGAAGCTAGTTCATGGAGTAATGGAATACTCTTTAGGTCAGAACGGCAATAAAGGAGTTGCCCAGGTGCACAGTCTTGTCGCCCAGTCGCCTATACCCCGCCTGCATGGCCGACGGATGAAAAACAATAGTAGATCAGAACCCAGCCGCTTCAGCCACAACCAAGGGCCTCCGTGGGTGCGGTGGAGGGTGGTGGAGGTAACAAAACCTTCGTCGGTGCTCCTTGAGTCATAGGGACAAGAGGCAACACGACGACAAACCCCTACCCTAGAGACATCGCTAGGTTTCGCGAGGAAGAAGAAGAGCAGAGAGGCTTTGGACCGTTATGCCCCTCTGCGGGCTGAAGAGGTTATCACTTAACCAAGGGCAAATACATCATTTGATTATGTTTCCCAAACCAGCCGGGATGTTTTGCATGGCAAGGGTGACGTGGCAGCCTACCATTGGCTTTAGTAAGTAATTTATTGCCAAATTCATATCTAAATAATGGTAGCTCGGATTGGTACATATAAAATATGAAAATTGCTCAAGAAAATGAGAGGAATCCATTAAAATATATTCAGAGGCTAATTACTCTTGCAATTCGAAAAATAGTGGAAGTTATCAACTTTAATGCTTTAATGATTAAGAAACCCTATTTTGATATGATTCATGTATTTGGTAGGGTTTAATGGATGATTAATGTTGATATTAACCTGTTAATTATAAAAAGGTACATTAAGAACAAAAATGATGAACTTTGCATGTAATTAGTTTAATTTAGAGTTTTTTGTGCATAAATATGCTTTAATGGGCCTTGAAACCCTCATATTAGTAAATGTGACTCTTAATGGCTTTAATTGTTCAATTTCATGATTAAAGTTGAGATATGATAATTCTAAGCTATTTCGAGTATAAAAGTTCCTAATTGTGGATAAATACCCTTAATGTAGTAATTAGGGTTTTCTAATGGATAAAGGTAGAATTAATGACAAATAGAGTTCATATATGAATTAGACCATAATGAGCTATGAATTGATGATAAATGTGCATAATGATCTCGTCATGTATTAAAAGGATAAAAATGGTAGCTTTAATGTAAAAGAGGCTTAATGGACTTAATTGATGGTTAATTATGCTTTTTCTGAAATTAGGGTTAAATGTTGTTAAAGGATAACCTTAATATCTTTTGTGAAGAATAGATGAGATAATTAGGGTTTATGAGTAATTGTATAAAATTAGGGTTTAAAATAGTAAAAGATGAAGGGAAACCCTAATTGCAATAGAAACCCTAAAAGTAGACTAGAAACCCTAGGAAGCGAGCTAGGTTTAATAGATCTTGATGGAATGATTAATAATAGGAAATTGTATGCATATTTCAGGATCTCATAATGTGCTTGCTTTCCTATTTGGATTTCTTGATTGATTGGATTATTCTATCTCAAATCAGCATGACATGTATGTGGTTATGCTTATGGATAATTGCTTTAGTTTCATGGCGATTCCTGAACATTTTTATCAGTTGCCTAAAAATAACTGCTTGGATGACTTTTATTTCATGCAACTATAAAGTGACTATGCTTATCACTATAAATATATATATAACTGGCTTAGATCTGGGTCCTCCTCTGTGGCTTTGCAAAGGCTAAAAAGGGTAACCTAGAGCAAGGTCTAGGCTATCATGAGTTAGAAATTGGGATACCTACGTGTAGTGCCATGAGACTCCATAGCACACCATGAGTTAAGGAGTGGGCTACCTACTGATAGTGCCATGTGACTCAACCCTAGAAACTGATTCACCGGTTAGGTAGGATCATGAGGGGTTTAATGGGGATTTACCATAAAGAAGCTAGCATCCAGGTCCATTGCAGGGACATCGCAGAGGATAGAATATGTATGGATCACACAGTTATATTTAAAATGTAAATTTGTTTGTTAAATCACAGTTGACTGCCATATGTTGTTATAGTTAATTTTACGATTATTGTTTCCCCCACATACCAGCTTCGCGCTGACCGACGTTTTGTTTGTCAGCATTTTAGGTACAAGTGAAAAGAACAAACAGTAAAGTGGCATATGTGAAGTTAAATATGAATTAAAGTACAAAGGATGATTAGTTAGAATAGACTCCAGATGTGGATAAAAGTAGATATCCAAGTTTTTGAAAAAGGTATGCAAAGTTAATTTTTTATTACAGCCTTTTAGTTTAGTTTTGTAGAATTTGATAATTATTATTGATTATTTTTTGAACCTTTGATCCGGAAATTGGGATAACGGCTCTGACCTCTTGGTATCCCTTAATTGGGGGTTACTGGGAGGCACGGTTGTTACATTTGGTATCAGAGCCTAGGTTCCTCATTTAATCCTTAATAATTATTAAAATTTACAAACTCCATAGAACCCAAGGGAGTTATTAGAGGATTTTCCGAAAGATAGAGGTGTCTAGAAAAGGATCACGTCTGGGGCTGCTAAGATTTTCCTCCGCACCGCTATTTGAAATACGAGGACTCCCAGATTAGTGTGACTGCTTAGCTAATGTCTCAGGATTTGACTCGAAATAAGATACCTTTAGGACTCTCTCAACTTGTTCATCCCTTCTCAACTCATATGCTATTAAGGACCTTAAGGATTAGGGTTTTTCTCTCTTTTCCTCACCCTATTGAGGTATGGGTAAGGTTGATAAGGTTTAAGGAATCCTCCGCCAAATTAATGAATAGCATGTAAACAAGATGTCATGGATATAAGCTTAATAGATTAAGTGTAAACTAAAGAATAGATACATGCTTAGGTCATATGACATAAGTTGTCATGCCCTCAGGAGAGATCTGGGGCTAGACCTTCTTGTCAAGAGGATGAGTAGAGAGAGTTGGTCATGGAGGTAGAAATATCCATTAAAAGTAGAGACCTGACACATCCTCTAAGGATGATGCTAACCCTAACCCTACGTGGTGGTTAGAGAGGGAGATGTCATGATGAGTTAGATGTCATGATAGACCAGGTGTGTGGACATGCTTTTGGATGCCCATGACGATATGAGCCATGAGAGGTTGGATGACCTAGTACCTTTGGCGACCCAACCCTCAGAAGGGTCGTGCATGTTTGAGTGAAGGATAGCTCCTTCATTGACGAGGTTAGAGAAGAACATATGAAAACCCCATGAGCTTATATGAGCATGGTATAGTATGCACCCAGTGTGTGTCAGTAGTGCTGACAGTAGGCTAAAACCCTGGCCATGAGAGTATGAGGGATTGCTTATGAGATAAGCATAAAGAGTTATGGATAACCTTTATCAAACATAAGCTTGAACATAGGCTTCACCATGTAGGGGTATGCTTGTAAGCTTGATCCACCTTCATGGAAAGAGGACCTCTGGTAGTGAGGATGGTTGTAGGGTTAGATCTAGAGAGAGAGAGAGAGAGAAGGACCCCAAGTAAGAAGGTTGGAAGCCTAGACTCTGAGATATGAGGAACAATGGGGAGATGAGGATGATGCGACCTAAGTGGATGGTTGTGGTTGCCTCGTGCTTGATCCCTGGAGGCTGATGATATCTTGGTTTCCATTAGAGGAACCAAACCCTAGAGAGAGGATGGGGCTTCTGGTTCCTATGTGCCTATGGTATAGATGTTCACCTTCTAGGGTTAGGAAGAAGAGTTTCTTAGACCCTGAAGAGGTTTAGGAACCGGTTGTGAGGCCTTATACCTTATTGGTTGTCCTGGAGGAGGACTCCACTCTGAAGTGTTGTGCACGTAGAAGGTTCATGGGAAATGCATGACATACCTTGGATAGGCTTGGTTCGTGCTTAAAAAGTTGAACAGACAGTTGGACATCTGAAAAGGAACCTAGGGTTCCTAGGACAAAGAGGGGAAGTGATGTACCTGATGCTCATGATGAGATTTCAGTTTTTATAGATTAGAGCATGGTACTCCTCATGTCTAGAGGAAAGGGAGACCCCCTTAAGTTTAAGGTATGTTGGGTGAATCCCTTACAGCTAAGTGGATGATATGGGAAGGTATGATTGTGATCCAGTGTTGAGGAAAGAGAACAAGTGTGACCTAGCATGGTTTCGTAGGTGCTCTGCTTGTGCCTTAGTAGCTTGCTAGGGGTAAGCATGCTCATGTGGATGTAAACCCTAGACATAAGGATATTCATGACCTTTGTAGTTTTCCTCCCATCCTGGGAGAGGGACCCTTTTGTAGGGAGTATACCAGTTTTGTTGGTTTAAGGTAACCTAAAGAGGTCTCATAAAATCTTGATAAGCTAAGTGAAAAGTACATGGTATGGGAATGAACCTGTATACCCATAGATAACCATCTCTAAGTGCATATGGATGTGTTACCATGAAGGTAATCGGTATGGGGCCTGACCAAGGTAGGCAGGTCGCCATGACCCGTATGAAAGGATGAAAGTCAGTCATGAATGCAGAGAGAGATGATGAAGGCTTGGGTAAGGTTCTAAGTTGGACATGTACTATAATAGAATCCTAAAGTCTATCCTAGGGTCAGGTAGGGATAAGACCGATGGAAGTGGGAGTTGCCTAATTCCCTAGTTGCACATGACCATAGGGTCGGGAGGTAACAACTATCATTGTTTGAGGGCCATGGGTTAGGAGATTGATCACCTTCATGAACTCATGGGACCCAAAGGGCAGATGAGTAGGGCACTCTCTAGATGCATGAGGGAAAAGGGATGACCCTAAAAGTTCCGGTACCCAATAGACCTAGAGGAGATGACTAAGGGACGTGTGTAAACCCAGTAGGTTCGAGACCAATTTTCCATGGAAGTAACTTTGATATCGAGATGATTGTGATGTAGAAACATATGAGGCATGTTTCAACTTAGATTTAAAGGTTTACTGGAAAGGTGGGATGTACCATCTCTACTCTTGGAATAGGAAGAACTTTGTATTTGGACTACAACCAAATGCTTATTTCCTCTTGTTATGGGAGTGAGAGATATGACAATACACATGCCATACACCAAGGATAAAAGGTGATGTGAGTTGGAACCCTACCATGAGGTATGAGGATAGAGATGATAACATACCCTAGTAGAGTGAATGATACATGGATGGTTTACAAACACTAAGAGAAATAAGATAGTCATCTTATAAGGTTGTTATTAGCAGGAGCTATGTGGAATTTGCAAGTTATACAAGGTTGAGTTCAAAAACCAAGAGGATGAGTCCAGAGTTTTCCTGATGAAGATAGAATTAGAGTTTGAGATGAGATGGTAAGTGGAATACATGGAGGTGTATATCTTCAACATTACCTAATACCTAAGGATGTGAAGTGGTAATGGATGCACTGGTTGAGATATAGCTGCCTAGTTTGGCTAGAGGCTAGAAGAGGTTGTTAGGCTAACCCTTAGTTTGGAAGGGAGATAAGTTTGGTTAACACTCAGATGTAACAAGATCTGTTGATTGAGTTAGTAGTTGTTTGGTTAGCCGGCCTAGGCCTTGATGCAATGAAAGGATGGTGGTAGAACCTCAGATACACTTCTTTAGAAAAGAAGGTGATGAAACCCAACTAAAGTGGTTTAGTGTTTCTGAAGAATCAATCTTGAGGAATCATGACATACATGAGATCATGATTTTAAGATCACCATACACCGTGGTACTACAAAGATAGTAAGTGACAGTAGCACTTTGGATGCTTAAGATGAAGTTGCATTTGGCATGTGGCCATGTAAGCCAGAGGTGAAGGATGAACACCAGTAACCCAGTGCATTGATGTAAAGGATAAAGAGTCCCCGAGAGGGAAAGGGAGTTCATCACTATGGATGTTGTAAGTCTCCCCTAGACCAAGGAAGGTCAAGATGCAATATGGGTTGGGATAGATATCCTTACCTAGATGACGTGAGAAGGAAAGAGTACTGTCAAGGGATAGATCCAGTTGAACTACATATGAGAGAGATGGTTCAACTACACTGGGATGTGAGTTAAAAAGTTCTTGAGTATGAACTATAGGTTCACTTCCATAAGGAGGAAGTAGGTACAGTTTATCACCCCTAACTATTGGTTGGTACAGTCCAGACTAGAGGGTCTGATGAGATCATGTGTGCTCATTCAGGGTGATATCTAGAGACATTTTTTGTCTTCAGTAAGATGTGATGATAACTACCATAGCCAGTATTGGGATGTAAAGAAGCTTTACAAGGGAGGTTGTGTCGGTCACCACTTCATTAAGATGATGTTGGTGTAGGGACCTCATGAAGGTCAAGAAAGGACCATAGTGTGTGTAGATGAAGTCGCTTGGATCGTGCAATGGATGAAAGGAGCCCAGGGACGACATGAGTTGTAAGATGATGCAAAGTAGACTGACATGCAGTTCATTGTGGGGGAATATGTGACATGAGAATCTGACCCCTCTAAGTTATAGCTAAAAGAGTTGAGTCCCTAATGCATGGGTTCTTTTGACATGGTTTGGTGGAGAAGGTTATGTTTGACCTTACCCCCCAGGATAAAGTAATGTGTGATGAGTTCCATGTGTCCAATTTAGAGCACTATGTGAGGTACCCGGGCCATGTGCTGAGCAATGAACCTAGTGAGACCCAAGGGAGGCTAAAATGACCTGAGTCACCTATGAGGTTTATAGATGCCAAGGTGAAAGAACTCAGAGAAAGGAATATGTGATGATAAAGGTTCTTTGGAAGCACCATGGATAGGGTAAAGCCACATAGGGGCCAATGATGGACATGTAAAAGTCTTATCCTGAATTGTTTGTTTGCTTGATGGAATTTTGAGGACAAAATTCCTATAAGAGGGGAAGGATGTTACAACCCCAACTTTTGGGTTCATTTGGTGAGAAATGTAATTTCTCATATTAAAGATATTGGAACAGATAATGACATAATTTGTTTTGAAATAAATGAGTTTTGTTTACAATAGCCTTGTTGGTTGTTTTGTGGGCTTTATTGGCTATTGAGCCCAATAACAAGGAAAAGACAAAGGAAACTCCATTAATAAATGAGTAAATAAGAAAATGGAGAAAAGAAAGATGTAGAAACCTCTAGAAGGAAAAAGAATGTAATCCAAAGGTGGATTTCGTGCCTCTTGGGTTCCAAGGAGTCTAAAGTTGAAAAGATAATGCAACAAGAAAAGAAAAGATCAATTAGTATTTCTTTATTAAGAAAGAAATTGAAAACAATGATAAAATATGGGAAATAAGTGGAAAGAGGTATTTTTGAGTTATCTTTGGTGGATTTCGAATCCACATGGTTTCTTGGGGTAAAAGGAATCCCAATAAGGAAATAAAAAGTGAATGAGAGAGGAAAAGAAGATAAATATGTAAGGAATATGATAAAAGGACATGTTTGGACCATTTAATCTTTTTTATATAAATTTTTTTTGGCAAAGGAAAGTTAAATAAGATGGGAACGTTTTCCCTCATTGCTTGTTAAGGAAAGTATGTTCTCAAGAGAGAAGTACAAGCATATTTTTGGAATTAGTTTCTTTTCAAGCATAGATATCTCTTTGGAAAGAATCTTTTCTTTTCCCCCAAGGAACTGAGGGCTCTAAGCCCAACCAAACCCTCGCCTCTTCCTTGCTACCCTCTACCTATATAAAGTCTAGACTCAGAGGTACCGAGACCAGAGGGATCTGAGACAGTACATGGTCCTCTTCCAACTCTACCTCCTTCTTGATCACGAAGGGAAGGAACAGTGTGATTCCGAAGGCAACAACTGGTGATGGAAGCTAGTTCGCGGAGTAATGGAATACTCTTCAGGTCAGAACGGCAACAAAGGAGTTGCCCATGTGCGTAGTCTCATCGCCCAACCGCCTGTACTCTGCCTGCATGGCCGGCGGACGAGAAACGGTAGCAGATCAGAACCCAACCACTTCAGACACAACCAAGGGCCTCCGTGGGTGCGGTGGAGGGCGGCAGAGGTAACAAAACCTTGGTCAGTGCTCCTCGAGTCCCAGGGAGGGGAGGCAACACGACGACAGAGCCCTACCCTAGCAGAATCACTAGGTTTTGCGAGGAAGAAGAAGAGTGGAGAGGCTTTGGACCGTTATGCCCCTCCGCGGGCTGAAGAGGTCATCACTTAACCAAGGGCAAATACATCATTCGATTATGTTTCCCCAACTAGCTGGGTTGCATTGCATGGCACGGGCGACGTGGCAGCCTACCATTGGCTTTAGTAAGTAATTTATTGCAAAATTGATATCTAAATAATGGTAGCTCGGATTGGTATGTATAAAATATGAAAATTGATCAGAAAAATGAGAGGAATCCAATAAAATATATTCAGAAGCTAATTCCTCTTGCAATTCGAAAAATAGTGGAAGTTATCAACTTTAATGCTTTAATGATTAAGAAACCCTATTTTGAGATGATTAATGTATTTGGTAGGGTTTAATGGATGATTAAAGTTGATATTAACCTATTAATTGTAAAAAGGTACATATGAAAAAAAGGATGCATTTTGCACGTAATTGGTTTAATTTAGAGTTATCTGTGCATAAATATGCTTTAATGGGCCTTGAAATCCTAATATTAGTAAATGTGACTCTTAATGGCTTTAATTGTTCAATTTCATGATTAAAGTTGAGATATGATAATTCTAAGCTATTTCGAGTATACAAGTTCCTAATTGTGGATAAATACTCTTAATGTAGTAATTAGGGTTTTCTAATGGATAAAGATAGAATTAATGACAAATAGAGTTCATATATGAATTAGACCATAATGAACTATGAATTGATGATAAATGAGCATAATGATCTCGTCATGTATGAAAAGGATAAAAATGGTAGATTTAATGTAAAAGAGGCTTAATGGACTTAATTGATGGTTAATTGTGCTTTTTCTGAAATTAGGATTAAATGTTGTTAAAGGATAACCTTAATATCTTTTGTGAAGAATAGATGAGATAATTAGGGTTTATGAGTAATTGTATAAAATTAGGGTTTAAAATAGTAAAAGATGAAGGGAAACCCTAATTGCAATAGAAACCCTTCAAGTGGACTAGAAACCCTAGGAAGCGAGCTAGGTTTAATAGATCTTGATGGCATGATTAATAATAGGAAATTGTATGCATATTTCAGGATATCATAATGTTCTTGCTTGCCTATTTGGATTTCTTGATTGATTGGATTATTCTATCTCAAATCAACCCGATAGGTATGTGGTTACGCTAATGGATAACCGCTTTAGTTTCACGACGATTCTCGAACATTTTTATCGGTTGCCTAAAAATAACTGCTTGGATGACTTTTATTTCATGCAACTATAAAGTGACTATGATTATCACTATAAATATATATATATATATAAATAAATAAATATATAAATAAATAAATAAATAAATAAATAAATAAATAAATAAATAAATAAATAAATATATATATATATATATATATATATATAACTGGCTTAGATCCGGGTCCTCCTCTGTGGCTTTGCAAAGGCTAAAAAGGGTAACCTAGAGCAAGGTCTAGGCTATCATGAGTTAGAAATTGGGTTACCTACGTGTAGTGCCATGAGATTCTATAGCACACCATGAGTTAAGGAGTGGGCTACCTACAGGTAGTGCCATGTGACTCAACCTTAGAAACTGATTCACCGGTTAGGTAGGATCATGAGGGATTTAATGGGGATCTACCATAAGGAAGGTAGCATCCAGGTCCACTGCAGGGACAACGCAGAGGATAGGATATATATGGATCATGTAGTTATATTTAAAATGTAAAGTTCTTTGTTAAATCATAGTTGACTGCAATATGTTGTTATAATTAATTTCATGATTATGGTTTCCCCCACATACCATCTTTGTGCTGATCGAAGTTTTGTTTGTCGGTGTTTTAGGTACAAGTGAAAAGAACAAACAGTAAAGTGGCATATGTGAAGTTAAATATGAATTAAAGTACAAAGGAGGATTAGTTAGAATAGACTCTAGATGTGGATAAAAGTAGATATCCAAGTTTTTGAAAAAGGTATGCAAAGTTAATTTTTTTATTACAACCTTTCGGTTTAGTTTAGTAGAATTTGATAATTATTATTGATTATTTGTTGAACCTTTGATCCAAAAATTGGGATAATGACTCTGACCTCTTGGTATCCCTTAATTGAAGGTTACTGGGAGGCGGGGTCGTTACATTTGGTATCAGAGCCTAGGTTCCTCATTTAATCCTTAATAATTATTAAATTTACAAACTCCGTAGAACCCAAGGGAGTTATTAGAGGATTTTCCGAAAGACAGAGGTGTCTAGAAAAGGATCACGTCTAGGGGCTGGTAAGATTTTCCTCCGCACCTCTAGTCAGAATATGAGGACTCCCGAATTAGTGTGATTACCTGGCCAATGTCTCAGGATTTGACACGAAATAAGATACCTTTAGGACTCTCTCAACTTGTTCATCCCTTCTCAACTCATATACTGTTAAGGACCTTAAGGATTAGGGTTTTTCTCTCTTTTCCTCACCCTCTTAAGGTATGAGTAAGGTTGATAAGGTTTAAGGAATCCTCCACCAAATTAATAGAAAGAATGTAAATAAGATGTCATGGATATAAGCTTAATAGATTAAGCGTAAACTAAAGAATAGATACATGCTTAGGTCATATGACATAAGTTTTCATACCCTCAAGAAAGATATGAGGCTAGACCTTCTTGTCAGGAGGATGAGTAGAAAGAGTTGGTCATGGAGGCAGAAACCTCCATTAAAAGTATAGACCTGGCACATCCTCTAAGGATGATGCTAACCCTAACCCTAAGTGGTGGTTAGAGAGGGAGATGGCATGATGAGTTAGATGTCATGTTAGACCAGGTGTGTGGACATGCTTTTGGATGCCCATGATGATGTGAGCCATGAGAGGTTGGATGACCTGGTACCTTTGGCGACCCAACCTTGGGAAGGGTCGTGTATGTTTGAGTGAAGGATAGCTCCTTCATTGATGAGGTTAGAGAAGAACCTATGGAACCCCCCTGAGCTTATATGAGCATGGTACAATATGCACCCATAGTACGTCACTAGTGCTAACAGTAGGCTAAAACCCTATCCAGGAGAGTATGAGGGATAGCTTATGAGATAAGCATAAAGAGTTATGGATAACCTTATACAAACATAAGCTTGAACATAGGCTTCTCCATGTAGGGGTATGCTTGATCCACCTTCATGGAAATAGGAACTCTAGTAGTGAGGCTGGTTGTAGGGTTAGCTCTAGAGAGAGAGAGCAGGATCCCAAGCAAGAAGGTTGAAAGCCTAGACTCTAAGATATGAGGAACAGTGGGGAGCTAAGGATGATGTGACCTAAGTGGATGGTTGCGGTTGCCTCATGCTTGATCCCTGGAGGCTGATGATATCTTGGTTGCCATTAGAGGAACCAAACCCTAGAGAGAGGATGGGGCTTCTGGTGCCTATGTGCCTATGGTATAGATGTTCACCTTCTAGGGTTAGGAAGAAGAGTTTCTTAGACCCTGAAGAGGTTTAGTAACCGGTTGTGAGGCCTTATACCTTGTTGGTTGTCCTGGAGGAGGACTCCACTCTGAAGTGTTGTGCACTTAGAAGGTTCATGGGAAATGCACGACATACCTTGGACAGGCTTGGTTCATGGTTAAAAAGTTGAGCAGACAGTTGGACATCTGAAAAGGAACCTAGGGTTCCTAGGCCTAAGAGGGGAAGTGATGTACCTGATGCTCATGATGAGATTTAAGTTTTTATAGTTTCGAGCATGGTACTCCTCATGTCTAGAGGAAAGGGAAACCCCCTTAAGTTTAAGGTATGTTTGGTGAATCCCTCATAGCTAAGTGGATGATATGGGAAGGTATGATCATGATCCAGTGTTGAGGAAAGAGAACAAGTGTGACCTAGCATGGTTTAGTAGGTGGTCTTCTTATGCCTTAGTAGCTTGCTAGGGGTAAGCATGCTCATATGGATGTAAACCCTAGACATAAGGATATTCGTGACCTTTATAATTTTCCTCCCATCATGGGAGAGGGACCCTTTTGTAGGGAGTATACCACTTTTGTTGGTTTAAGGTAACCTAAAGAGGTCTCATAGGATCTTGATAAGCTAAGTGAAAAGTACATGATATGAGAATGAACTGTAGACCCATAGATAACCATCTCTAAGTGCATATGGATGTGTTACCATGAAGGTAATCAGTATGGGGCCTGACCAAGGTAGGCAGGTCGCCATGACTCGTATGAAAGGATGAAAGTCAGTCATGAATATAGAGAGAGATGATGAATGCTTGGGTAAGGTTCTAAGTTGGACATGTACTATAACATAATCCTAAATTCTATCCTAGGGTCAGGTAGGGATAAGACCGATGGAAGTGGGAGTTGCCTAATTCCCTAGTTGCACATGACCATAGGGTCGGGAGGTAACAACTATCATTGTCTGAGGGCCATGGGTTAGGAGATTGATCACCTTAATGAACTCTTGGGACCCAAAGGGAAGATGAGTAGGGAACTCTCTAGATGCATGAGGGAAGTGGGATGACCCTAAAAGTTCCAGTACCCTATATACCTAGAGGAGATGACCAAGGGATGTGTGTAAACCCAATAGGTTCGAGACCAGTTTTCCATGGAAGTAACTTTGATATCGAGATGATTGTGATGTAGAGACAGATGAGGCACATTTCAACTTAGATTTAAAGGTTTACTGGCAAGGTGGGATGTACCATCTCTACTCATGGAACAGGAAGAACTCTCTATTTGGAATGTAGCTAAATGCTTATTTCCTCTTGTTATGGGAGTGAGAGATAGGACAATACGCATGCCATACACCAAGGATAAAAGGTGATGTGAGTTGGAACCCTGCCATGAGGTATGAGGATAGAGATGATAACATACCCTAGTAGAGTGAATGATACATGGATGGTTTACAAACACTAATAGAAATAAGGTAGTCATCTTATAAGGATGTTATTAGTAGGATCTATGTGGAATTTGCAAGTTATACAAGGTTGAGTTCGAAAACCAAGAGGATGAGTTCAGAGTTTTCTTGATGAAGATAGAATTAGAGTTTGATATGAGATGATAAGTAGAATACATGGAGGTGTATGTCTTCAACATTACCTAATACCTAAGGATGTGAAGTGGTAATGGATGCTCTAGTTGAGATATAGATGCCTAGTTTGGATAGAGGCTGGAAGAGGTTGTTAGGCTAACCCTAAGTTTGGAAGGGAGATAAGTTTGGTTAATTTTAAGATGTAATGAGATCTATTGATCGAGTTAGTAGTTGTTTGGTTAGCCAGCCTAGGCCTTGATGCAATGAAAGGATGGTGGTAGAACCTTAGATACACTTCTTTGGAAAAGAAGGTGATGAAACCCAACTAAAGTGGTTTAGTGTTTCTGAAGAATCAATCTTGAGGAATCATGACATACATGAGATCTTGATTTTAAGATCACCATACACCATGGTACTACAAAGATAGTAAGTAACATTAGCACTTTGGTTGCTTAAGATGAAGTTGCACTTTGGATCATCGTGTTATTGTCGTCTATCAATCTTCCACAATAACAACCGATCATGGACATAATGGGAATATGTACATGTAATTTTAACATCCGTATTATCTCATCACAAGGGTAGGAACTTGACAACATACGTCATTGAGTAATATAATTCTCTAGACATTCACTATGTATCCTCACTCTCCCATAACTGAGTGAAATTGATGAATTGGAAGCTTGCCTTCATATATGTTATTATTAATCAAATCCTTTTGGGTAATTATGCCATGTCAATTATCATATTATTTTCTCTATGGGAATACCTTACCAACAAACTCCCACTTGTACTTAGAGCCAATCACCAACAGATCTCATCCTTTAGAGATCTAAACCCGTCCAACATGCTTCTATTGTGCTAGTGCTGATTTAGCGGGTTAGCAACACTTTGCTTGTAGTCAGTATATTGCATGATTCTTATCTCTTCACTCTGAGATGAAACCGGCATAGTATGGTATCTGATATTCCAAGCCTAACAATTAGCTCCATTGTTGTCACAACATATCAATTGAGTCATCAATGGTCAGAACATTTATAAATTCATCCTATGAACCTTTAGATCCAAATAGTATCATTCTGTGTTCATAACATAAATATACTCGACTTATATTGTAGATTAGAATTAATGGCTATTAGTTTGGAACCTTTCCAACTAATTATCACTTATTCTTTTAAATCAAACATATTATAATTTTGCGATCACTTTTGTCATTTATGGAAGTTCGTGTTGATGTAACTCTTTACATCCAACTCTTCCTTTTATTGCTATGATCATTGACTAGCAATCTATCCTCAGTCACTTCTCAAGTACTAATGGATATCTTTAATGACATTCCAATAACCTTTATTGGAATTTATATCATCTTGTCATGTCTAATACATACAAGATTATATGGGATAAGCTTGTTAGTAGCTTACATGATAGATCCACTATGGGGATGGGCCATGGAATCTTATTCATGATACTTCCATTCTTTACAAGAATTGGAATATAGGGTTCATGAGAGACTAATATCAATTCTCTCTCAATAAATCCTTCAATGTTGGAACAAATCACTATAATTCGTCCATGCCTACGAATCAGTCGACATTTTTCATAAATTTTACAAACAAAAGCTCTTATTTTCATATTTGGAATTCCTTAGTTTTTAAATTTTTAATCAACTCTTTGTTTGAAATAAAAAAACCTCTTTCATTTTGTAATCCTTAATTATAGTCCCATGAGGAGAATGAAAAAAAACATAATCATTCAAATCTTTGTTGCGAAGTCTATAAATTATACGTCCTCTGGTCGAATCATAACGACTTACTTCAATGTTGACCACATCCCCCGATATTATACATATAAAATTGCATTGAATCCTCCCCAAAACATAACCTAGAATTAAATCTTCATTATCTAAACGGACTCAGAACATACCGTTGGGAAGTGATTCAGTAATTAAACCTTCATGAATCAATTTTTGTTCTTTCATTCCAGGTGACCTCCCTTGAAGTATCAACTAATGGAGGTGTAGTCATATAACTGACCCCTCCTCTTTTTTTTGCAGATAGTAAGTTACAAATCCAATTAGGATGCCAAAAGAGAAGGATCACCACATATAACACAAAAGTTCTCCCCCAATTTTTTTTAGTCGGGCTTCTTGATCTATCATTATACCTTGAGAAGTGGAAAGAATTGCAATCCCCATTCCACCTAAAATCTTAGAAATTTGTTGATTGTTAGAATAGATTCATAAACTGGGTCGACTGATACATTTTAAAATAATTTTATGTATACCTTTCCTAGTCTTTCTTTTATGTCGTAGGGTTAAATCCAATAAATAATTGTTATTTTCCTGATGTTTTCTAACATTTTCAATAAAACCTTCCTGTAGAAGTATTTTAATAATGTTTTCAGTCATATTAATAGATATTATTTGAACTGTTTCTTTTTTGTTCATGTCAGCATTTCTTATCAAAGTTGTTATATCGCCAATAGTGTCTCTACCCATACTATAATTATTTTTGTCCTACAATTTTGTTTTGATATAATCAACATGCTTTTTTATGAATTATTAAATATATACTTGAGACACAATCCGTTAATTGATTGATCTATTTGAAATACCTTACTATATCATAATTTCACTGAGGAATAAGCACGATCACACCATTACCTCCCTCTTCTCCATTGACTCCTCTCTCTCTACCACTGCATCCATTGAGTAGGTTCTAGGGTTCCAATATTCCCTCGAATCCTTCTACCTTCTTCAGGCAGGGTTGCTGAGCCCACAAGCTTCTGTTGCATCGCCCTGATACCTCTCACCGTGCATCGAGTGACCAAGGATGGTATTGTGCCTATCCCAACTCTCCCTCTCTCTCTGTGTGACATCCCACATTGGTGCTATTGTCGACATCCCCTGCAGATGTCATCACGTAGTTGGGTTACTGATGATGTGGATGGGGCTCCATGCCCTAGGTGAGACCTCTAGTCTTGGTTGTGGTGTGATGCCCTGACATAGAGCTATCCTAGCAGTCTCTGAGGAGATCCAAGACAAGGGCACCCTGGAGAGCCATTGATGCAGGTGGGTTAAGCCTGCCACATGACATCTATTAGGAAAGCTCTGATGTTAGAGACCATAAGTTAGGCTCTGTTTTGAGGCAAGGACTCCCATAGTTCTTTATATAGATAGTAGGTGGACCATTAGGGTTTTATGGGAGGATGATGAGAAGGAGAGGTACATGAGGCAGGTTTGGATTTTCTCCCATTTTGGGACGTAAGGTAAGGAGAAACTTAAAATTTTTTTGAGTCCCCTTACTTATATATTCATGAGTAAGAGAGATAGTTGTGGGTTGAAAACTACTAATATGGAAAGTTTTCAGATTCATATTGAACTCCTACTTTCATATTTTCTTTACCGCTTTCTCTTATGTGTATGAGAAATACACATTACCATCTTTACATGGTAATTTCAAAGATGCCTCTTTTTTATTCAAAAAAAATCCTTGTAAAGGGTATATTCCTTAATGAAACTCTTGCCTTTTAACCCTATAAAAGGTCACCAAAGGACATTCTCACCCTCTAAGGAATATTCATAACTCTTTCTTCCTTTTATACAGAAATTCATATCAAAAATATTATTATTTACTCATGTATGAATTCTTTTTATTTTACTTGTGTCACAAGTACCCATGCCACAATGGTGTTTAACATTAATACTCCACCAATAATATCATTGGGGAATTATTGATCCAAACATGGCTTTATATTTATATAATTCAATTTTATCAAAATTGAGTATATTACAAGTCTCATCCTATAATTTAACAAAATCACATATTGTCTAGGGTGGAATTCTCTTTGAATGCATTTATCACAAAAATGATTGGTTCATACTTTATAAAGCATAACATCCTCATAGGCATCAAGTCATATCTAATCTAGTTCATTGATTTTTACTTTTCTCTTTCTACCTGCCAAATTTAGATCAAAGTTTGACATGCTCAAAGGCCACATGGATTTGTGTTCCATCTCTAATGGGAGTGACATGACCTAACATAAACAATCTTGTAGGGTTTCATACCAATTGGACTTGTAGATAATTCTTGTATGTCCACAAAGCAACCGTTAATTTCTACTTTGATCAGTACATGCCTTTGAAATAGTTTTGTTTATTTCTCGATTAGACACCTCAACTTGTCCTTGTGCTTGGGGGTGAATGAGGTACCTACCTAGTAATGTACCCCATATTTCCAATAAAAGACCTCAAAATTTTTATTATGAAATAAGATCCAACGTGATCAATAATCAAATGTCCATTTTGATAGATTTGAAAAATCACTATCTCCTTGAATGGTTTGTGGACCCCAAAACCTACATGAAACATTATCCTTGACAAATATGCATGCTATTTGAGCATCAATGGTCCAGGTTGTTATTGGTTCAATGAATTTAGACACCTATTCAATTGCCAACATAACATATATCTACAAACTAGAGGAGACAAATGTACCCATAAATCAATACCCCAAACATAGAAAACTCCCACATCCTGAAATATCTTCATGGGAATTTCTTTTGTCCTAGAAATATTACCACTATGTTGACATGAGTTACACCTTTGCACAAAATTGTATGCATCCTTGAATAAGTATGACAAAAAAAATCACTCTCTATCACCTTTGTAGCACTCTTAGCACTTGTGTGGTATCCTTCAGTGGGTAGGGAGTGGCAATGAGCCAAGATGCTCTAACCTCGAGTATACATCTTCTCAAAATCCCATCCCAACATTGCTTCCACAAAATAGGGTTATCCTAGATATAATATCTCAAAAGAATAAAATATTTATTTATCTCCTGATAATTCCAATCCCCAAGTTTTACCATACAATCTAAGTAGTTAACAATGTTTATATACCAAGGTTCAGGTGTTTTCACATCTTAAAAACTCTCATCGAGAAAAGTCTCTTGGATGGGAATTTCTAGTCCCTTATATTTCACCCTCTCCAGATGAGAGAGATAGTCTACCACAAGATTCTCAATGCCATCCTTATCTCCTACCTCTATGTCAAGCTCTTCCAAGAGAAAGATCCAACAAATAACTCTAGTCTTAACATCCTTTTCATGCAACAAATATTCTATTGCAGCATGGTCTGTCCAAAGATGACCTTAGCCCAATCAAATATTGCCAAAATTTATTAGAAGCAAACACAATGACTTTAAGATCTTTTTCAGTAGTGATGCAATTTAGTTGGGCTTCACTCAACATGGAAGATGTGTATGACAAAGCCCAATTCTTCTGATGTCCCAAAATAACACCACCTGCAAAATCACATGCATCACACATAAGCTTGATTCAATGGTTCCAATCAAGAGCCACCACAATGAGTACACAAAATAATTTTTATTTCATAATATTAAAGTCATTGAAACGTTAGCCATCAAATTCCATGTATTTTTGAAGAAGCTCTAAAAGTGGTTTCATGATATTACCAAATTCCTTAACGAGTCATTCATAAAATCATGCATTACCTAGAAAGATCCTCACTACATTTAGTGATGATGGTGGAGGAAGTTTGAAGATAAATTCTATTTTATTGGGTCTACCTCCATGTCCTTGTTGAACACCTTATGTGTAACAATCCATTTTCAAGCCATCCATCTAATTAGGGCTTACTTGGACGATTGTATGCTTAGTACATTGATTAGTGCTTAATATTTATCAATGATGATAGTCTAGTTATGATGTTTTAAACCTAATGGGAAACTTCAATCATGCTTTTATTTTTTATGGTTTGTTTATGTGAACACTAGTCGAAAAAATTATTGTTTTGGTAGCATATGGATACATAAATTGATAAATCAACAATGTAGTAAATGATATTTTATCTACAACTTTGATTTACTTAAACTTTAGATATGGGTTGGACAACTAAAATATAAGTATACCTGTAAAAAATTAGTATTTTTGAATATTAGCTAATATGTTTGTCGGCCAAGTTTCTCGAGGACAAACTTTGCCGGCTATGCATTTTGGCTGAAATATAACAATCTAGTATTAAATTTTTATCCTTTTATTATACATTCGAATAATAAAAAATTTAAATTATAGCTTGGAAACTCCATCGCAATAATTTTTGAATATTTTTTGACCTGTATGTCATCTGAGTTTCTTCGTGATAAACTCAGCCGACCATGCATTCTGGCTAAAATCTAATAGTCTACTATTTGATTTTTATCTTTTTATTGGTATATGCAAATGATCTACAATTTTGAATGTATATTGGAGAATCCATTTTAGACATTAGGTTAAACTAGTAAATGCATGTGTTTCACACATGATACATTTGAAATATGATTTATTTACAATTGAACATGTCTAACAATTTTATGCAAAATAATATATTTAGGAACTAAATAGCTTTATTTTAAAATTCAACTATTAGTTTATTAGAAGTCCAGCTATTATTTCAAAGATCATTTATCTTCCTTAAGTGTATTACTTATGCATATTTTTTGTATGTGCCATTAAATCCTCAATTTCACTATATTTAAAGGATTTTGTGTAATTTCCCATACTTATTATTATGTAACATTATGTATGAACCATGTTGTTACCATTTTGTATCTTCGTACTTCCACCACCTATATGTTCATTACATGCAGTTCTTCAACTTTGTTATCTCATAGAATGTGTAAAACAATGATTTTGATATCTTAGATATATAGCATTCATATTTATTTATGTAAATTTGCATACAATTGTAGTTATATACTCATCCATACTTACCATGGTCGCATAAATCTATAGTTTTGTCAAAATTTTAAATTTGACTATATTATTCCAACCAAAATTCTCATTTTTTCTAATAACATATGTGTTAGACTAATTTCTACAAGGTAAGAATATCAAGTTATCACATTGTAATATGAAAATGAAAATTATTATCAAGAGCATGGAAAAGTAATAAATCTAACAAAGTCATTGAAAAATTTAGAAAACATAATAACTTATATTTAAATAATTTTTTTATATTTTTTATAATTAATTACACAGAAGTTATGAAATATGAATTTTTACTTAAATTCTAAAACCATCATTCCAAATAATATGTGTTTGTGATATAATAGGGTATATTTAGAAACAAATAAAGTTTAGACTCTTATTGAACTCATACAAATGCCAACTCATGTATATATACCTAATTTTAATGTTTTCTTTAAGTCAAAAAAGATCAATGGTCTAATAAAAATTTGACAAATCAAACATTTATTTGATTATGAAGATCTCATAGAGACCATTTAAGATGATCTTAGTGATATTGGATCCTATTCTTAGGCATATTTTTCTTAGTCTCATATTTGTAGGCATATTATGTGTGAAAGTATTTACCTTCATCTTGTACAGATTAGATGTTGCTTCTATATGATTTTTAACCATAGAAAATCATTATCTATACGTTTAAAACATTGATCGAGAGATGTGCTTAAATATAAAAAAACTTAAAAAGTCTTATTCTGAGGAATATAATTGCTTCTTTAGTGTTGATAAAAACAATTAGAACGTGTGAAATATATTTTTATGAGTATTCAATAGATTCACATAGTCTAAAAGAAATTACTTAAGAACTATTGAATAAAACTTTAAAAGATATGATGATGTGATTTATGTCATTGGTAAACCTATTGAATAAAACTATTGAATAACACTTCAAATTTGAAATTGTATATCTTGTAATGATTGTGGAAAGTCACCACAATACACTGTTTAAATTGAGGTGTAACCAGTGATCGAGCCACATACAAGGAGGGGGCATTTGCATTGTTTTGGTTTTCCATTTACATGGTATTGTACACTGTAGGTACATATAATTAAGCTCAAAATCTATTTTGTGCCCCCCTTAAATATTTGTTAATCTTTCATTTAAGATGCTATGTTGAATGGTATCGTCCCTTGTGGCATTTCCTGGCTCTGCCACTGGGTGTAAAATAGATATGGGATATGTGTAAATATAATAGCTATCTAGTTGATATTAAACTATTATAAATTTATATACCCCCAAATACCTTATATTAACAAATTTACATACCACTAAATATCTTATCTGGACAATACATTATTGGAAACAAAATTATTTTCCACATTAAATTACATATGTTCCAATAAAGTAATTTTTTTCTTTAAAAGGTAGATTTACATTTGTGCAGTCTTATTATCTAAACCTAAAGACAAAATAGTGTTTAGAGTTTTGGAATTCAATCATTCTAAAGAAAATAAGAATCTTAACTGACTTACATACTTAAGTTATGGATCTTTGCTTTAAGGATTTTGTATTTTATGACTATGTTGATGTAATGTGTTTGAGATAAATAATATTAATATATATCTAATTGCATTTAAAAATATTTAGTTTGGATTTAACATTGTTTTTTTTGAAATTTATAAGGAATGAACATAAGTATCTTGTCATAAAAAACCATATGCATATAAGATCTGTGCTATAGCATTTCTCGAATCACCAATGTAATATTTATTATAGGGTGAACCAATATTAGTGTTAGGATATTTGGAACTTAGTATGGTAGGGTCAAATAAATATCATTAGAAATGCTAATTTGTCACATTTTCATGTCAATAGAAAGGAAAATTAAAGATTAAATGATGACTATGGATAACACCACATTTATTTTGATGAAATAAATATAATAATTAAGTCAAGTTTGAAATATGACTTTTCATTGATAAAATTCACTTGATCTTATAGTCAGTTTAGAAGTAGATTGGGCATTCCTAATCAACATTAGAGATAATTAACTAATGACATTAGAGGCGACAATCACTATCCTAAATTTGAACTCAAATTAAGAGCACAACAAATCTAACAATACCTGATGTGCAATATAATGAAGAATAATATAGATTGTGATGAAATGTAAGTTTTTTTAAAGTATTGAATGTTTTATTTCACTTTTATTCAACATTATTTTTCATTCTAAAATATCTAAGACATACAAGTAAAAGATATGGCAACAACTTTCAAGATTAGTATGATAATGATGATGTCCAACAAGATATTACATTTGTAAAATTGATATTGTAGAAATTTCAGAAAGTGATACATCCTACATCAATCATTATTTATGAAAGTTAATGCAAATACAAATCTTCTAATTAATATGAAATTTTGATGTTTTTTGTCTATTAGATCACACAAATCAAATTACTTGGAAATCTTGTTATTTTCTTATTCATATAAATTATGTGTAGTTACCAACTAATGTTTATAACAATTAATTGATTTTATTTTTATCCAATTAGAAAAAATTATCCCTTTCAGGGTGAAATAACATTAGTGTTAAGATATTTGGAACTTAGTATGACATGGTCAAATAAATATCATTAGACATGCTACTTTGTCACATTTTCATGTCTATTGAAAGGAAAGATAAAGATTAAATGTGATGACATTGGATAACAACATAGTTATTTTAATGGAATAATACATATAATAATTAAGTCAAGTTTGAAATTTGACTTTCAGTTGATAAAATCCACTTTCTCTCATGGTCGGTTCAGAAGTAGATTGATCATTCCTAATCAACATCAGAGATAATTACCTAATAACATTAGAGGCGACAATCACTATCCTAAATTTAAACTAAAATTAAGAGTATAATAGATCTAGCAATACCTGATGTACAATATAATGAAGTATAATATAGATTGTGATGAAATTTAAGATTGTTTTAAAAGTATTCAATGTTTTATTTCAGTTTTATCCAACATTATTTTCCATTATAAAATATCTAAGACATGCAATTAAAAGTTATAGCAATAACTTTCATGATGAGTATGATAACTATGATGTCCAATAAGAAATTGCATTTCCAAAACTAATCTTTTAGCAACATCTAAAAGTGATACATCCTACATCAATCTTCATTTATGAAAGTTAATGAAAATACAATCTTCTAATTAATATGAAAATTTGATATTTTTTGGCTAAAAGATCACTCAAATCAAATTACTTGGCAATCTTGTTATTTTCTTATTCATATAAATTATGTGTAGTTACCAACTAATGTTTATAACAATTAATTGTATTTATTTTAATCAAATTAGAAAAATATATGTGATTCAAATTTAATCCACAAATGTTCAAGTCAATTATATGGAAGTAAGAAAAATGTAAATATTTTATTTGGTTTTATTTATGCTATATATTTTTTGTATTATACTAATGTTAATATATTTTATAGAAGAAACTTTTTATAGAAATCATTATTCAATTCAATTAGCATAAACATTATTTCCAACCACCATAAGATGAAACTTTTTAGGTAATGAAAATTATGTTTAAATGTAGAAGTCGTAAATGAGTATTTAATTCACTTTGACCAGTCTTGTAAATCCAACCGCGAGATAGACAAATTAAGTTATACAACACAAACATGCCATATACTATATCAGATATATTATAAGATTTGACAATTCCATAATGCGCACATCTACTATATTCACTAAACACGATGGAATGTGGTTTCTTTATTACTTCTTTGGGACATTTTATCATACAACTTGTTATAAAATAAATAATGGAATGTCGGTTAAGTAAACTAATAAAATTTCATTGTCACATCAGTTCACATTGAAGTATTTAAATATTGTGAGATTGTCGTGGGAAACAAACTAAATAAAGAATCTCAATGGTGAAATGAAGTTGATGTTTTGCAGTTTTTTAGTAGATATATATTAATATTCCCATTGTTGTATAGCTAATTGTGCAAATAGATTTAGCAAGAGGCAAGGAATGAAAAAAGTCATATAATATATATCTTATGTTAGCCCCATTCTAGAGCTCTTTCTTCCAACTTGAACAAGTTTGTATTTGTAGAAAATAGTTATGACATTCATATTATAATTTGAAATAAATAGAGGGATATTCCTCCCTCTTGAACATGTGTAGAAGTGAAAGTTGTTGTATGCAATTAGTGTCACATGACAAAATTGAATTAAGGGAGACCAAGAGGTCAGAGCCGTTATCCCACTTAACAGGATCAAAGGTTCAATAAATAATCAATAATAATTATAAAATTCTTCCAAACTATACTGAAAGCTGGTATAAAATAAGACTTTGCATACCTTTTAAAAACTTTGGATATCTACTTCTATCCATGGCTTGAAACTATTCTATCTAATCCTGCTCGCACTTTATTTCCTATTTTTATAATGTGTCATTTTACTATTTGTTCTTTTCAGGGTTGTACCTAAAATGCTGACAAACAAAATGTCAGTCAACATAAATGAATATGTCGGTATGCAGGGACAACCAAAATTTCACAAATATGGCTAACAATCTAAATATCACAATCAAGTTAATTAACAAGCCAATTTACGCTTTCAATGTGACATTCTCCACCGCTTTTGCCCTAACCCTGGAATACCCTCTTTAGGGTTTCTCTTTTGCCATTGACTTAAGACACCTTCTCAATCCCAAGCTTGGTGCCTGGGGTCACCTCTCATGGTGCCCATTAGTCATGCAATAAAGACCACCTTCTCAATCCCGAGCTTGGTGTCTGGGGTCACCACTCATGGTGCCCATGGGTCTTCTCTCCTGGGCTTGACCTTTTGGCATCATCCATCACGGTGCCATGTAGGTGCGAGAATACACACTTATATTATTATTGTGATAATCATAGTGACTTTATGATTTGCAAGTATGAACATCCAAACTGATAAGTTACATTCAATGCGATGAATCATCCGGAAAACCTTCGGGAAACTAATGCAATTATCCATAATTCATCACATACCTGTCAGGCTAACTTGAGTACAGAAATAATCCAACTAAGCAAGAAATCCAGTAAACAAGCAAGCACACAAGATGATCTCGAAACATGCATCCACTTTTCCTATCATTGATCAGGCCATCAAGGTCTATTAGAACTAGCTCGCTTCCTAGGATTTCTAGTCCACTTTTAGGGTTTCTATTGCAATTAGGGTTTTAGCCTCCATATTTATTACTTCTAATGCTCTTTAGTCCACAAACCCTAATTTTAACATCATAGGCACAATTAAATGTTAAACAATTCTATTATGCCTCTTTTACATTAAAACTACCATTTTTATCCTTTACGATCATTAGGCCCAATTATCATCTTTGGTTCCTTCCGGATTAACAACTCATAGTTCATAATGGTCTAATTCACATATGAACTCTATTTATTATTAATTCCACCTTTATCCATTAGAAAACCCTAATTACCATATTAAGGATATTTATCCACAATTAGGAACTTTTATACTTGAAATAGCTTAGAACCATCATATCTCAACTTTATTCACAAATTTGAACAATTAAATCCATTAAGAGTCATAATTACTAACATTAGGGTTTCAAGGCCCATTAAAGCTCATTCATGTACATGGAATTCTAAATTAATCCAATTACGTATAAAGTTCATCCTTTTAGATCTTGATGTGTCTTTTATAATCAACAAGTTAATATCAACTTTAATCATCCATATAACCCTTCTCAAATCATTAATCAATAAAGATTAGGGTTTTTCATTAGATAAACCATTAAAGATATCATCTTTTTATACTTTTTGAAATACAAGCAGAATTAGGCTTCAATTACATTTTTATTGCATTCCTTGCATTTTTCTGATAAAAAAGCACTACTATGTGTTCTTAATCCAACTTGAACAAGTTCGTATTTGTAGAAAATAGTTATAACATGTATATTATAATTTGAAATAAAATAGAGGGATATTCCTCCCTCTTGAACATGTGTAGAAGTGAAAGTTGTCGTATATAATTAGTGTCACATGACAAAATTGAATTTTGGCTTACAATTATATGATTTGAGTCATGCCGGCATAGTACATGTGGAGAGGGGAACCTTGAGATATGTTTTATTGTTGATATTGTACCACTGAAAAACTTTTCACAAAGGCCCCTAAGAGAGTGTGGTTGACTCTGTTCTCATAGAGTAGAGTCAATTGATACATTATTCAAGAATTTTCTTGAAATTTGGTGTTTATTTTGTCTGAGTCATGATCGTCGGAATCTGCTTCCTTGAGATACAAAGAAGCATTGTTGTTTTATGTAATTGCTATGTTGATGGAAGTTAAAAGATTAATGACAACAACTCCTAGAAAAAAGATCAATGACAACAAAAGGTTTGAATCATTATATAAACGGAAACATATTACTAATAAAATAAACATTAAAGTAAATAAAAGAAATAAGGAATATATATTACTAATAGTCAACAAAGTTTTTATTACTTACTACATAAAAAGATTAATAGACAACATGAGTGTGGAGAACACCAACTCACACTCCAAAGTATAAATTTTGTAATTTCATGTTGTGATTTTGGGAGAAGCAACATCAATAAAACATGAAGGAGATGCTAACAGAGGGGTTTTGGTTGATTAAAGACAAAATTTAATGGACTGCATATGATTGAAAAAAATTGATTGAGCAGACATTACGATCCACAATAAAAAAGAGATATAAACTGGAATAGACAGAGGATGCATATGTGTCTACAAGAAAAGCAAAGAATGCATCCAATGAATGCGAGGAATGGATTCTCATCTTCTGTGTATGGAAGATTGTGCCTAACAAATCCTCTACTACTCTCTCCCATGGCCCCCATAAGGCAGTAGATCTGGATAGAGAAGTTGGACATAGAAAAAGAAATATGCTAGGTGAACACTATTTTGGAACCCAAAATGGAACCCCATTCATTCTCCACCACATGTTTGAGGGTATAACAAATAAAATATATTTTATTTGTTATACCCTCAAACATGAGGTATAAAATGAGTGAAGTTCCGTTATGGGTTCCAAAATAGGTATAGATAGCAAACCTCATAAAAAAAATCATTCCCAACGAACGCTAGATGTGCATACCAGCGTTGGCAATTATGATCAACTTGAACTCTACATTAACCCGATGATTGTTGTATAGAAAAATATAAAGATTAATCGGCAAGTATAGTAGAACATTATGGTTGTATACGCAAGAATCATCAGCTGCATAATTAAAAAAATGACAACAACCGCTAATAAGTGAGTTCGATTCGATACTCCGGAATCGTCAGCGGCCACAGTAAAAATAACATCAGAAATAAACGAGTTTGTACCTGCAATGACAACTTCCAGAATAAAATTTGATCTCAAGAGTAATATGGCCCTTTCCTCCATCCATCTAGCGAGAAGCCATGTGTTACAACCACCCAGAAGGTATGAACCTATCGACACTGGGTCAAAGGCAAGCAGATATCACCCTTAGGATCAGACAGACGCTAATGATTATGCTCCTACACTTCGTGAAAGTACGGGTCGACAATTTGTTATTGGGTCTTCGGCTAGGTCAAAACTGAATATGCTTACACCCCGTTACAAGTTCTACGTGTATATATAGGATTCTGGTACAAGGCTTGACAACCGAGAAGTTCTAGGGGTAGAAGACTGTGATATAGGGCAAGACTACGCAGGAGTTATACAGGACGAGGACTGAGACACAAGGCAAGAGGACGGAAACGACTCCTCGCAAATATGGCCTTTTCCTCCATCCATCCAGCGAGAAGCCATGTGTAACAACCACCCAGAAGGTATGAACCTATCGACACTGGATCAAAGGCAAGTAGATATCACCCTTAGGACCAGACTGACGCTAATGATTGGGCTCCTGCACTCCGTGAAAGTACGGGTTGACGATTTGTTATTGGGTCTTCGGCTAGGTCAAAACAGAATATGCTTACACCCCGTTACGAGTTCTACGTGTATATATAGGATTCCGGTACGAGGCTTGACGACCGAGAAGTTTTAGGGTAGAAGAATGTGATATAGGGCAAGACTGCACAGGAGTTATACAGGACGAGGACTGCGACACAAGGTCTCGCATTTAGTATGGTAAATAGTAGATTTAATATTTTTGAATGATGTTTGACCGATCTAGAGAATGGTGTTGGATCAGTGACAACTCAACTGACCAAGCAATCTATCTAAATAAGAAAGAGGACAATAAATATTTCTTGGACTTGTTCGAAAATATACCAAACACCTCAATTCATCTATATGATCAACATAACACCATAGTAGTTTCCATAATTCGTCATAGCTGTTAGAGATATGAAATTTGAGACAGAAAGGATAGTTATGATTTTGAAGGAGAAAATCGATGGAAGTGCTAAATTAGGATTTGGGGGTTCCTATATCTTACAAATTCATGTAAGTGTTGGATCTAGGATGGGCTCTATATGGGATGAATAGATCTAAAAAGTACTTAAACAAAATCTATTAGACCTTCAAGATATATCACAAGATAAGGTTGCTAAATATGTTTTTTGAGTGCAACTAAACATACATAGCAATGATGAGATAGATTGAGACAAGCATAAGAACACAAGCTATGTAGAGTGGTTCCAATATCCAAACTAGGAGATTGTCGGTCCACTACTTAGAGAGGTAAACCTCTCGGATTTCTCAACCATGTCTCCCTCCTTATATTCACTTATAAGAGTTTCAACATATGACCTTCCTTTTCTAGGACAAGGATACCCAACTTTTCGTTTGAGGGGAAGGGAACCAACAACCTACCAAAGGACTTACCTATCCAACCAAGACTCTTCTACCTCACCAAGGACTTACCCACTTTGCACCGAGTCTTCCACCTTCACCAAGGATGCAACCACTCTTGTACAAGTCTTCCGCCTTTGAGGAATTATCCACCCTTCTTGGATCTTCCGCATGACTTCACCTTCGCCAAGGAGAAGCTTTCACCAAGGGACGCCTTCCCTTGTTCTTCTTTACCTATCTTAGCCAAGAGAGAGAACCTTCATCTTCATATTCATGGTAGAAATGAGAGATTGAGAGGTGGTGGAAGTGAGAGCCTCACAAGATATACATGTGGGACTAACTCTCTTACAAATCTCCTACTCACTCTAATGACTGTAGCAATTGATTAAGCTTAGAGAGAGGAGGCTGTAGGATGCACTCAACTATAGAATAGGGACCTTCATAGTGGTTGGTTACCCATAGGATGAAGACCAAGGGGTCCTATTTATAGTTGGGGATGCCTACTAGCTAGTAGAAACACTTAAGGATGAATACTAGCCGTTTGTGGTGTTGTAACAAATTTTTTTTTGAGTCTTACAACACTCCAACGGCTAGAAACATTTTTTCTGCACTTTCCATATAGTGAGATTGATCGAGTACTGTGTGTAGGAAACTTGACCAATTACACTATTCGACAAAGCAGATTTGAAGAATCGATCGAGTTTATCCTGGATGAAAGTCAATCAATCACTTAAATCAGTTTTATCCAGTGTAGGGATTGATCAAGTTTGTAACTCGACCAAACTGATTGATTGAGTTTGTAACTCGACTGAACGGATCATTTGATTTTGTAACTCGACTGATCCTAGATATTCTCAAAATCCATCAAAGGATCGATCGAGTTTGTAACTCAAATGAAAAAATAACATGTTATGAATTTTGGGAAATGTGATTAAAGTGCTTAAATATTTGATTTAAATGCTCATGATTTTTTCTAAACTTAATTACATGTCACACAATCATTACAAGTGATTTACATCATATTCCACAAAAGTGCACTTGCATTGATTCTGATTTGTCTTTTCTTCAAGTTAGGATGCACAAGTTAGGGAATTTAGAGTGTGTCTATACCTAATCTGGAATCACTCAAGTAGAAACATTAGACACAAATGGATGAAATAGTTAGTCATCATCAAAATGAGGGTTTAGTTAATTCATACCTTGAGTCAACATTGACTAAATTGACCTTGAGTCAACATTCTCCCCCCTTTTGAAGATGACAAACCATTCCATAAATATATTGAAAGCTTTTTAGTAAAATCATACCTTTGGAGAAACCTAGGATTTTCAATAGAATTGAGTTCATACGCTCCCACTCAATTGATGCTCATGGAGTTCTCTCACACCCCCTAAATTGATGCCATTTCTCCTACATGGTTAGCTTTCATAACATTTATAGAAACTATGTATTCTACTCATATATATCTTATAGATATATGTCTTCTACCCTTTACATATCCCCTTACATAAGACATGTCTTCTCTCCCTTTGACATTTCAAAAAGTGGGGATTTGAAAACAGAACTTGTTAGTAGAAGGAAATACCACTTGTTGGAGAGTGAAGTAGAAGAGCAACACTAGGGGCTTGTCCAAGCATAGAATATACAACAAATTTAAACATGCATTTGAATAATCCTAGATGTAATTATAGCATATATCAAGGGAAATATATGCAAGTAGGTAACTCAATATGGTAGATAAGCAAGTTAAGGAACAATCTTGAGTATGTAAAAAACAAGATACAAGCATAAAATATAGTTGAATACCACTTGATATATTAGATACCACAATATAAACAAGGCTAGAACTACATGTAAATGAACTACTAGTATATGATATCACAAGTTAGGACTACTAGTAAGATCTAGATCATAGCAAGGGATTCACAAGTTGAAGAACAAGCTATGAGTAGATGTAGAGGAATATCTAAACAAAAAGATATGCACTTTTAGAAGCATGAAAGGATATTACTCACTAGAAAATAAGCATCATTACCAAAAAATGATTACCACTAAGAACCTCAAGGTTGCATAACAAGATATACTACTACATATATGTAGCAAGTTAAAGAACAATCGGAAGTAAATTAAGATGCAACCAAGAGATCCAGAGAGATCATCATCAAGACCTATAAAACAACTCAAGATAGTTAATTGCAAGATATGAATATACCAATTTATCAATTTGAGATATAGAGTTGTAAACAAGATATGAAATGTAGGGCATGACAATATGCATATATAAAGGTACCAAGAGGAGTTTCATAGAATACGGCTAATGCTTGAGAAAATCTAGTTGAGAGGGGAATTCTCATCCAAAAAGCCAATTATTCTGTGCATAGTATTGTCAGTCGAGTTTTGTGTTTTGGACTTCTCGACTGGAAATAGTTGTTGGAAACACCTATTGGTGCCTATCAGTTGAGTTTCATCAGGTCAAACTCGACCAATACAACTATTGTCAACAAGCACATATATTTTGTAGAAACATATTTAGAGGCATGCTAAAAATATAAGACATATCCAAACATGTGTAAGCAAGTTAGTAATGCACTATGATGATATCAAAAGTAGTTTTTGAGCAAGGACATGAAAAGAAACATAATATGTCACTTCTGACTCAAAAACCATATGTATAGTGCATACTACCTTGGCAAAAAACACATTATAATTGGATATGAGCAAGGATAACATTACCTTTGTTCTTACCATTTCTTTTCCACTTGTTTCCACCCCATACACATCTCACCTTTCTTCTTTTATGTGGAATAAGAAACCAATTTGCAAGTCCATTGCTCATCTCAATCCATTTGCAAGTGACCTGCAACAAGAAAGATGAAATGGTCCTCAATCATAATTTTGGGACTAAAGTGGTTAGCTTAGCAACTCAAGTCCTATTGCTCTTGGGTGCTTTCCTAAAAGGGCGACAATTAGAACAATAACCAATTCCATTGCAATGGTTACATGATCTCCTAGCCTTGGAACTAGAGGATTCTTCATTGAAAATTGAATTCCTTTTTCTTTATTGTTCCTTTGGCTTGAAGCAAGTCCAATACCATCTCTACCCATTTGTTGGGTAGTATGCTCTAGGAGTTGATTAAGATTCTTTTTATCATCTAAGAATCTTTGCATAGAAGATATCAAACAATGATTGTCATGCATAAGAGAAGTAATACTAGAAGATAATTGATTGATACTATCTCTAGCATGCAAAAGATCGATTTCTAAGAAAAAAACATTGTTCATATAGGAATATCTATCAATATCAAGAGAAACAACATTATTATCTCTACTAGTAAAACTAGAACAAGATTCAAGAACATTGATTTTAGCAAGCAAGGAAGTATTCTCATTTTGAGCAAAGCAATCTTAGATAGATAAGCACTATTTTAAAATTCTAATCCTTACAAAGAAAAATCCTTGTCCTCATTTTCAGTTTTAAGAACATCAATATCAAGCATGAGAGAATTCACAATATTACTATGCTCTTCATTAGAACTATGCATAAGAGGTTGAGATTCTATAAATCTAATCTTATCAAGAAAATTAACATTTTCAAGTCTAAGAGAGTCTACTTGACTAAGATAAACATTGTTATCATCTATCAAGTAAATATTAGCATGTACAATATCATACTTTTCTACATGCAAATTATCAAAAATTCTAGCAAGATTTTTCTTTTTCTTTTTAGAAGACTTAAGAGAGGCACAAGTAGCATGAATAATAGCAATTAAAGTTTCTTTATCTAAAGAGTTTAGATTTACCTCATTTGAGTCTCCACTTGTTGAGGCCATGAGAGCAAAATGGCATTCTCCTTAATCACTAGATATTGAGATAGATCCTCCACTTGATTCTTCACATGAGCTTGAGTTGGAGGAGTAACTTGAGCTTGTGATGGAGGATCCACTTGGGATTTTGTTCCATTTCTCCTTATTCTTGTACTTCTCTTCTCTTCTCTTGTGATAATAGGTCTTTTTTCCTTGTGGACAATATTCCTTGAGCTTACCCTTCTTTCCACACTTGAAGCATCATGTGAAGGAGTATGACTAGCCTTTATAGAGTCTACCCTTGGGGTACATGGCCTCTTATTCAACTTGAGATTATGTAGATACTTGACCAATAATAGTTTCAATTTGTGCTTTGGTTTTAGCCTTCTTCATTCTCTTGATCTCTTTCTTCTTCATCTTACTTGTCAAGTTTGCCTTCATGGACTTGTAGATTTCCTGTGATCTCTTCAATCGGGATATCACCAAGAGACTTTGATTCTTCAATGAAAGTCACCTTGGATTCCCACCTCTTGGGAAGAGTTCTAAGGATCTTTGAGTTGATCTCTCCTCTAGCCATATGATGACCTAGGATTGCAGGACCATTTACAATGGTGTTGAGCGTTGAGTACATCTCAGACACCCTTTCCTTCTTTTTCTATTGAAGTTATTAAGAAGCCCTTTGAGCATGTAGACTTTGCTTTCCTTCACTTATTTTGTCCCTTCATAAGTGATGCATGTCTTTCTCCATACCTCATAGGCTGTCTCGTAAGAAGAAATCTGATTGAACTTTATGGGGGACATGGAGGCATAGAGAATGTCAATGGTTCTTGCATTCAAGATTACTTTCTTTAAGGTATCTTCATCCCATTCTTTTACCATGTAGGCATAGAGAATGTTGATGGTTCTTGCATTCAAGATTTCTTTCTTTAAGGTATCTTCATCCTATTCTTCTATCTTTGTCTCTGGTAGCTTGTATGGACGGTCCAACATTTGCCATAGCTCAAGACTTGATCCTTGGATGTAGAATTGTAGCCTTCTTTTCCAATATAGGAAATTCCTCCCATCAAAGATTGGAATGTTGATGAGGTACCTCCCACCTTGATAATCACCCATCTTCTCCTACTCGTGGAAGTATGCTTGAAGAAGACCCACTCTGATATCACTTGTTGGATCTAGGATAGGCTCTAGAGGGAGAGGTGAATAGAGATAAAAAGAACTTAAACAAAATTTATTAGACCTTCAATATATATCACAAGATAAAGTTGCTAAATAGGAATTTGAGTGCAACTAAACATACATAGCAAGGACGAGAGAGATTGAAACAAGAACAAGAACACAAGCTATGTAGAGTGGTTCCAATCTCCTAACTAGGTGATTGTCAATCCACTACCTAGTGAGGTCAACCTCTAGGATTTCTCAACCATGTATCCCTCCTTATATTAACTTATAAGACTTACAACATATGACCTTCCTTTTTCTGGGACAAGGATACCCAACTTTCCCTTTGAGGGGAAGGGAGCCAAAAACCTACCAAAGGACTTACCTTTCCAACCAAGAGTTTTCTACCTCACCAAGGACCTATCGACTTTGCATTGAGTCTTCCGCCTTGACCAAGGACTTACCCACTCTTGCACAAGTTTTCCACCTTTGAGGAATTATCCATTCTTCTTGGATCTTCCACATTTGACTTCACCTTATCCAAGGAGAAGCTTTCACCAAGGGACACCTTCCCTTGTTCTTATTCACCTCTCTTGGCCAAGAGAGAGAACCTTCATCTTCATCTTCATGGTAGAAATGTGAGATTAGGAGAATGTAAAAGTCAGAGCCTCACAAGATATACATGTAGCACTAGGTCTTTTACAAATCTCCTACTCACTCTAATGGTTCTAGCAAGTGATTAAGCTTAGAGAGAGAGAGAGGAGGCTGTAGGATGCACTCAACTATAAAATAGGGACCTTCATAGTGCTTGGCTAACCATGAGATGAAGCCCAAGGGGCCCTATTTATAGTTTGGGGATGCCTACGCCAATAGAAATACTTAAGGACAAATACTAGCCATTTGGGGTGTTGCAACGTATATTTTTTCAAGTTTTGCAACACTTTAATGGCTTGAAAAACTTTTTCTAAAGTTTCCATACTGTGCGATTGGTCGAGTTCTATGTGTAGGAAACTCGACCGATTTCACTATTCGACAAAGTAGATTTGAAGAATCGATTGAGTTTATCCTGGATGAAACTCGAACGATCACTTAAATTAGTTTTGTCCATTGTAGGGATTGGTCAAGTTTTTATCGATCGAACGGATCAGTCGAGTTTGTAACTTGACCAAACCTAGAGATTCTCAAAATCCATCAAGGGATAGGTCGAGTTTGTAACTTAACTGAAATACGACTTGTAACAAATTTTGGAAAATGTTATTAAAGTGCTTAAATATTCAATTAAAGTGCTCTAGATTTTTATAAGCTTAATTACAAGTCATACAATCATTATAAATGATTTACAACATGATTCTAATGGATTTACATCATATTCCAAAAAAGTGCACTTGCATTGATTTTGACTTATCTTTTCTCCAAGTTAGGATGTGCAAGTTAGTGCATTTGGAGTGTGTCTATACCTAATCTAAATCACTCAAGTAGAATCATTAGACACAAATGAATTGAATGGTTAGGCATCATCAAAACAAGGGTTTAATCAATTTAGACCCTGAGTCAACATTGACTAAATTGACCTTGAGTCAATAGTAAATTCTTCAACCTCATATATGATTTCATTATGAATCTTCTATATTATGTTTAGATTTTGTTTATCCTCTAATTTTAACCAAAGATATAGCAAATCACTATATTTTCTCTTTCTTTCTCTCCTATAATTTTTTTTAGGGTTTTTGAGTTGAGAGGAGGAAGAAATAAATTCAATTTCTAGAATCTTGATGGAATTCTAGAAATTCAGATTGTATGGGACGTTTTTAAGGTGTTTGGAACCTGAGTTGAGTTTTTACCTCTCTTTTAAGATCTATAATCATGTCAAAAACCTAATCATGATTAGCTTTAATAATCAAGATTACTGGTAGTAATTGAATGCAATTGGGTAACCAATTGGGAAGTTTTTTAGAGAATCAAATAGTAATAATTTGGATTATTTTCATTGACTTATATTTAATTAGTTTGTAATCTATGGATTAAAGTAAATTGAAAGTTTATTGATAGATAACTATATTGTTTTACACCAATTTTTATTAAAAATCAGCTCAACATAGAATATACTTGGAAATGTAGTTGAAATGTATGCAATCATATTTGAACTCAATAAGCATGAGTTTCTTAACTGAAATTGTGAATCCTTAATTGAATTGAATATGTTATATAAATCAGGATCATTATATGAGGGCTTGATATAGAGGAAATCCATGTCTAGGGTTAGTGTTGAGGGATGGACTCAAATGAGTCAATGTGTCATTATATGCTTGTAAATGATTGGTTGATTGTACAGAATGGAATCTAGGGTTCCCATGTGTCTCAAATAGACTCAATAAACCTCTATACACCACGATGATATTATTGAAAAATATTTATTGTTATTATGTGTTGAACTAAGATGACTTCCTTAAACCCTAGAAATCTAGTATTCATACAAGTATGAGAGATAAAGCCAAACTCACATATGATCCTTAAAATATGAAACGATGCTCAACTTTAGGGATTATTATTATAATTGAAGGTGACAAGTCTTATTAAGATTATATAATCCAAATGCATGCATTTTAGTATACTATATGGATAACAAGTAAAATATGCATGAATGCAAGTCTTTTATACAAGACACATAATAATGAACTAAGAAGTTGATTGTATCTTTAGAGGCAAGAAGAAGTAACCCTAATATGTGGTACCTTATAATTTAAGAGTTTTATAAAGAATATAAGAATTTATTTTAATTACCAAAATTCCATTATGAGTCAATGACACGACACATGTATCTAGATGAAAAATGGGAAATGGACAAGGGTGAAATGAATTGTGATGATATGTAATAAAAAAAATAAAAATAAAATAGATATGAAGAAGTCTTTTATCTTTTTAATTTAAATATATATGGCTTGACCTAATGAATGGAATACCCTAAAAATAGACCATAACAATTTTCAATGAGAGAAATACTTTATGCATAAGTAAATATAGAATGATTATTCCAAGAGTACTAGTGAATATTAAATGAAAGGAGTTGAGTTAATGGATATGAAATGAAAGGAAAATGATGAAAACTTGTAGATGATCTAAGAACCTAACTCTAAACATGAAATGATGAACTATGTAATGTTAATGAATAATGATCTTAAATGACAAATTAAGGAATGCATATAAGTATAGTTCAAACCAATTACAAGATGAGGTTCAAGGATGTGAATTGATATTTAAGAACGTGTTCTTGAATTTTAAATGTTTGTTAGTATACCTGTACTCTAAGAACGGTCTATTATGGTGGAATTCAAATGAAAAACATACATGTGTTGATAAGTAACCCTAATTGAAGAATGCTAAACAATAGAAGAGGAGAACTAAGTGTTTTATGCATGTTTATGCTTGAAATTTAATCACATCTATTGAAATTGGATGAAATAAGTACATGTTGTATAGTAATCATGTTCTGAGCATTATTGATAACATAAGATGTTTATATGACTATATTGTTGCTAGTTTTAATGTATCTATGAATATTAGACAAGAATTGTGATATGGAATGAATTGATAAGAAGTATGGTGAGATTGAATTAACATGCATTAGTTACATTTGATAAATCCTATTTTGAGTAAATGTTGGATGATGAGATGATGTCTCAGGCTGATAAATCATGTGAAATGATGTGGAAAAGGAAGAAACATGAATGTTCTAAATCATAAATTGTTTTAATTCTTGATATAATGCTTGTATTTATAGGTAACCCTAATTTGCTTTATTTCATTCTCATTGTAAGAGTATCTTCGATATTTAGTCTTCTTGCATCTCCATGACTACAAAATGTGCTGGGAAAATGAATCTATCCACCTTGACCTAGGCATCCTCACATATACAATAAGGTTATAAAAAAGATTTTTTACTCAATTTAATTTCCATATTGGTCTTCTTGTAGTGTGACATTTCCATCTTCTTAATTATTTCATGTGGTATTAGATTATATTGGCTCTTGAATCACATAGTGTTCCCAAAATGGAAACTTCCTATTAAACAAGGTGTATTTTAGCACCCTAGATCTTCTCTCTTCCTTGGTAACTTCCTTTCAATCAACACACTCTTGTCTTCTTGTAGTATCACTTGTCCTTCTCTTCTTATTAATCATGTCTTAAGAAAGTTTCCATAAGAGGGAATCTTCTCAAGAGCCTCTATAGAAGGAAGATTAACATGGAGCTTGTAAAAGATATCTAAGAACTTCTTGAATTCTCAATCTTCTTTGGACCTTTTTAAGACTATTTAGGAAAGTTATGGGACAATGATCTTAATGAGATGTTGTGGAACATAACCTGTCTTAGGGGAATTTTCTCCCACTAAGTTGGACTCAAAAATATGTTCTTGAATTTCTACCTCAAGTATCTATACAATAGGAACTGTCTCCCCTTCAACTACTACATTAGGAATGTCTGTAGTTGACTCAGTATGCCTTCCCTTATTATGTATTGCTACATATTCCTTATATATCTCCTTCACACTATGAAGTGCCACACCTTGTCTTGTTGGTTTATGAGATTTATGTATTTCTTGGGAACCCCTACTTGGTAGGATTCTTTGTAAATGCTAAGTTTTCTGAAAACTGTGAGATTTGAGTTCCCAAGAATCTATCCTGGGCTCCATCATTCTGCTGCTCTCTTTTGGATTGGTCAAGATATGACTCATTCTTGGTCATAAAATTTTCAATGATGTCTTCTAACCTTTCAAGCCTACTTGCACCTGTTTCATGCATATTTTGTTGTGGAACATTGGATTGGTGAGATGGAGATTGTTGTGCCTATGAAAGGTCTTTATGAAAGTTGTTAGGATCCTATAAGGAAAATTTCAGATTGTTTCACCATGGATATTGGCCGTTTCTCTTGTTGTTGGATTGTTACATGTACATACATTCTTCTTCCTCATCTCTAGATGAGGTGACAGTCATGGCCCCCAAATACTTTGTCAACTAATCCATCTGGGTCCTTATCTCCTTAACTTCACATGATTCCATGGTGATCTTGGATGAAGTGGGAAGATCACACTCCTCACTCTAGGACTAATTCATTGTCATGTTCTTCAACATGTCATGACATGTCTATGCCTTAATATTCAGAAAGAAATATGCTCCTACACTGTTTAGAGTGGTCCTCTTTCCCTTGTACAAACCTTAATAGAATCTTTTTTTGTACATAAAGATCCATTCCATGATGTGGTACCTTCCTAAGAATTTTTTGGTATTGCTTCCAATATTTTGAATATGACTTGTCTACTTGCTGCTTGAACCCGTGCATCTTATTAACCAATTCATTTGTCTTCTAAGGAGGAAAATACCTTTCAAAAAATATATCAATCATTTCACCTCAAGTTCCTATATACTCTAGAAGTAGACTGAGAAACCATCTCTTTTCATTGTCCATCAGTAAATATGGAAATAACTTTAGATAAATAGTTATTGTTGGTATCATGTTAATCATTAGCATGTCATAACTTTCTATAAAACTGTTAATGTCTTACATTGGATCCTCCATACTATGTCTTTGGAACACTTTTGATTTTATCAAAGCCACCACACTTGGAACAATCTTGTAGCTTTGCACATTCACATCATTTTTCCTTATTGGACCCAATTGTGATGTGGCAAATGCATTTGTATTCTACCAGATTGTCTGATCATTTTCTAAACCTGCCACATCATCATTGCTGTCATCTTTGTGATTTTTACATGTCTTCATTTTCATTTTCTTCCACCTATTATCTTTAATTTTGATAATATTTTCCTCTTACCCATCAGTGTAACTATTGGTACTGTCGATGATGGTGTATGCAAAGTTATATTCTTAGCTGAAGTCGAATATTCATTTACTTGTTATGGAATCTTAGCCCAATTTACAAGTAGAGGAGATGGGTTTCCATAGTTAGTGGCCCTAGTGTGGACAATAAACTAGTACCTATAAATAGTAAATTCAATGTAATGTCACAGTTACTAGTACTAAATAACAAAAAGATTTAGCAATTATTTTTGAGTGAAAAGGAAATTCATGAAAATTAAAATTGGTTTAGAGTGACCTGTTTTAGTACTCATCCTAATAGTATTGTCAATTCCCCAACAAAAATGCCAAAACTTGACATGCGTGAATTCTGCATGCAAAACACAAGGGTATATGTCGAGTAATGTAGGACAAAAGAGTCTCAAGTTATTGACATGAGGAATTGTGAAGCTAATGACTATTACTAGCTAAAAGCCAACCATCTATATTAACAAAAGGTTGGTTTGATTACTTAAAGTAAGTATAGAAATTAATGTAGCAATAAATTAAATCCAATTGTGAACAGTTTAATGGAATATCTAGGATTATTGTATCACCATGATATTAATCCATACATGATTTCTCTTTATCAAAGAATAAACTATCTTCTCTTTTAGAATCAGTCATGTGTATCCAATATTACCTGCTTTTACAATGATCATTTAGAAGATCAATGCATTAGGTTCTACTCTGGATTTAAACCTCATAACTATTATCCCACTTTCACAAATTTTAATTAGGATGATGACAATTTTTCCAATTTGTAACCCCACTTTCGCAATGATTAAGGATATGCAACATGATTTAGGTTGATTAGGCATGAACATGGAAACTCATAATAGTTGTTATCATCATTAATGTAAGAAAACAAGTCAATTCTTAAATAAATAGTGATGTACAAATTAATATCAGGCTGCTCAGAGTCCTATAGAACAAGGGAAGAACGCTTCATTGTTGACATGGTTTCACATAAGAAATTTTCAAAAGAATAAAATAGGAAAGTCATCTAATTAACTGCAAGAGTCATTTCTGATGTAGATCCTCTATGAATATGAGCGTGAATGTGCAGTGTTTTGGCTATCAAATTGTCCTCCAAAGTTGCTAATATCACCTCTTTCTCTATCTCCCTTGCATTCTTTGCTCCTCGGTTTCTATGCACAACTGTCATGATTTTTCTCATCTACCGGATACAACCCCTTTGTTCATAAGTGAGAAATTATCCCACTAAATGACTCAGAGTGTTGGATTTTGTATAATGATACAATTCATCAAATTTACGGGTTCAATATCAACAACTTTGAGTCAGTGGAACTGAGCCATCTAACTTCTTTTATGATCCCCCACCCTCTCTATGAAGGTGGAAAATGTCATCTATATGAATTAACTCTTTTAATGATTAGTTCCTATTATTACATTATGGGAAGTTGGTTAAAACACTATGGAGTGTAGGCTGCCATGAATGCTCATTGGTAGACTTAACTCATAGTTCATGTCTTAAGTCTTCTTTCTTGTTGTCTTTCAAGCATACCTCAACTACGTCTACGTTGAGAACTGAACAAGCATGATTAAGAAAAATTGAGCCCTAAATTCAATTTTAGAGATATAGTGATTCCTTTTTTCTAGGTAATAACCTAAATAGCTCCATTATTATAGGGCATGTGTGCCCTTAACATGAAGTTTCTAAAATATAATATTGCCCAAAGCTCTCTACGTAGTTCTTAGTAGGAGTTGAAATCATGTAATAGGCCCCATGTTATAAGTTAGATATACTTTTAGTATGCCGTTCTTGTTGTTTGAAAAATTAACTTACTTTACGGAATGACGTAATAGTATAATAGTTAATATAGGTATGGTATGATGGTATCTCTTTGACTTGGTTTTCATATTGATTTCGGTGTAAATTTAAGATTCTCATGAAATGTTATCATTGGTAAACTTTTTTTCATTATTATACTATATGTACAAAATGAAGGCTTTCTTGGAATGTTTGATGGTTTCATGAAACAAGTCACCACCATATGAAGTTCTTACATGGTAAGGATCCCCTTAAGAAAGCACTCATTGACTGATTACGTCTACCCTGAGTAATTAGACCTACGAGTCAAGCTTGAGTAGAACGCTTTTGGATATGCATATGCTTTATTGACTTACCCATTGCTACCTCTTATATATCTAGTTGGGTAATAGATAAAACCACTATAAGGAGTGGAGTATGTTACCCTTTAGCCATTAGGAGTATAACTCAACTTTAATTTCTTATGGAATTAATCATGAATGCAATTAGTAACTCGGAGGTAACTCTTATATCTCAACACCTAGTATGATAATATAAAGGGATATATGATTCTTGAACTATCCTAATTCCATGTTGGGCGGTTTTTAATGATCTTAACTACATTAGTTCATTCATTAAACTTAGAAACCTAAATTTTGATTGGAAGGTGTAATTGTCTACTGGGATTTGGATGGATGGATTTCAATAAGGAAATCTTGTCTAAGGGGTGGACTGTTGTAACATATCAAAATGTAGAATAACTACACATGAATCCATGGATATCACAAATATGTAAGGATAGGATTAGTTGATAATATTTACCCAAATATATCTAGTTTCTTACAAAACCAATTAACATACCTTTATGCACATATTTTGGATATGAAGTATAATTAGGTGCAAACCTTGATATTAAGTTCAATAGAGCACTCTCATATAGATGATATGACATCTCAATGTTGGTAGGATGCCATGAGAACCACTCATATGATGATTTTAGTGATTTATGTGAGTTTATTGCACACACAAATACCCTAAGATGAATTATCCTAGGTTTCAAAACCTTTATTAAAACTACAACTAACTCACTTTCAAGCAGATGAGTGAACTACTATACAAAAAATGGTCGAACCCAAAGGATGGCATGTTTAATAAATCACCTTTAGAACCAATCGTTATAAATAATATTTAAGACATATATGTTTGAGAATGATTATAGAAAAATTATTGAATTGAAATATTGCAACACAAGGAAACAAATTAAAAGGTGGACTGAAATAAATATTAAAGAACATTGGTAGATTTGGATTTCATGACTATCACTTACGTACCTATCCTAGTCACTACGACTTAGTAATCACAATTATCTAGACTATAACCATGTTAATTTGCCTCCTCCCAAAATGCAAATTTCATAAGGACTAGGTTCTCCATGAACAAGACTAAAAAAAGTTCTCCATGAACTCAAGGTCTCATTACACACAGATCATGACCCAATTATCTTCTAGGATCCCTTCCCTGACGGCCTTCAGAATCCTAGATCATCCATGTGTAGATCAAATCCTAGGTTTCTTGTTTATACTCTCATGATTATGTTGAACATGCTAATTGAGAGATGACTTCAACAAACAAGCATAAATCAAATGAAGAATGATATGATATAATAAGAAAAATTAAGTTTGTTACCAACTACAATGGAGTATGGGTGACATGGCTACCCCCATGCCCCAATGAGAAGGACTACTTGCTCATAGTCATGTAAAGAACACATATACAAGATGAGAGAGGAGAAATCATGTAAGTGATGGAGAAGAGAGAAGCAACCATAGGTATATGAATTATGCAATCCACTATGACAACAACAAGTCCCAAGAGTTCCACGAGGATTGTCTTCTTCCATGTATTTTCCTCTAATTTGTTGCTCCAAAACGTGCTCTAGACTGAGAGTGAATGAACTAAATGATAATTAGGTCGTACCTCCTTTTTTTATCCAACATCCTACCATTGGGGGCGGTGCAAAATTTTCTCTATCTGCCGCGTTGGTCGAGCGACCAACAAGGCTGATCAGCCAATCAAACATTTGGGGGATCGTCTGCTGGACTTCTGGTTTGGTGACCAACAAGGTTGATCTATCGATCATTATTACGATAAGTCCTCTGGAGAGTAAGTGGATCGATCAATCCATGGGGTGGATAGGATGATCAAGTGGGTGCTCAAATTTACTGTTGGCTTATGACTTTGGAGGCACATATTCTAGTCACTCGACCGACAAGGTGGATTGCCCGATTGAAATCAACTTTGAGGCACTCTACTACATGTGGATCGATTGACCAAGAAGGGGGCTCGGTCAGTCATTTGAGTCTCAAAATTCATCAAAGATTACTAACATTCAGAATGAACTTCTTATTGTGTTGATCAATGAGTGTGATTAGTCGATTGTTTTCTTGCCTTAGACATGCTTTTAGTGGGCATGCTTGTCAGTCGATTAGGGGGATGATCTCTTGTTCAACATTCCTAACTAGTGCTATATATCTCCAAATTGCCTTGTGATTCCTTCTGAATTTGGAGTGTAATCTCGAGGAAGTACTTCATCTTGCTCATGAGTTGATTTGCAATTTACTCTATATAAGAGAAATAATTCTCCTTAAAATCCCTAATATTCGAAGACAAAAGCAAAAACATGAAACAAAGCAAAACAATAAACAAAACCTAATGGAAATTGGAAAAACTATTCTAGAAAGTGAGATGAAAATAAGAACATGCATTTATCAGTGGCACACTTTGTAATTGATTTGATTATTAATAAAGGTTTTTTTGATGAAATTATTAATAAAGGTTATTCCTATTATTATGTTTAATTCAATATGAGATAATGAATAAATATAATAATGGCCTATGTCTATGAATGAATGACTCAATGACATGTGGCATCGAGTTGAGGACTTAACCATGAGGTCATGTGTATGCTAAGAGTATCCATTCTTGTCTAGGGCATTTGATATGAACAAGTTTATGGGACATATACAAATTGAATATGATACATAGATGCATGAGTTTTAGTTTGAATCATATCTCATGTGATAATGATGATTGTGGTCCTTAGACATGAAGTCACTACCATGACTACATGTTGATATATGTGATTTAATACTACCCAACATGTCCTTTAATAAGGGTTTCTATACATGTAGTGCTTGGGCACATTGTGACACATGTGGGTTAATGTAGATGGAGTTTGGCCCTCCTATTGGAGTAATTCCTAGACACTTGATTAGTGAGACTATGAAATGCATGGAAATGTTCATGTGAGTCAATATATGATATTGAGCTCAAATGTATCTCAAATCGTCTACTCTAGATCAAGGGACATATAATGACCATTAATATATGACATTTCCATTCCTCAGATTCACTCTAGTTTAGGGGACAAAGAGATTATACGATTTGTAGGCTGAAGTTGTTATCCAACTTCTTCAATTACTAGGGTAGCAATAAAATCTGACTAGATAGCAATCATTTTCTATTAAATCACAATATGATTACAGATATCACTACCATCATAATTTGTAGTATATACAATGACCCACATAAGATGCATAGGGAGTAATTAATCACATACATATTATTAATTGGATACTAAAAGGTTTAGATAATCATTAGATCATTGGTGTATTGACTAAAAACCCATTTGGTCATCTGGAAAGTCCAGTTGCATGGCTGAAAAAACTAGTTGGTCGACTAGATTGTCCAGTCGATTGAACGGCCTAAGATATGCCCAACTGATCGACTGGCTAGCCCAGTCGCCTGACTGGACAGGATCAACCAATCAATCGACTAGATTATCCAACTACGAATTGGACTGGATCAACAGACCAGTATATTAGATCCAAGATGTCTTGACCCAACCCAGTTGCTCTATTGGTAATCACAAGCGGGTCACTAAAAAGTAGCCCGACCCAACCGGTTTCCCATCCAAACTAAGCTAGTCGCCAACTGACTGTCCACAAGCAGGTTTCTAAAAAGAGGCTGCTGCATTTTCATTTCCCAAGGTCTATTAGAAATTCTACCTTCATGCCTATCTTATATAAAGAGGCATGACAAACATGTTTTTGGTTGCACACTGTTGGACACATGAACCGTTAACCATAAGGAGATAGAGAGAAGGAGAGAGATTGAAATGCTAGCATGTTGCCAACGGAAAGGCTACTTCTTCCTGCTAGCTTTTGGAGGGTAATGTGAAGTCCCCCTCATCCATGTGGATGATATCGAGATACAAACCCATTTTTTATTGCATTCGAAGAACCTCACATATTCTTTGTGAGAAACATTTACAGATCTACTCCACAATAAGGTATATCTAACAACCTTCCTTCCCAACATATTTTTGTTGTTGAGATCAATTTGTGGGAACAAGGAACTATTTTCTTGTTACTTCTTTTGCATCTGTCACCTTTACAGATTCATACACTTAAACCTACAAGGTGAGTTATATGATAGGATACAATCAATAGAGTGCAATTTATAAATTAATGTACATAAAGGTTATACATGACAATATATTCAAGTCTTATTGTTTTATAATTTATAAGTGGATGAACCCATATGCCGCACATTTAATTAATGTCCTCAATAATATCATAAAGGCATGTGTATCAATAAACATTGCTAACCTATGAGGCATTGGTTGGAATAATTCTAAAATATTGAAAATATATATACAAGATGGGAACCTCATGTTGCCTTACTAAGAAGAAATTCTAATAAATGAACTTAACTTCAAATTGGTTGACATGAGTAGTTTTATGAGAGATCAAATATGACTGAAGTTCCCGCTTGATGTAATATCTCAAATAAGCACACATACCATATATATTGATTATTTATGAATAATTAGTAATGTTTATTTGAGAAATATAAAAAATTCTCATGTATTAAATGACCTAATGATTGGTATTAAACATGGAAAATAATATTATATTTGTATTATACATATCTTAATTAGGTTACATGTCAATTTTCATATTTATTGGAGTATGCATGTACACTAATTAAGATAGAAAATTGAAAGAGTATGAAAATGCAAAACATATTAGGTTATAAATTAATTAAATAATTTTTTTTTGCAACTAAGTGCACTCTGACACTATGATTATATAAAACCCAAATCTCAACTTATGTTCCCCCTATATGGATGCAAAATCAGGATCAGACGGACATGAATCATCTCCTGCATCTGAGCTAACACCTCCCCTCAATTTGTAACGTCTGCCTGCTTCTATCCCTTACATGCCATCCTTTATCATGACTCTTTATCCATCACAACCCATAGTTGATTCTTCAATCAATGAACCTCAATATAAATCCCCTCACCATGAGGATCGAATACCCTAGTTATTGTTTATCCTCTATCCCCAAATTTCTAATGTTTGCTAATGTGCTCAATGTTAGTTGGCCATATCTAAGATGTCACAACGACCTAGGAATTCCCAAAACACCTCCTAGAGGTCCCATGAAGCAGATAGGGCTCCTACATTAATGGGAGAAGTGGTAGAGTCTAGTTTTTTTTCTTCTTTGTCATCTACCTTCACTTAATGGCGCCAACATCCCATTTCAGTATTTTATTAGTATTTCCTTGATAATGCATGCTTTGCTACATCTTTGAGTCTTAACAAGCTTACCCATATCATTCTTATTACTTGGTCCTTCGATCATGTGGCTTCTTGGTTCTTCCCTTGCTTGTTCATGAAAAAGGTATCCATGGTTGCACCAGACAGTGAAGATCCCCATGTAAATGCTTGTTGGTTCTAACATGGATTGATCATGGTTGTGGTCACTATTGTTTCCGGAGCCAATCTCTCTTGATGACTTTTGATCTTGCAGTGGCAACCTGCAAGAGAAGCTATTCCAGGTGATGAGGATCATCCAAGAGTATGAACTCCTAATTTTGAGTATCTACTAGATTTTTGTTTTTCACTCCTTGTAAGTGTATTCTTCCATAGTCTGTGTGTACTACTTGTGAACCCTATCACACATCAAGTTAACAATACATGATGTAGGGATATACTTGTCTTTTAACATTCTTTTGTTTTGTAAATCCTAGAAAATGTATTAATCTTAGATGAATAATAACTAATAAATTATGGTGACAAAAAGTAAGTAATAGTACAATTAAGAATTGTAAAAATAAAATTTGTCCCTTGGTGTGGTTTTCTAGACCTCATTAGATTTGTGAAAAGTTGATTTTTAGGATTTTTAATATATACAAGAATTTAACCCTAGTTTTTATATAACTGCAATTTGTTAGTTTGGGACTTTGATTCCTAGACTTAGAGTTTGATTATGAAAAATTATGTTTGCACATCAATTATGTGCATCTTCCCGATTTCATTTGGGCATATAATGACTAAACCTTATTTTTATTTATCAATGAGGCATATTTGAGTTACACTCCTCTTGTTTATCTCTTAAAAATCTTTCCAAATATTTGTTGGTAGTCTGACATAACAACCAATCATACTATGATTATAACCACATAATTTGTGATAGATTTGATTATTCATAAAGGTAATTCCAATTTTATGTTTGCTTTAATATGTTATTATGAGTAAATTTCATAATGTCCTAAGAACTCATGAGTTAATGATGTTTGATTTTGAGTTTAGGACCTAAACATGAGATCATGTGCATGCTAAGAGTATTCATTATTGTCTAGGTCCCCTACGGTATATTACTGTGAAAATAAGGACGATAATAATACATTTAGACTAGTATGTGTTCAGAATGATTACTTTGACTTATTAGTCATGATATTGTATATAAAGTCAAACACATAGGTAGTTTTATGAACAAGTGTACCAAACAAACCAAGCTTGAGTATCATACATGCAACCTAGAAATGTAGTCATAATCATATCTCAACATGACATTGGTGATTGTGGTCCTCAAAATTACAGTCAGTATAATGATAACATGATATTCAATGTTTTTTGACACTACTCAACATGACCTTGAATTAGGTTTGCTATACAAGTAGTGATTGGATAAATTGTGACACGTGTGGGATTATTGTGAGTATGTAAATGGGATTTTTCCATCCTATAAAAGTGATATCCCCACCACTTGATGAGTGGCCATGATCATGTGAGTCAATATATGATATTGAGATCACATGTATCTCAAATAGTCTACTCTAGATCAAGGAAGACAGTTAAATAATAAAATAATGATGTTTTCATGCCTCAATTTTAATCTAGATATCAGAGATAAAGGGATTTTATGATCACTGTAACACTGGTCACAACACTAGGCTGAAGTTACTCTCCAACTTATCTAGTTATGTGGGTGGTAATGAAATCTTTCCAGATACATATCTTTATTAGTGAAGTTATAATATAATTATAGACATCACCACCAATCTAATATGTAGCTTATAGGGTCACACATAGAGGATGCACATGGGATAGGAGTCTAATTATGGACACAAGATTAATTGGTTACTAAATAGTTTAGGTAATCACTTAGATCATTGATAGATTGACTCGAAGCCCAATCGACAGACTAAAAAGTCGAATCGACCGAGTCGACATACCAATCACTTAACTAACAAGCCAGTTGGTCAACTTAGGTGAGATCAACCCAATCGGTCTACTCAACAATCCTGTTGGCAAACTACACAAGATTATCCCAATTGGTCAACGACCATTCTAGTCAACTAAATGGACAAAATTATTAAGTTAGCTATCTTATTCCAGAGTGTTCTAATGTAGCCCAATCACCTGACTAGACTGGCCAATCAAGTGAATGGATGTCCACGAGTAGACTACTTAAATACAATCACTACCTTTTCATTTTGTAGATATTTATGGAAACCATGCTCCCTAGCCTCTCCTACTTAAGGGCCATGATAAATAATGTTTTTGGTTACACATTTTGACAAGTGATCTCTATCATCCATTACCCATAAGATATAGAAAGATAGAGAGTACAATGCTAGCATCATGCCAATGTAAAGGCTTCTCCGTCCATGTCAGCTCTTACAATACAATGTGGAGTTCCCATCTCCTGTGTGGATTACGTAAAGATGCAAGTGTCTAATGCCATGTGCACCTAACTCTAAGTGAGGAATATTTCTCAATCTACTCTGCAATATGGTATACCTCACATCCCTCCTTCCTGATATATAAGTGTTGATGGGATCTTTTCTTGAGAAATGTGAAAAACTTTCATTGATTCTGATGTGCATGTCACCTTGATGATTCCCAGTAATATCATAATTATACATTGAGTTCTCTATCATTGGTTATTAAAATCATGTCTCACCTTTATATGAGTCATCTACTTTATTTGCCATATTTTGTATGGTTTCATCCCTATTTAAACTAGAACATTATTTGGATTGAATTTCTGATATTAAACTATTGTGCATGTGAGATTGGACTAGTAATAGCAAAACCACATTTTAGGAATTGAGAATTTATTCCGCCTTTCGAGCAATGAGGTTTTATTTCTCATACCAAATACTAGGGTTTTATTCATCTGCCCATGTTTTATATGTTCTAAACTGTAGTTTTTTTTCCTCCTACGAATTTGGGTTTATGGCATCCTTGTACTACTTTAGATAAAGCTAGTCATTGTTGTAATCCACATACACTCCATATCTATTGTTATTTTTAAAATATTAAAGAAAAGAAAATCCATACTCATGAAGTGTTTTAAGTTGGAATGCCTTAATCTTTTTATACACAATATTATTTTTATTTATTCTTTTATCATTCATGATAACGTGTTTCTCTCACTTGAGCTTACCATAATGATATATCCATCTTTTATCAAGAACACCCTTATCATTATACAAACATCCTTATAATGCTCAAATATTTAAGTTTATGCACATATATTGGTGCATTATGACACATGTGTTTTCCTTATTTGTTCCTATTCTTGGTGTTGTTATCAAACCACCCAGATGTAGGTGTTGTAAAGGATGATGACTCAAGAGGACCTTGAAGCATTAATATGGAATTTGTAGGATAGCTTGATATGGATAGGTTACTCTCTGCAATTGGATATTTGTGTTGTTGTAAATTTTCCATATTACTAGTACACCTCTTGTGGGGAGGAATTTTGTAAGGTTTTATTGATAATGGAATAGTCTAACATTATGATGCTATATACACAAAATGTAACTATGTGTCATACTTTTAAGAAACGAAATCAAATATCTCCCTTCACACATTCTAGAGTTAATCCCCTCTAGGGTCCTAGTCCTTATAGCATGGTAGAAGATCTTGAGAAGCTAATTAATCTAACTATTTCAAGTTATCCTCTAATAGGTAGTTAGATGACTCTATATGAGATGTTTATGTACCTTTCTTGAGTCGTGGTAACTTATTAGGGTTTTAGTCCCCATAGAATTCAACCACTACCACTCCCCCAACCACTTTTGTGGTTCATACTCAGTTCTTGGGTAATCTTAATTTCTCCTACCATCGTCGTGGAGGTGGAAATTTTGCTACATAAGAATTCACTCTTCTAATGATTGGTTCCTATCTCTCATTTTATTGGAAGTTTGTTCAACCACTATGGAGAGTAGGGTGCCTTGAACGATATCTAGAACAAACCCTAGTTCATATCTTAAATACTTGTACTATTTTGTCTTTCACGCATGACTCGACTACATCAACATTTAGAACTGAGCATGAAGGGATGCAATTTTTTGAACCTTGACTTAAGTTTTAGAGTAAGGATTTTGATGTTCCCATTTGATAAGTGATAACATGAACTAGGTCAACTATTAGTAGTCAATAATGAATGAATTTATAAATATAGATGGTATAGTAGTAAATATAGATATTGCAGGTGGTAAATTGTTGACTTGGTTCACACATTGATTTTGATGACATTTTCAAATTTCATTGTAAAGTTATCATGGATAAACTTTTTTTCATTATTATATTATATGTACAAAAATGAAGATTTCCTTGGATTTATTTGATGGATTCGTGAACCAAGTCACCATCATATGAATTTTTAACATGGTAAAGAACCCCTTAGGAAAGCATCCCTTTACTAGTTATCTCTACCCTAAGACCATAGACCTAAAAGTAGAGCATGAATATAAAGTTTTGTATATACATGCAGTTTAGTGACTTACCTCCTATTACATCTTATACAGTTAGTTGAGTCATAGATAAAATTGTTTTAAGGGGTGGAGTCTTGTACCCTATTTTGTTAAGAGTAACTTTAGGGTCATATGGACTTAATAATGAATGAATTTAGTTAATCTAGAGTAACTCTCCTAGCTCAACACCTACTATGGACTGAAGGTTATATGATGCTTGGATTGTTATATTAACTACATTAATTCTCTCAAGTAGCTTGAAAACCTATATTTTGGTTAGAAGGTGTGACTTAGTATATTCAGATATGGATGGATGGAATTTTGGGACAAATCCTCTTTAAGGGAGGGAATGTTATAAACTATAGAAACCTAGAATAAATACCCATAAGAACCATGCTATCATTAATATGTAAGAATATGATTGGTGAATAACACTAAACCCAAATTTATGCATACAGTTCATGTACCTCTGTGTACCTAATTTCATATATATATATATATATATATATATATATATATATATATGAAATTAGGTACACAGAGGTACATGAACTGTATGCATAAATTTGGGTTTAGTGTTATTCACCAATCATATATATATATATATATATATATATATATATATATATATATATATATATATATATATATATATATATATATATATCTGTGTGTGTGTGTATATATATGCATATATATGTGTATATATATGTATATGTATGTATATATATGTGTGTATATATATATATATATATATATATATATATATATATATATATATATATATATATATATATATATATATATATATATATATATATATATATATATATATATAGGGTATATCTTCGCTACCCGTGCGGGTAACTAAGATTCGCTACCCGTGCATCAATTTTGTGATGGGATGACACATATATGTAATGTGACAACCAAATTTGTAATGAGACAATCGAAATTGGAATACAAAAACTCGTTTTGTATTACAATTTCGGTCGTCTCATTAAAAATTTGGATTGTCTCATTACAAATGCATACCTTCCCATTACAAAACTGATGTACAGATAGCGAATCTTAGTTACCCGCACGGGTAGCGAAGATATACCCTATATATATATGTGTGTGTGTGTGTGTATATATATATATGCATATATATATATATATGTGTGTGTGTGTGTGTAGACACACACACACACACACACACACACACACACACACACACACACACACACACACACACACTAGAAATAGGTGCAAACCCCGACCTTAAGTTTAATATGGCATCTTCAACCTATCACAAGAGTCACATGGTAGGATACATTTAATAGAGTGTAATTTATAAATCAATGTACCTTATGGTAACATATGATAATATATTCTAGTCTAATATCCATATAATTAATAATTGGATGAAACCATAAGCCACCTATTTAATTGATATGCTTAATAACATCAACAAAGCATGTATATTATATAATGTTCCTAACAATGAGACATAGGTTATGATATTATGAAAATATTAAAAAGACATAGTTTGGGATAATCACAATCCCATTCTATTGGTCAAGGTGCTCAGGGTTCGTTGGACACCTCCAATCTATTGTGAGGACCTAAGAATGTCTAAACACCTCTTGGTGGACCAATGCTAAACTCCCACTTTCACAAGAGAAGATGTAGATTACAATTTCCTTTTCTTCCTCTTCTACCTTCAGTTAATGGAGTTGGCACCATGTTCCCCCGAGTTATAAGTATTTCCTTGATGATGTATTCTTTCATAAGCCCATTGAGTCTCTACAAACTTTCCAGATCATCCTTGTTGATTGGTTCTTCCATCGTGCAACTGCCTCACTTCTTCCCCTACTCATTCCTGGTGGAGGTAGTCATAGGTGCCTTAGACAATGCAGAGGCCCGTGTAAAGGCTTGCTAGTTCTAGTAGGGATTGAGCATGTTGATAATCATTATTGCTTCTAGAGTTTAGATCTCTTGCTAGATTTTGATCTTACTGTGGCAACATGTAGAAGAAACTCCTTCATGGTGTTAGAGGAATAATTAAGTGCCCAAGGTACTAGTTTTGACCATCACTTGGATTTTTGTCACACCTTGTAAGGGTATCATGATATTTTTGTGACAACACTTTTGTTGATAGCTTTATGAGTTTTGGTCTCGACTATTTCACTAGTTATCACCATCATTCATAAAGCAAATGATGCATGATGAAGGGTATACTTTTCTTTTGACATCATTAGCTATATAAAATCCAAAAAATCTTGAATTATTATAATTAATTGTTTAAGGTATGAAGTATATAAGTAAAACCATAGTTTAAAATTAGAAAAAGATATGTCATTTGGTGTGATTTCTAGTCTTACTTAGATTTTATGAAAGATTCATTATTTAGAATTTTAATTATTTAGTAGAATTTAGCCCTAATTCTTATATAATTGTCATTAGGTGGTTGGAAAATTAATCCTTGGACTTAACATTGGATCTTAAACCTTTAGGTTTAGATATCAGGTATGTGCATTCTTGATTTCTCATGGTAATATAATGATGAATCCCTAATTTTGATATCAATGAGGCATGTTTTGAGTTACACTCCTCTTTTTATATCTCTTGAAATCACTTTTGAAATATACATCATTATCATATGATTTCTCCATTATTGGTTTTGAATTTCATGTCATACCTATAGACGAGTCATGCAACTCCAATTGCCATATATTGGATGGTTTCATCCCTTTCACACTTGCATATTATTTGGATTGAACTAATGGTCTTGTCTATACTTTTATGTATGCATCACTGGACTAGTAATATCAAAAAGTAGATCACTCAAATTTTGGAATTGAGGTTTTATTCCTTCTATGATGCAATTGACAAAAGTTTCCTACCATAATGATTGATTATGGACGCTGGCGTGTGTCGTGTAATAATTTGAATTGTTTTGGATATTGGCTCACTAGAAGATTGTACACTACAATCTTCCGAATCGATACATGAGGGTTATCAATTTGAAAAAAATAGTGGGAGCAATAATTAGTTAAAGGCTTAATTAATATCATTAACTTATCAGATCAAAGAAATCAAAATGTTTTGAAAGCGTTGCAATATTTCTTTGTAGAATCTAATAGAAAACACAATTGCAATTAGTCCTTGAGTAGAACAAACTAAATGAGATTTACTTTCACATCCGGTTTAAGATTTTGAGAAGTGTTCTCATCAATGGGTGAAAACTCTATGTCCTTGAAACATCAGAGTTAGAGGAACCCACTCCAAATGTGCTAAGGATGAAATGGATGCATGCTTACTTGAAGCATACCAATGATGTCGTAGACGTTGAGTACCTTAGGCTATGCTGTATGAATTATGAGTTGCATGAACAACATGAAAACATGGACATTATCAAGATGATATCACATCTTAAGAATCATGTAAATCAAGAAAGGTATAATGACTTGAAAGCGTTGTTTGAGTGCAAACTGACATAGCGAGATCCAGTAAAGCCCCATGTGTTCAATATGATTGGGAATGTGGAACATCTAAAGTGATTGGGATTTATTTTAGGTCATGAGTTGACCACAAATATGATTCTACAATCATTTCCTGAATCATATATAGACAACTTATCGAGTGCTATCACTTGAGTAACATGTCTAAGCCATTTTCTAAAGTGCTTGGCATGATATTAATGCCAAAGCACACATGAAGAAGGAAAAATACATGATGCTGATTAACGGAAGTGAGTATAAGGATAAAAGCAAGGCCAAGATGATTTATGAGGCTAAGTTGAAGTCAAGTCTTCTACAATCAAGATAAGGAGAAGGGTAAGTGGAAAAGGAATCTGTCCTTTTCATAAAAAGGAACAAAGGAAGAAGAATAGAGATAGAGATCTCTACTTCAAGACCTAATAAGAAGTAATCTAGAACTGTATGGAGTAAGAGTTACTACCACTATAGTTGGAATCTATCATTCATGGGCATGTAATAGAATTAGTTAATTGCTATTATATAGCTTCCATTGATGAAAACATCATCTATCTTGTATGGAAAAGAATTTATGTTTCATCAAAATGCCCTATGTCTCACAAACTATACTTGATAGTTCTAAAGACAAATATATGTATGACAAATATGTTGAATGTCTTAATGACTCAAACAATGAATACATATAGCATTGTCATCTAGAGCACATAAATGAGAAATGCATTTCTAGAATCCATATTATGGTTATCTAGACTCTTTAGGTTATTGAACTGATAGAGACATGCAAGTCTCATTTATTGGGCAATATGACAAAAGCATCTTCACTAGATGTAGTGGACGAGCGACTATTCAATTAGGGCTCATACATACTGATGTGTGTAGACCTTTTAGAATAAATGCTAAAGGTAGTTACAAGTACTTCATAATATTTACTGATTCTATCAGTAGATATGGAAGCTTGTATTTAATGAAATATAAGCATAAGATCTCTTGAAGTGTTCAAGGATTTTAAGAATGAAGTACACAACTAACTTGGTAAAATTATTAAGATACTTCGATGTGATCAATGTTGAAATATTTTAAACCAAGAGTTTGAGAACCTTCATGGAGATCATGATAATGCATCATGATGAACTCCACCTGAAGCACAATGATAGTGTATCAGAAATAAGTAATCACACCTTGTTAAGTCATGATGAAATTATCAATAAATCTAGCTAATCTTCCAATTTCCTTTTTGGCACATGCTTTACACTGAAATCATGTACCATCTAAAATGGTTTGAGATATGACATGGGAGGTGTCTTGATGTGTCTTTCATAGTGATTAGGGATGAATGATTATATAAGAAAATAGTTTCTTGAAAAGCTTTGTCCACAAATCACATAAATGTAATTTTGTTAAAATACTACTCTTATCCCTGTCCAACAACAAAATTGTTTGTTGATCTGGATGGTTGTATTCCTGAAGAGGAACTTAGTTCTAAAGGAATCAATGGGAGTAAAAGTAGAACTCAAAATGTTCGAGACAAACAAGAAAAGATTGAACCTAAAGAGGTACAATAGGAACAAGGAGAATCACAAGCTGTTGTAGAATCTTAAGTTTATTATGTAACATACAAGACTCATAGTTTTCGTAGAACACGCCTTGAGCTTGAAACATTTTGACATCTTGCGGATCAAAAGGCGGTGAGTTGGTCATATATGATGATTCAAAAACCTACCTAAAAGCTATTGAGGGACTAGAATATGAAGCATGGCTTGAGGCCATGAGATCCAAGATGGACTCCATGTACACCAACAAGGTATGACCTTGGTGGATCCACCTAAAGGGGTAAAGCCCATAGGGAGTAGTTGGGTCTTCAGAAAGAAGACCTACATGAAAGAGTATATTGGTTGCAAAGAGTTTCAAACAAGTTTAAGGTGTTGAACATGATGAAGTCTTTCATCAGTTATCATGGTTAGATCCATCAAGATCATGCTTGCAGTTGCAACTTGTTATGACTAATGAGATTTGACATATGGATGTTAAAATTGCATTCCTTAACTAGAATAATTATAAGGATGTGTACATGACACAAGCTAGAGTTTTTGTAAATCCAATAATTCAAATAAAGTCTGTAAGCGACAAAGTTCAATCCTTGGATTGAAGCAAGCATCTCATAGATGGAATCTTCAAATCGATAAGATAGTTAAAGAGTTTTACTTGATTCAAAATGTAGATGAAATCTTTGGTTACAAAAGATTTAGTGGGAGCATTTTTATATTCTACATGGTGATGGGGAATAATATCCTTATAAAGCAAATGTTAAAACCTAACAAGGAAAGTACCTTCTATGAAGGGTTTAGATGAAGCATCCTATGTGATAGTAATTGAGATCTATAGATATAAATCTAGAAAGCTTCTCAACTTAAGAAAGAGCACATACATTTACAAGATACTGAAGGGGTTCAACATGCATGACTCAATGAGAGAGAACTTGTCCATGTTCCATGGAGTTAGTCTCTCGTGAGCCTAATGTCCCAATTCTTATGAAGAATAGGAACACAAGAATAGATGCCACATGCATTCACAAATGGATCTATCAAGTATGTACTCATCCTATTATATCATATGTATTGGACATGATGAGAGGATATATGTACTTATCTAGCAATCTCATATGTGTCGGACATGATGAGAAAGAGTATCTCTCAGATACTAATAAGGTCACTAGAATGTCATTCGAACATCCTCAAGTATATGAGAAGTACTAGAAGGATTAGTTCCTTTATTATGGTAGCAAGGAAGAGTTGGGTGTAAAGGGTTACACTGATGCTAGCTTCTGAAATGACATATATAATTAATGATCGTAATTTAAATTTATATTTGACCTTAAATGAGAATTGTAAGCTGGAAAGGTTTCTGAGTAAATGATATTTTTTTAATTCTATAAAAGAAAGCTGAGTATTTTGGTGTTATGAACAACAAAAGATATTGTATGGATCAAGAAGTTCATATGGATGAACTTGTACGAGGTTTCAACCGTTAATGATATAATAGAAATACTATGAAAATAATTGACTTACTAGATAGGCTGGGAATCTGAGATAGCATACTAAGACACTTCCATCTCGTATGAGATGTCGTACAATGAAAAGATGTGAAACTTGTAAAATACCAACTTGAAGCAAACATTGCTAACCTGCTATAAAAGTGTTGGTAAGGTATGCCCATAGAGCCAATCGTGTAATGATTGACATGGCATATACCTTAAAGGATTTGATTAATCATTATAAAGGCAAGCTTCTAATTCTATATATTTCATTTAGTTATGAGATAATGAGGAAACACTATGAATGTCTAGAGAATGATATTGCTCAATGACGTATGTATTCAAGTTACTACCCTTGTAGATGAGATCATATGGATTTTAAGAGTACATATACAGATTCTCATTATGTCCATGATCACTTGTTATTGTGGAAGGTTGACAGACAATAATAACACTTAAGATAAGAGTGTGAGTTGTTTGATGACTAAATCTCATTAGTCATGATATGGCAATATCAAACCAAGAACACATATACATGTTAGGGAACAGTGTATCAGATAGACCCACCTTGAGAGTGACACATGGAAACCATCATATGATAATTGATAGTAAGCTCTCATAGTGAAGGTGGTGATTGTGATTCTTAGACCTAAAATCACTACACTCATCACATGTCGTTGGGTATGCTTTGACATCATCAAACGTAGTCTTGAAACATGGGTTGTTATAACAATGATGATTGGGTGACTTTAACACGTGGGGATAGACTGTGAGTGACCAATATGGGATTTGTCCCTCCTACCGGAGTATGATATCCTGGCCACTTGATAAATGAGATTGAGAAATGCATGCACATGCACATGTCAATCCATATATGATATTGAGGGCACGTTATCTTAAACAGTCTACTTTTGGTTCAAGTAACATGGATTGACAATTGAGAGGATGACCTTCCATGCCTCGAGTTTATCCTAGATATCAGTGACAAAGGAATTATACAATCACTACAAAACCTTACACAAATTCTAGGTTGAAGTTGTTCTCCAACTTTCCATTCACTTGGGTAGCACTGATGTGCGACAAGACACCACTCTTTGCTTGTGATGTCATAAGCTGGTTATAGACATTCACTACCAATGTGACATGGGATCTATAAGTTCACACACATAGGAACTCATCTAGAAGAGGAGTTTGATCTTGAATGAAAATTCAATTGATTACCAAAGTGTTTACTGACCGGCCTAAATCACGCATCCAAAACAGAGCAGATCTAGAGTAGTCAGACTCTTAAGATTATAACCCGACACTCAAGCCTCTAAAACTATTATACGAGGTCTAACATTGTAATTAGGGTCGAACCACAGGGACAAGGTTGGCAGGTGTTAAGTACATAAGGTCTCACACTCATATACTGTGGACAAATAGAAGGTTTTAAAAGATTGTTCCCTAAGGAATGATGGTGCTTAGGCCAAAACAAAGAAAGTAAAGAAAATAACAACAAGAGAAAAACAATAAAAAATGGTAAGAAACAAAGATATGGAAGGGAACTCAAATCGGGTTTCACCTACTAAGGTCTCTCACCAACATGCAAAACTCACTCCCCTTCGTATACTCCTATTAAGATTACAAGCAGTCATATTAAATGTCTATTCCCTCCTCTCTCAAGATAAGGATAGATCTAGGATCTAAGGTGGCCTCCCTCTCGAGATCACAATCTCACAACCACAAAACAAACCATATGACCAAAATCTTTAACAATCCAACATTCTCATGCATCATACGACTCCATAACACTAGATAAAGAAGATACTACTCTTTTGAGGTACCAATGATCAAACATCACAATATGGTAGCTAAGCATACAAATGAAGCATTAAGAACAAGCGTATGGAGATAATATTTGATATGAGCATATATATTCAAAGGAAAGCAAGAATATACATGTTGGGAGAGCCTTAGTGGCTACTCCCAACCCGAGTTAAATGTTTAGCCACACATGTTAATGAGCAACATAACGGCGTTACAAAATGATAGATACATCACAACTACAAAGAGGGAAGGGGTACACCATAACATAGATGACAGATCTAGATGAGAGAGAAGATGGCCATACACCAATATACTCCTTTGAATCTAGATCTGGAATGGATGATGCAGAGGCTTCTGCTTCTTTTGAGGAAGAGGGGCCATCGGTCTTCTCTCCCCCTCAGCTTTCACCTTCGGAGATCCAAGACTGATCAGATGGATGAGAGTGGCTGTGGAATTTGGCAGCACTTTGTGGTCCTTAGTGATCTGATGATGTGACAAGTCGAGGTGGGTGGTGTATTTATAGGTGTTTCCCATTGACTTAACCATCCACACTGTGGTCGAGGCTTGGTCTCGACCAAGGCTTGATCATGGTCCATGCTTGATCGTGGTCAATCAAGGCCTCTCCTCGGTCAAGGATACTATAATGGTTGGTCGAGTCACCACCTCATTCGAGGCATGGCATCACCTCGGTCGAGATGCGTGGGTTGTAGTCTGTGACCAAAAAGGGCGTGAGGCACTGCAGTCGCAAAGCATCAGTGTGATCATGGGGGCATTGACCACAGTGGGAGGGTCCCTAATGGCTGATGAGCCACAGTCGAGGTGCTAACCGCGGCCGTGACTTGATGTGACCCTGCAAAGATGGAAAAGGTGTGCGAATGAGATTCTCGACATAAAGTACTAAAATAAGTGGTAAAAGTCTATAAAAGATATGTTAGGAGAGGTATAAAGTATTTGCAAAAAGTGTATAAAATAAGATGTTATCAACTCGTCCAAACTTCAAATCAAGCCTATCCTCAGGCTAAGGGTAGGCCCAAAATCATAGAGAGAAGAGAAAATTGTGACACATTTTTTGCAAAGATTAACATTACTAAGTTATCTCATTCTTACAACAAAACTCTTGTGGTATGTTCGCTCAATCCTAAAATCTCATTCCTCCCCCTTAATAACTAGAGTTGCACAACTTCGAGTTCTTGCCATTGCCTTTGGTAGTAAAAGGTCTCTCTGTCTCAACGTATCACCCCTTCCTACGTTAGGTTGCTTTCCATACTAGTACAACATCTCCTTGAGGGGTAGCTTTCACACTCTTCCTTTATTTTCATTTGGCCCTATGCTGGTGTGATTGGGTAGGCTTCAGGATTTAAGTGTTTTCCTCTTCTCCTAAATTTCCCTCACCCACAACTGTCATAAGGACAATGTTGCCCTTAGGGGCTTCTGACGTTAAGTCAGGTGGTTGTGTGAGGTTCGTTCAGGATTGTAGGTGGGTAAATTTGGCTTCAAGATTCCACTTATGGGCATGACATATATGCATTCATGAGTGCAGCAATACATCAACCGTGTGGGACCCTTTGGCATCTTTTGGGCACAACTCTCGTTATATATATATTTTTTCTTTTCTTTTTGGCTTTTCATATCTCCTCTCTGGTTTCTGTGATTGGGTTTTTATGCAATCTTCTGGGTGACCAAGCCTGTTTTCATCCTAAAGAGGGGATAATTAAAATCGAAAGGGGAAGTTGTTTCCTTCTAGAGGGAGGTGAGGACCAAGTTAAATGTTTAGCCACACATGTTAACGTGTAGCATAACAACATTACAAAATGATAGATGCATCACAACTACAAAGAGGGAAGGGGTACAATGCAACAAAGATGACAGATCTAGATGAGAGAGAAGATGATGATACACTAATATACTCCTTCGAATCTAGATTTGGAATGGATGGTGTAGAGGCTTCTCCTTATTTCGAGGAAGAGGGGTCGTCAATCTTCTGTCTCCTCAACATTTACCTTTAGAGATCCAAGACCGGTCAGATGGATGAGAGTGGCTGTGGAATTTGGCAGCACTTCATGGTCCTTGATGATCTGATGTTGTGACAAGTCGAGGTGGGTGGCCTATTTATAGGTGCTTCCAACCGACTTAACCATCTGCACTGCGGTCGAGGCTTCATCGCGGTGGAGGCTTGATCGTGGTCGATCGAGGCCTCTCCTTGGTCGAGGCTACCACAATGGTTGGTCAAGTCAGCACCTCGATCGAGGCATGACATCACCTCGTTCGAGGAATCACCTTGGTTGAGGTCGAGATGCGTGGGTTGTAGGCCGCGACCAAAAAGGGTGCAAGGCACCGCAGTCGTGAAGCATCAGTGTGATCATTGGGACATCGACCGCGGTGGGAGGGTCCCTAATGGTTGATGAGCCGCGATCGAGGTGCTAACCACGGTCATGTCTTGATGTGACCCTGCAAAGATGGAAAAGGTGTGCGAATGAGATTCTTGGCATAAAGTACTAAAATAAGTGGAAAAAGTCTATAAAAGACATGTTAGGAGAGGTATAAAATATATGAAAAAGTGTATAAAATGAGATGTTATAAATTAGGTATTCAATTCACACAATAGATCGACTGATTGTCTGAATGGTCTGCCAAATAACCATATCACTGAGTGAGATGACCGTTTGGGCAGCCAGATGGGTGTCTGGGTGAGTGATACAAGTGTCTCACCTGGGTGAGACAGAACGGTTGGGCTGAACAAAGGTTTGGGATGTTTCCCGAATAGTTTTGATTGCACAAACTTGGAGTGCAAGTAAATTAATATGTGATATTAATTGGAATCAAAATTGCCAAATTCGTATCGAGTAGGGAAACTGTCAAATGACCATTTTGTAGTGCAAGATGACCGTCTAGCTGTGCCAAATGATTGTTTGGCATCTCGCAGGTTGTAAAAGTTCAAGTTCCTCTAGTCCCTTCCATTCCCACACAATCCTGTATAGATTGGGAACCCTGACCCTGTCCTCTTCTACAAATAGAGAGGTACTAGGGGCTCCCCAAGACACAACACAGACAAGTAAGAATTGATTCATCTGACAACTATTGTCCTCTCTAGTTGTTGTAACCAAGAGAGCCCAGACAAGCCCTACCCGATAGGGAAGGATAGCCACGGGAGAGAACAACTGGTGATCATTGTTGGTGGGAGAGCAGGTTGGTGACTAGTACACCAATCTGAGGGACAACTCCATCATGTCCATTCTTGGTGAACGACAAGAGTTATAGTTGTGTGGACTACTCTGGAGGTAGAAGTCCTTTGGCTGCTACTCGAAGAGCAGAGTCAACCTGCAGTTCATGGAGAGACCACCAGAGTCACTGTAGAGGTTGCACAGACATCTGTTTGTGGTGAAGAGAAAGAGCTGCACAACCACCATTCAATAACAACTTGTGAACAATTGTAAGGAAGCGAGTTTTGTCACTGGGCATACTCTAGGACCAGGTATAACTCGCTAAAACCATCCTTCCTATTTCATAGTATTTGACGCGATCTTTCTATTATGATAATATGACTAGATAACATTTTTGTTTCCACTACCATACTCTATGTCTGTATTCCTAACTGTGGTATCAGAGCCACACCAATTTAATATGTTTTAGGATAATTGATATGATCATATTGTTTATTTTATCATTTATTTATTGCATATGATGTGAATATTTAAACTGCTCTCATATGCGTATCCGATCAAAGACCACATAATCCCAAAATTATATATATATATATATATATATATATATATATATATATATATATATATATATATGGTATATCTTCGCTACCCGTGCGGGTAACTAAGATTCACTACCCGTGTATCAATTTTGTAATGAGATGACACATATATGTAATGAGACAACCAAATTTGTAATGAGACAACAGAAATTGTAATACAAAAACTCATTTTGTATTACATCGTTGTTACAGTAATAAATATATATTTATTACTGTAACAGTGTTGTAATACAAAACGAGTCTTTGTATTACAATTTCGGTCGTCTCATTACAAATTTGGATTCTCTCATTACAAATGCATACCTTCCCATTACAAAACCGATGCACGGGTAGCGAATCTTAGTTACCCGCACGGGTAACAAAGATATACCCATATATATATATATATATATATATATATATATATGCAATTTACACATGTCTTCCTAAAAGTGGTTTTGATGGTGGATGTGTAGAGTGGAAATGGCCAATACCCTCTATCTATGTGTGGTTGGATGGTTTGGTTCCTATTTATCTCGGTTTGCATACCGAGCCTCTACCTCCCTCTTACTAATGTAAAGTTAATGCTTTAATACCTTTTCTCCCCTCGAATGTAACTTGAGGTTTCTCTTATTGAATGTAATAAAGTAACAATAGGATAGTTTCTTTTCATGCAATGAAGTTGAATATGTTCATCACCGGTTGAGATGACCACTTTGTGATACAAGACGACCATATGGAGGACCATGGAAGATAGAGTGATGGAACCAGATGACCGCCTGGTGAACCCAAATGACTGTTTTGAAGGAGTCCAAACATCAGTTGGATATAAGGCAAAACAACAATCCTGAAAGGCCCAACCGGCCATCTGGAAGGTGTCCAGACATTGCTTGGATAAGAGGAACAACCAACTGGCCAAGAGGCAAGATGATCCGTTCAAAGGTTGAACCGATCTACCCAGATTTGCAAGCATAGATGTACACCAACATCAGGTTCATAAATGTGATGTGGTGACTGACCTAGGTTGTGGTAATTCCTTGTGTGGCTACAAGGAATTACAAGTAGATGTGGCCATAGCCATCACCTTTTATTTTATATTGCATGTTTAAGATGTGGGATATAACATGTATATTATACATACCATATATGTGGTGATATGATACAATATATCTGTATATATGATATATATAAATTCCTAAATCAAACATATTAAGTCTAAGATGCTTTTCAATAGAAATACACATGAAAAACATATTTGACCAAACATAGGTTATGCTAAAGCATGGTGCACCGTCTACCTCATGGAAGTGTGATGATAGTAATGTAGGTGTCACCAAAGCGGGGTGGATTATTATCGTATTGGCTATTGGGTCAGGCTTAACTGGTGATTCTAAGAGTGTCTAGGCCTAGAAGTATGTATATGATCATGGCAAGGAGTTGTGCATATCATCTATCCAAGAATTGCATATGATTCAATTGGCATGATTGCCTACCTAAATAGTCAAGTTGTGGGCGATCAACCAAAGATGACTCGTGACTTGATGAAATATGGATCTTGACTCACTAGAAAATTGCTTGTTGTAGTTTTCCTAATTGACACTAGAGGGTTATCAATTTGAAAAAAATAATGAGAATGATAATTAATTGAATACTTGATTATTATCATCCAAATTTAATCAAATCGAAATTGAGTTTTTTGACAAAAATTGCAAATTCTTTTGTAGAATCAAATGGCAACAAACAACAATCACTTTTCTCTGTAATTGATCCTTGAGAAGGACAAACTTATTGGGAACAACATCTAAGATTGGCTCAAGATGTTGAGAATCATTCTCATGCAAGAGTGCAAACTCTATATCCTGAAAATCCCTAAACTAGAGGAACCACCTCAAAAATGCACCAAAGGCTGACAAGGATGCTTACAGGAAGCATACTGAAGATGTCGTGGATGTCAAGTGTCTGATGCTATGCTCCATGAACTATGAGTTGCAGAGGTAGCATGAGAACATGGATGTGATTGAGATGGTCGCACATCTCAAGAACATGTTCCAAAATCTGGCAAGACAAGAGAGATACGATGTCTCCAAGGCACTTTTCAAATGTAACATGGCTGAAGGAGACCCAATAGGTCCTCATGTGCTCAAGCTTATTGGGTATGTGGAGAACCTTGCTAGACTTGGATTTCCTTTGGGTCAAGAGTTGGCCACTGACATGATTCTATAGTCTCTGCCAGAGTCATATAGTCAGTTTGTCATGAACTACAACATGAACGACTTTGACAAGATGTTGATAGAGTTGTTGGGTATGTTGAGAATAACTGAGACACAAATGAAGAAAGAGAAGCCCAATTCTGTCATGATGATCATCAAGACAAAGGAGAAGTCTAAAGGAAAAGGCAAAGCTAAGGAGAGTTCTAAAGCTATCTAGAAGCCCAAGTCTTTAGATCTCAAAGAAAAGGGAGGTGTGAAGAAATTAAGAGGCGATTGTCACCATTGTCACCATCCTACACATTGGAAAAGAAATTGCCTACTCTGGTTAGAGGAACTAAAGAATAAGAAGGATGGAACTGAGGTCTCCACTTCAGGTATAAAAAATATAAGATAAATATTATTAGTTCTTAAATTTTGGTATATGATACCAAATAGAGATCTGACATACTAATGTGCTGGATCTGACAAGAAGTAAAAACCCTCTTGGAGGACAAATATGGACAAGGAGGAGAAAGTGTTGTGGAAGATTTGGTCTACATGTAAATTTATCTTAGCCCAATGGGCATGTAATAGAGTTACTATAATTGCTATTTCATTATGCCATTAGAATAGAATCATTCTCTTTATGCATCTTGTATGGACAAGGATGATTATCAATAAAGAATTGTTAGTGATTCTATTTCAAAGATATGATCTTGCATGGCACTAAAACATCTCCTGATATTTATGCAAGATGATCCAAAGATGAATGTTTATACCAAAGGATTATAGTTGATATCACAAGACTATCATTAGCATTAGTAATCTTGTATGAATATGACAAATGCATGACCAAAATACATATCGATGTTGATCTAGATTCCCTTGGTTATTGAACCTAAGGAAGCATGCAAAGTCTTATTCATGCAAAATATGACAGGACATCCTTCAATAATCGTAGTGGGAGGATAAATCTTTCATTAGACTTCATACATATGATGCATAAAGATCTTATGAAAGAATTCTATAGATGATTACTATACCTCATATCCATTTACTGGTAATATAATGATATGTACTCAGTAAAGAGGAAACATGAATATCTTGAAGTTTTCAAGGAGATTATGTATGAAGTATAACTTTTGTAAAAGTATTAAGAAACTTTGATGAGATCAAATATCAAAATACTTTACCTCAATACCTTGAGTACCTTCAAGAAAGAACTATGATAGTGTATCACAAGTCAAATCCATCTGAACATGATGATGTGTCAGATTGAATGAAGTATACCATGATGAGTCATTATATGATTATTAATTAATCTAATCTTCTTATCCTCATAAATATAAATCTATCACTAAATAATGTACCATTTTAATGGTTTATAAGACATCATAATGATGTAAAGTGGAAATGTCCCAATATGTCTAAAGGATTAAAACCTACATTGAGAAAGTTGTTTCTTGAAGATGGCTTATCCATAAAGCATTATTGTTGAAGTTTTACTATTAATCCTCATCCAATGGAAAAGTGTTTTGTTGATAGGATAACTGAGTTCCCAAAAGAATCAGTGGGAATAAAACTATAACTCAAAATCTTTGAGGTCAATAAAGAGGTACAATGAGAACTAAGAGAATCACAACTTGTTGTGGAATCTCAAGTTCATCATATAAAACAGAATAAAATAGTTCTAGTAGAACACATTTTAGATTGAAGGATTATGAATCTAATGATTCAGATGGTTGTTCATAATATATGAGCCAACTATCAACTAGAAGCTATTTCAGAGTATTATAGGATCCATGTAGCTAACAAGGTAAGACCTTGATAAGCGCCACCTTAAAGGGTAACACCTAAAAGGTGCAACATGGTCTTGTGGTAAAGACCTACATGGATAACATAAGATGACAAGTTGGTTGAATGAGTTTTCAAATAAGTTCCAATTGTTGAATATGATAGAAATTTCTTTACCAATTAGCATGCTTGTGGTTGTAGTGGAAATAGACTAAGATATTTGGCATATGTAGATTAAAACTGGATTCCTTAAGGGAATACATCATAGTATGTGTACATGACACAACCTACAAGGTTTTACAACTTCAAGAATGCAAATGAAATCTATAAACTACACATTTCAATCTAGGATTGAAACAAGCAACTTAGAGAGATAGTCAAAAGAGTTTGAATTGAATCAAGATAAAATATGAAATCTGTGATTTAGTAGGTGCATATATGAATATTGCACATGCTATGAGGAATGTCATCTCAATAATGTGAATGTTGAGAACTGTCATGAAAACCCCTTCAACAATGAAGGTATAGGTGAAACATCTTATGAGTTAAGGATCAAGACCTATAGAGATAGTTCTTGAAAGTTTCACAATGGAAGTTTAAACACATACAATAGCAATGTGTTGAAAGAGTTCAACATGGAAGGATTCAATAAGAGAGAATTTGGATTAGTCTCTCATGAACCCAATATTCTGACTCTTATGAAGAATGGAAATATCATGAATAAGATTCCATGGCCAGCCCAACAGTGGATCTATCATGTAAGCTATTAACACGCTTATCCCATATTATCTTATATGTATTAGACAGGACAAGATGATATAAACTCCAATGAGGGTTATTGGAAAGTCATTGAAGATATCCTTTAGTACTTATGAAGTACTTAAGGATAGATTTCTAGCCAATGAGGATAGCAGTAAGAGGAATAATTGGATGTAAAGAGTTACATCGATGCAATCTTCCATAATTAGAAAATAGATCACAAATTAAATTATATTTTATTTCACATGAGAAGTGTTGATTAGTTGGAAAGGTTCCGAACTAATAGCCATTAATTTTATTCTACAACACAAAAATCAAGTATACTTGTGTTATGAACATAAAGTGATACTATGTGGATCTAAAGGTTCATGTGATGAACTTATAGATGTTCCAATCATTGATGACTCAGTAGAAATACTATGACAACAATGGAACTAATTGTTAGGCAAGGAATATTAGATACCATATTATGGAGGTTATGTCTCATACAAGAAATCTTACAACAAAGATATTAGGAACATGCAATATACCAACTATAAGAAAAGTGTTTCTAACCTACTAAATCAGCACTAGCACAGAAGAAGCATGTTGGACATGTTTAGGTCACTAAGGATGATATCCATTGGTAATTGCTCTAAGTGCAAGTGGGAGTCTATTGGTAAGGTATTCCCATAGAACCAATCATGTGATGATTGACATGGCATATACCTTAAAGGATTTGATTAATACTTATAAATACAACCTTCCAATTCATTATGTTTCATTCAATTATGAGATAATGAGGAAACATTTTGAATGTCCAGAGAATAATATTACTAAATGGTGTATGTATTCAAGTTACTACCCTTTTGGATGAGATCATACAGATGCTACGAGTACATATACATATTCTCATTATGACCCTGATCGACTATTATTGTGAAAGGTTTATAGAAAACAATAACACATAAGATCAAAATGTGAGTTGGTTGATGACTAAATCTCATTGGTCATGATATGACAATATCAAACCAAGCACACAAATACATGTTAGGGAACAATATCAAACAAACCCACCTTTAGAGTGACACATGGAAGCCATCATATGGTAAGTCATAGTTAGCTCTCATAATGAAGGTGGTGATTATGATTCTTAGACCTAAAATCACTACACCTGTCACATGCCGTTGGGTACGTTTTGACTTCATCAAATGCAGTCCTAAAACATGGGTTGTTATAACGGTGATGATTGGGTAACTTTGACACATGGGGATAGACTGTGAGTGACAGATATGGGATTTATCTTTCCTACTAGAGTATGATATCTTGGCCAATTGATAAGCGAGACCGAGAAATGCATGCGTATGCACATGTGAATCAATATATGATATTGAGGTCACATTATTTTAGACAGTTTGCTCTTGGTACAAAGAACATGGATTAAATGTTGAGAGAATGACCTTCCATGCCTCGAGTTCATCCTAGATATCAGTGACAAATAAAATGTACAATCATTGCAACACCTTACACAAATTGTAATTTGAAGTTGTTCTCCAACTTTCCGTTCACTTGGGTAGCACTGATGTGTGGCTAGGTACCACTCTTTGCTTGTGATGTCATAAGCTGGTTATGGACATCCACTGCCAACATGACATGGGACCTATAGCGTCACACACATAGGAACTCATCTATAAGAGGAGTTTGATCTTCAATGACAATTTGATTGATTACTAAAATGTTGAAGTATTCAATTCACGCAATAGATCGACTGATTAGCTGAATGATTTGCCAAACGACCATCTCACTAAGTGAGATGACCATTTGGGCAGCCAGATGGGCATCTCAAGGTTGAGACGGCTATTTGGTTTGTCAAGGTGATTAGAGTTTGAATTGTCTTAGTTCTTCCCTTAAACCAACCGATTCAATGTGATTGAACTGATCGGCTCATCTTGACTCACCATACGGGCGTTTGGGTGAGTGAGATGGGAGTCTCGCCTAGGTGAGATGGATCGGTTGGGCTGAACAAATGTTTGGGATGTTTACCAAATAATTTTGATTGCACAAACTAAGAGTGTAATAAATTAATATGTGATATTAATTAGAATAGAAATTGCCAAATTTGAATCCTATTGGAAAACTACCAAACGACCGTTTGGCAGTGCAAGATGACCATCTCACACACTAGATGACTGTCTGGGTGTCCCAGACAGTCATTAGAAGTGCAAAATGACCATCTCGCACACCAGTTGACCGTCTGGCTGTGCTAGATGATCGTTTGGCATCTCACATGTTGCAAAAATTCAAGTTCTCCCAGTCCCTTCTACTCCTGCAAAATCCTATACAGATTGGGAACCCTGACCCCGGCCTCCACTAAAAATGGAGGGGTACTTGGGCTTCCCAAGACACAACAAATACAATTGAGAATCAGTTCCTTTGACATCTGTTGTCCTCTCTGGTTGTGGTCACCAAGAGAGACCATGAAAGTCCTACCTGATAGGGAGGGATAGCCATGGGAGAGAACAGCTGGTGATCATTGTTGGTGGAAGAGAAGGTTGGTGACTAGTACACCAACGAGAGGGAAAACTCCTTCTTGTCTACTCTTGGTGAACGACATGAGTTCTAGTTGGTCTGTGTAGACTACTCTAGAGGCAGGAGTCCTTTGGATGCTACTCTGAGAGCAAAGCCAACCTACAATCCATGGCGAGACCATCCGAGTCGCTGTAGAGGCTGCACAAACAACTTTTCATGGTGAAGACCACGAGCTGCACAACCACCGTCTAAGAAAAACTTGTCAGTAGTTGCAAAGAATCACATTTTTTTGTTGGATTTACTCCAGGACCAGGTATAACTTGCTAAAATGATCCTTCCTATTTCATAGTAGTTGGCACAATCTTGCTATTATGGGAGTACACATAGATAAAATTTTTGTTCCTGCTGCCATACTTTGTTCTTGTATTTCCAAAAAAAAGCACTTGCACAGCAGAATCATGATGGACATGTTAAGATCACTTGGAATAACATTCATGGGTAATTGGCTCTAAGTGCAAGTGGGAGTCTATTGGTATGTATGCCCAGAGAGCCAATCAGATGATGATTGGTATGAGGCATTAGATACCTGATTTGATAATAATAAAGGTAACTCCATGTATTATGTTTGTCTTAACATGAGATGATGAAAAATACTTAGTAGATGTCTAAAGAATGATGTTACTCGATGACATATGTCTTCAAGTACGTGACTTGAACAATGCGATCATATGAATGTTAAGAGTACATACATTCTTGTTATATCCCTAGTTAGATATTACTATGGAAGCAAAATAGACAACCGTAATATATAAGACTAGAGTGTGTGTTGACTGATGATAGAGTCTCATTAGTCATGATATATGATATCAAGTCAAGAAAATAGGTACATGTTAGAGAATAATATATCAGACAGACCCACCATAAGATTGATACATGGAGACAATGGACTGGTAGTCAGAATCAACTCTCATAGTGATAGCGGTGATTATGGTTCTTAGACCTGAAGTCACTACATTTATCACATGTCATTCATGTACTTGGACATCATCCAACATGATCCTGAATAATGGTTTCCATAATGGTGATGATTGGGTGCATTGTGACACATGAGGATAGAGTGCGAGTGATGTATATGGATCCCTCCTACAAGAGATTGATATCCAGGGCCTCTTGATAAGAAAGACTGAGAAATGTACAACCATACTCATGTGATTCAATATGAGATATGTGATCTCATATGCATATCATATAGTTTGCTTTAGTTTAAGAAATATGAGTTGAAAGTTGATAGGATGATAATTTCATGCCTCGAGTTCAATCTGGACATTAGAAACAAAGGAACTATGTGATCATGGTAACACTAATCATGTATTGTAGGTTGAAGTTGTTCTCTAACTTTCTAAATTTTTTGGATAGTAATGATGTGTTTCTAAACATTTCTCTATGCTTGTGATGTCATGGATGGTTTTGGACATTCATTGCCAACGTAATTCTAGACCTAGAGGGTCACACACATAGGATACACTTAGATTAAGGGAGTTTATTCATGAATTATGTTTATATTGATTACTAAAGGTGTTTAGGTATTCAATTAAACAACTATGATTTAAAATTGACTGAATGGACTCTGAACTGACCAATTTATGTAACATCCCTGACCTGGGTTATGTATTAACCCTAGGTATTTTTCTTAATTAAGTGATTAGATGTTTGTGTTTATCCTGTGAAATGTAATTAAGGCTTTTGAGGAAACTATATTTCAAATTCAGTCCTTTTTGCTTAATGTTGAAACATTGTTTTGTTAATAATGGACTAAAGTGCAAATTACCCAAGTAAGGGGTTAACTTGCAAATTGCACATGTTAAGATGTTCCACTAGTGTTGAGACATCATACAAATGTATGTGATGTGGTGGTATGGATTCCACAAGCTTGAGCACCAAGATATAGTTGGTAGAGCAATCCTTGTGCTTTAAAAACTAGATTTGGTGTAATGTGCAAATTACCTAAAACCTAGGGTCCAACATGTAAAATATACCCTATAGAGGATCTATCATGTTTCTTAGAATCAATTAGAGCAAAGAAAATGAGAAGGTCGCCTCATTTGAATGATCAAGAAGGAAAGATAATCTTGATATTAAAATAATCAAGATTTAAGCAAATGGCCCTTTAATATGTATAACTTATTAAGATGTTTTCCTTTAAATCTTGGATAATGGAGGAGTTTGCATGAGATTATAAGGTGGACACGTATCCAAAGTATGGAGCAATCTTTGTGGATTTAGTTGGAAAATAAAAGAAGATAACTCTCTTTTTTTTCCCTTTTCCCTAAAAATCCATAAATATAGAAGCATCCTTTTTCCACACACCAAAGGATCGTTCCTTAGTTCTTTTCTTCTCATCACTTTCCTTGGACCGACCAAGAAGGAGCTCTGGAGAAGAGGAAGGACGACCAAGCTGACTTGGTAAGTTTTGATCACCATCTAACTTGAATTCATGGTGGAAACCCTAAAACAAGGTTAGATTTATGGTGTTTTTCACACGATTCTCCTTTCTAGCCATCTTCTTCATCCAAAACTTGAAGAACGTACCTTGGAAAAGTACTGGAGCTCAAGCCACCATTAAAGATACGAACCTTGGAGCTCTGGATCAGATCTAAAGGCGGGTTTTATAACTCTAAACCTTGATCTTTGTTTATGCATCTTCATCTCCATGAAAAATCGTTAGTTATTCTTCTTCCTTTACTACTCTTATGTTCTTTCTAGCAATTCCGTGAAGAACAGCCCCTATTCTTGAAGTAGACGAAGGTGATATTAACTTCAATGTTTATCCAAGAATCTTACTTTAGCAAATAGTCTCCAACCCTTGCTCAAACGGTTTCCCAAACCGTTTGGAATGGTTTCAAACCGTTTGAATGCAAACAGTTTCAACCAAACCGCATAGAAGCAAACGGTCCAAGACCGTTTCGATATGTTGACCAGGCGTTGACCATTTGGAGGTCTGTTGTGAATAATTTATATTAATTACCTACCAAAAATCCTCAATTAATTCCAAGTGAATCACCAATTGAAGGTCCATCAATCATCTAAACCCTAATCGGGTCAATTGCTGATTTCAATAATAGTATTATGTTGAAGTTTGGGTTGAGTGACCCAAACGGTTTCAAAACCATTTGGGGATCACCCAACCAGTCTCAAGACCGTTTGGTGATCACCCAAGACCATTTGGAGGTCTAGGGATAAGTAGGATTGACCAATTGGGGATCCAATGATATCAAGTTGATGAATAATCGATTGCTGATTTGGTGACCAAACCTAGGGTTCAAACCTTAATTGAATGACTTGGTTTTTGATCAAATAATAGGAAAACGGTCTCAAGACCGTTTGGAGGATATCCAAATGATCCCAAGACCGTTTGGGGGTCACCCAAGACCGTTTGGAGGTCTAGGATTGACTATGGTTAAGTGGTTGAAGATCTTAAGGTAACAAGTTGAAGTGCAACTGAGTTGGTTTTTGATTTGGACTTGAGAAAACGGTCTCAAGACCATTTGGAGGTCCTCCAAACGATCCCAAGACCGTTTGGGGTCAGGTCATGATCAAATTGAATGATGGTTCAATGCTTTCAACTCAATTAGATTTATGTTGAAACATGTTGAGGGGTAATCGATTCCAATCCCTAATCCAATTGATCCAAGCCCTAATTGATGATCAATTGAGGATCAATTGAGTGTCAAATAAGTTGAGGGTTGACCTAATAAACTCAATTGATGAGTGACTAACAAGTATATGATCGATTGAGGGGTTCAACGTTGGAAATCCTAACTCAATTGAAGTGGTTGAGACACTTTTTGGTCCTTGCGGTTTTGAGGTGGTTTGGACCAAACGGTCTCAAGATCGTTTGGGACCAAACGATCCCAAACCATTTAGTCTCATGCGGTTTAAAGGTTGGTTATGTCCATGTGGTTTCAAAGTCAAAGATGACCAAACGGTCTTCACCCCATCTTGGGCAAACGGTCTTGAGTGTGCACTTTACTAAACGATTTCAAAAGTCAACAAGACCAAACGGTCTTCAACACCAAATAGTTTCAAGGTCTGTCCAAGACCCTTTGGGGGTTTAGTGTCCAAGACCATTTGAGGTCTATGAAGGTCAAGATCGTTTGATGCCTTAGAGGTCAAGATGGTTTGGTGGTTGATTAACCTAAACCTCATGGATACCTAATGTGATTAAAGGACCAAGTAATTAGTTGATTAAGATATGATGTAATCAATGGTGACTATAACAAAGGTACCCTTGATGGGATAAAGTGATTAGTACCTTTTGAATGAGTAAGACCTAATGATCACAATAGTAATGGCGTAAACCATGATGTCAATGTTGAATTGACTTAGCCTAATTAAGGGCGATGCATACATCAACTTACAGAAAGATGAAATAGATGTCTTCTTATATGAATGATAAATCAAGTAGTGGACTTCCAACATGAATGAATACCTAATTAAGGTATGATCCTTCACAGTGAGATCATGAAAACCATAATTGTAATGATATATGAATCTTAACCCTAATTTGAGAATGATAATGGAAGTATCCCTAATGCATGATGATGTTGTGATCCTAATTCATTATGATGACATGGTACACCTTAATTAAAGGTACTTTGTTGATCACTCCTACTTAGGGTGAATAGTAAACCCTAATGGTGAGATAGTAATGATGATCCTAATCAAGGATGATTCAATGTGAATAGTTAACCCTAAACTAGGGTAATGTGATGAATATGATAAACCCTAATTCAGAGTATGTTAAATAAGAACCCTAACTTTGAGTGACGTGATATGAATAGTAAACCCTAACCGAGGGTGATATGCAATGAAACTATAAATCAGTCATGTTGATCTTCTGTAGCACGACCATGCAAGGTAGCACGACCGTGGTGGCTTCCCCTTGCACGGCCGTTCTTGGTTGCATGGCCGTGGTGTTCTATACTTGACTTGGAAATAATTGTATTGTGCTGATATAGATATAATGTGCATGTTATCAATTGTGTTAGCCATGCAGGTCTTTATAAAAAAGTGAGCATAGCCAGGTAAGGGTTATGATGCCATTTTCATTGAAAGCACTTTATAAGCTTTGAAAGCAATGATATGCTATGTTGCCTAGTAAGAGGTAACAAATGAGACAGATAGGCTGTATGAGCCATGAGAAATATCTACATTGCCACTATCATGTTCATACTGATAAATGACTTGATGGCAATATGTAACTTGGTAACAAGTGTTTTGATGATCTAAGGGTTTGAACACCCATATTCCTGAATCATAATGATGAGATGGTTAGGGGTTGATATCCCAATGTTAAGTAGATGTGAAATGAACTTGATACAATTAGTACACTTTCTTTCTATTAATTGTCTTATTGGTTTATGATTGAAAACATGTATGATGTTAAAAGAATGCTATAATGTACTTAAATAATCAAGTATAATGATATCATGTAGAACCCTGACTATAGATCCATCATTGTCAGAAGTTAAATGATGGTGAAACAAGTTTTCCTAAGGGAACTCCTATAGAACATACTTTTGAGTATGTGGGGGTTATGGACACGAATATCCTTACATCCTAATGAGGGAATTGATGTGAGATTTACATTTAATCTCTCAATCCTTCATTATATGTTTATACCGGGATGATGTATCACTAATCTCCCGATGATGTTGTTAATGCCGAATCGATGTAGAATAAACAAGAAATTCCTCGATTGCGAAGAGAGTATAGCTTGCCACTGTAACTCTAATAGCGAAATGCCAGAATACCCTAGATAGCTATTATGGCAGAGATACAAGAGGTCCTGCATGATGATCCTCACACTGACTGAGGAAGATGAGGTCATAGAAATACGGCTCTTCTGATGACCTATGTATGATACCGATTGTGATTTAGTAATGGTCGGTTGGAGTATGAGCAGTATACCTCATCTTCTCAGGGCATAAGTATGTTTGTAAATTGTAATCAGCCGTGTATCATAATTGCTTAGGTTGAACTATGAGAAACAATGATTGATGATGTATTGTTTATTTAGTCCTAATTGGACCAATAATATACATGTTCTTCATATTCCTTATTGATTAAATGACTTGTTACTCAATAAAGTTATAATTGAAATGATTGCTTAAAGAATGTTGCTCTACTTAGCCTATTCAATATTTTACTTGTTGTTGAATATTTAAGATTCTACTGCTCAATTTTATTCCATTAAATGCAATAACAATGCTTCTGGGTGAGAGTTATAACTCTCGCTGGGACAATTATTCAATTGTCTCACCCTCGTGGGATTCAACTTTTTAGGAAGACGCTGAGGACGAAGGAACCCATCAGAGGGTGAGCAGCAGCAACAACAGCAACACCAAGGACAATAGTGATCCACAGGTGGAGACACTATTTGTCGAGTCTTGTATATAGAGAGTCCTATGTGTCGTATCTGTACTCTCAGGTCCTAGGAGTCAGTAGATAGTTTTATATAGATCTGAGATTTTTTTTGGCGTAAAGCCTCGAGATTTTTGTATACTTCTCATGTACAGTTAAACATGGCAGTCAGTATTACGACTCTCGAGATGTGGTGATATCGTGATGTGCTGAAGTATCATCTTGCAAATAACTTATCTTGTTCTTTTATGAAAGAGTCCTACAGTTGTGGACCTTTGTGTAAAAAGTTTTAATTTTTAGTGATTTTCAGTAATTCCGATGCTAATTAATCGCTTCCGCATTAGTTTAAATTCATTGATCTTGTTTTTTCGAGACGGTCGTCACAATTAAGTGGTATCAGAGCTCTAGGTTCGCTGAGTCTATAGAGACATAGGACTTAGGTTGTTGAGTTTGTTCTAGTGTCTTCCAATATATCTGATAGTGTCTTCTGCTCATTTAGGAGGAGAAGATAAAACTAAAGATGTCTGGATCACACGAGGAACACGTTGTAGAAAGTAGTGTTGCTGCACCTAGAGAAGGTGCAAGAAACTAAGAAAGGGAAGAACCTATACCTGAACCACCCCAGTTCAATCCAGCTGAAATGGGGAATCCAGCCTTCCAAGCCATGTTTGGGTAGTTCATGAATGCCATGACACACATGACTAATAGGATGCCTATACCAGTACCTAGGGCACCTACCCACCCAGAAGGACAAGGATCCGGCAAGACCTTTGAACGACTTCGCCGAGTTGGAGACACAGAGTATGTTAGAACAGCTGACCCAACAGATGCTGACTTGTGGTTAACTGAACTAGAGAAAGCCTTTAGAATCCTAAACATCCTAGAAGCTGAGAAGGTTAGACATGTTGTGTGCCTTCTCAAGGGGAGTGCTGGTCACTGGTGGACCATGAAAGAACAGAAAAGGCCAGGTGTGGAGATCAAATGGGAAGTTTTTTGATGGGAATTTATCAACAAATACTTCCCTAAGACATTTCTAGACAAGAAAATATCTCAGTTTGAGAGGTTAAGACAAGGACTAATGAACATTAGCGAGTATGAGGCTAAGTTCATGGAGCTTTTGCGATTTTTTCCGCACATGGCGACCACAGATGAAGAAAGGATTAAATGTTGAGTTGACTACTCTTGTGTCTTCTCTGGAGAACAGAGAAAGGTTTGCTACCTTTGTGGAGTCTGTCAGGAGGGTAGAGAGGTCTGTGGCAGAGAAAAGACAGACGAAGAATAAGAATATGTATTCCCAGTTCCAAGGATCCTCATCTAAAGGTTTCAAGAAACTGAGGTTTTCTGTACCTACACCACCACCAAGATTCAGTACCCAGAAACAGTGGATGTAAGATAGGGGTAGAGGATGAAGCCTACCACTAGAAGGAGCTCATAGCTCAACATCTATGTCAGTTACAGGACCACCCAGACCACAACAACTGAACAGAAGCTGTTACACATGTGGAAAGATGGGACATCTGATGAAAGATTACAAAGCCAGAGAAGTGAGTGTGACTCAACCTCAAAGGCAGAGTCAGCAAGGTTCTTAAAGGAGACAGTTTCTAGGAGGAGCTATAGGACGTGGATAAGTGTCCCAAGCTGGATCATTGGCACCTAGTCATTGAGCACCAAATCAACCACAGGAAATGACAAGATTTTACGCGATGAATCCACCTGATGCAGTGATCAACCCTCAGGTTGTGGCAGGTCAGATGGAGTTGTTTAATTCTGATATGTCTACATATTGCGTCGTATCTGTTTTAATTGATCCAAGTGCTAGACACTCCTTTATCACTCGAAAAGTGATTCTTGACTGCAATATGACTATAAGTCATAGGACAGATAGTTTGTTGTTAGAAACTCCTTTAATGGGATCTGTTGTGTTACAAGAGGTATGTTCTCCCTGCACCCTCTTCATTTCTGAACATCGCATTCAAGTGGATCTTATACCCCTTGATATGCACGGATTCAATGTAATCCTTGGGATGGATACCTTAGAAAGGTATAAGGTTATCTTGGATTGTGAGTCCAAGCAAGTTGTGTTCACTAATGATAGTGACACATGGATCTTTCAAGGAGAAAGAAAGATTATACCAACCTCTCTTGTGTCGGATATGGTTGCTGAGAAGCTGATAAGGCAAGGATGTCATGCATTCTTGGCCCATGTGGTAGATACCACCATGGAGAGTCCTAATCTTGATGAAGTTCCTATAGTCAGGGAATTTGAAAATGTATTTCCTGAAGAACTTCCAGGTGTACCACCGCCCCGGGAGATTGATTTTGAAATTAATCTAATCCCAAATATGCAACCTATAGCACAAACACCATATAGGATGGTGCCTGTTGAGATGACAGAACTCAAGAAAAAACTACAAGAGTTGCTTGAGAAGGGTTTCATCTGACTGAGTAGTTCACCCTGCGGTGCTCCAGTCCTCTTTGTTAAAAAGAAAGATGGGTCAATGCGGTTGTGCATTGATTACAGACAGTTAAATAAAGTAACAATAAAGAATAAGTATCCTCTGCCGAGGAGTGATGATCTCTTTGACCAGTTGTGTGGTGCAACAGTCTTCTCCAAAATAGATTTGAGGTCGGGATATCATTAGCTGCGTATTAAGGAAGGTGACATACCTAAGTCTGCCTTTAGGATAAGGTATGGTCACTATGAGTTCACGGTTATGTCGTTTGGACTAACAAATGCACCAGCTGTATTTATGGAACTCATGAATAGAATCTTCTGACCTTTTCTCGATCAATGTGTTGTTGTCTTTATAGATGACATACTGATCTACAGTAGAGATGCTCAGTAGCACGAGCAACATCTTCGTCAGACTCTAACTTTGCTAAGAGAGCATAAGTTATATGCTAAGTTTAGCAAGTGTGAGTTCTGGTTACCAGAAGTTTCTTTTCTTGGACACGTAATATCTACTTCAGGTATACGTGTTGACCCTAAAAAGGTAGAATCTGTCGTGCAATGGGAGCAATCAAAGACACCGACAAAGATTCGAAGTTTCTTAGGGTTGGCAGGCTATTACCGGAGGTTCATTAAGAACTTTAGTTCTATAGCTTTACCCTTGACTAAGTTGACCAGGAAGGATGTTCCTTTTACCTGGAGTGACAAGTGTCAACAATCTTTTCAGTTGTTGAAGGAGAGGTTGACAAGTGCACCTGTGCTTGTGTTACCGGAGCAAGGGAAAGGATATATAGTTTTCTGTGATGCCTCCAAGAATGGACTAGGATGTGTGTTGATGCAGGATAAACAAGTGATTTCTTTTGCTTCCTGACAACTTAAGAAACATGAGGAGAATTATCCGACACATGATCTAGAACTAGCTGCTGTAGTTCATGCTTTGAAAATATGGAGACATTATCTTTATGGAGAAACATTCCATATTTTCATAGACCATAAGAACCTTAAGTATATCTTTTCTCAGCATGAGATTAACATGAGGCAACGCCAATGGATAGAGTTAATTAAGGACTACGATTATACAATTGAATACCATCCAGGAAAGGCCAATGTAGTTGCTGATGCTTTAAGTAGGAAGTCAGCAACACCAGCCCTAGACATAGCACAGTTGAATTATCTAGTATGCTCTAAGAGGGATATGCTTATCTCCTTAAGGAAAGACAATGTACAGTTAAAAGTATCGATGTTATCGGGATTGTTAGCTGATATGCACATAAAACCTACTTTGAGATAGCAGATTAAGGAGGCACAATAAGTTGATGCTGCAATTCAACTGATTAGATCGGAGTTTGGTAGTGAGAAACGAGATGGTTTCCATGACTCAGATGATCAAGTAGCCTATTACCATGGTAGAATGATAGTGTCGAATGTGGATAACTTGAGGAAGTTAGTCATGGAAGAAGCTCATTCTTCAATGTATACTATGCATCTAGGAAGCACCAAGATGTATCGAAACTTGAAAGATATGTATTGGTGACCTGGTTTGAAGAAGGACATTGCTGAGTTTGTTATGCAGTGTCATGTGTGTCAGCAAGTTAAAGCTGAACACCAGAAGCCTGTAGAAATAATGCAACCTTTACCCATACCACAATGGAAGTGGGATCATGTGACCATGGATTTTGTGGTTGGTTTACCTAGAACAGCCAAAGGTCATGATTCCATCTGGGTAATAGTTGATAGGTTGACAAAGACAACACATTTCTTACCTGTCAAAACAACCTATTCTGCCGATAAGTTAGCACAGTTGTATTTAGATGAGATAGTACGACTACATGGGGTCCCAGTTACCATTGTTTCTGACAGAGGTCCCCAATTTATGAGTCATTTTTGGGAGCAACTTCATAAAGCCTTAAGCACACAGTTAAGGTTTAGTACAACCTTTCATCCTCAGACTGATGGATAGTCAGAAAGGACTATACAAACTTTAGAGGACTTGCTTAGATCATGTGTTCTTCAGTTTACATGAAGTTGGGATCTGCACCTAAGTTTGATAGAGTTTGCCTACAACAACAGCTATCAACATAGCATTGACACGACACCTTATGAAGCTTTGTATGGTAGACGTTATAGATCTCCCCTATGTTGGTATGAAACTGGTGAATATCAACTTTTAGGTCCTGGTCTTGTGCAACAGACCACCAAGAAGATTAAAGTAATACAACAACAGATAAAGACTGCACAGGATAGGCAGAAATCTTACGCTGATAAGCGTCGTAGACCTTTAGAATTCCTGGTTGGAGACAAAGTGTACCTCAAGGTCTCACCTTGGAAAGGAGTTCTTAGATTTGGAAGGAAAGGAAAGTCAGCTCCTAGGTTTATGGGGCCTTATCCAATCATTGAACAGATTGGAAAAGTAGCTTATAAGCTAGATTTGCCACCATAACTATATAATTTACACCCAGTGTTTCACATTTCCATGCTTAGGAAATGTCATCCTGACACAGATTCAGTTTTGTAACCTATGGAAGTAGAATTGAATGATGATGTATCTTATATTGAAGGACCTATGTCAATCCTTAATAGAAGAATTAAAAAGCTGAAAAAGAAAGACATAAGTCTTGTAAAAGTCCTCTGGAATCACCGTGGTGTTGAAGAAGCCACGTGGGAACTAGAGGAAGAGATGAGAAGGAAATACCCTGCTCTTTTCTCTTAATATGTTTTTGTTGATTTCGGGGACGAAATCCTTGAAAGGGGTGGATAATTTGTAACATCCCTGACCTGGGTTATTTATTAACCCTAGGTATTTTTCTTAATTAAGTGATTAGATTCTTGTGTTTATCCTATGAAATGTAATTAAGGCTTTTGAGGAACCTATATTTCAAATCCAGTCCTTTTTGCTTAATGTTGAAACATTGTTTTGTTAATAATGGACTAAAGTGAAAATTACCCAAGTAAGGGGTTAACTTGCAAATTGCACATGTTAAGATGTTCCTCTGGTGTTGAGACATCATAAGAATGTATGTGATGTGGTGGTATGGATTCCACAAGCTTGAGCACCAAGATATAGTTGGTAGAGCAATCCTTGTTCCTTAAAAACTAGATTTGGTGTAATGTGCAAATTACCCAAAACCTAGGGTCCAACAAGTAAAATATACCCTCTAGAAGGATCACTCATGTTTATTAGCATCAAGTAGAGCAAATAGAATGAGAAGGGTGCCTCATTTGAATGATCAAGAAGGAAAGATAATATTGATATTAAAATAATCAAGATTTAAGCAAATGGCCCTTTAATATATATAACTTATTAAGATGTTTTCCTTTAAATCTTGGATAATGGAGGAGTTTGCATGAGATTAGAAGGTTTCCACGTATCCAAAGGATGGAGCAATCTTTGGTGGATTTAGTTGGAAAATAAAAGAAGATAACTCTCTTTTTTTCCTTTTTCCCTAAAATCCATAAATATATAAGCATCCTTTTTCCACACACCAAAGGATCGTTCCTTATTTCTTTTCTTCTCATCACTTTGCTTGGACCGACCAAGAAGGAGCTCTAGAGTAGAGGAAGGATGACCAAGTTGACTTGGTAAGTGTTGATCACCATCTAACCCGGATTAATGGTGGAAACCCTAAAACAAGGTTAGATTTATGGTGTTTTTCACACGATTCTCCTTTCTAGCCATCTTCTTCATCCAAAACTTGAAGAACGGACCTTGGAAAAGTACTGGAGCTCAAGCCACCATTAAATATATGAAGCTTGGAGCTCTGGATCAGATCTAAAGGTGGGTTTTATAACTCTAAACCTTGAGCTTTGTTTATGCATCTTCATCTCCATGAAAAATCGTTAGTTATTCTTCTTCCTTTACTACTCTTGTGTTCTTGCTAGAAATTCCGTGAAGAACAACCCCTGTTCTTGAGGTAGACGAAGGTGACGTTAACTTCAATGTTTATCCAAGAATCTTACTTTAGCAAACGGTCTCCAACCCTTGCTCAAACGGTTTCCCAAACCGTTTGGGAGCAAATGGTTTCAAACCGTTTGAATGCAAATAGTTCCAACCAAACCGCATAGAAGCAAATGGTCCAAGACCGTTTGGATGTGTTGACCAGGTGTTGACCATTTGGAGGTATGTTGTGAATAATGTAGACTAATTACCTACCAAAAATCCTCAATTAATTCCAAGTTAATCACCAATTGAAGGTCCATCAATCATCTAAACCCTAATTGGGTCAATTGCTGATTTCAATAATAGTATTATGTTGAAGTTTGGGTTGAGTGACCCAAACAGTCTCAAGACCGTTTGGTGATCACCCAAGACCGATTGGAGGTCTAGGGATAAGTAGGATTGACCAATTGGGGATCCAATGATATCTAGTTGATGAATAATCGATTGCTGATTTGGTGACCAAACCTAGGGTTCAAACCTTAATTGAATGACTTGGTTTTTTTATCAAATAATAGGAAAATAGTCTCAAGACCGTTTGGGGGTCACCCAAGACCATTTGGAGGTCTAGGGTTGACTATGGTTAAGTGGTTGAAGATCTTAAGGTAACAAGTTGAAGTGCAATTGATTGTTGACCTAGTGATCAATCCAATGAAATAAACCTTAATTGGTTGAGTTGGTTTTTTATGTGGACTTGAGAAAACGGTCTCAAGACCGTTTGGAGGTCCTCCAAACGATACCAAGACCACTTGGGGCCAGGTCATGATCAAATTGAATGATGGTTCAATGCTTTCAACTCAATTAGATTTATGTTGAAACATGTTGAGGGGTAATCGATTCCAATCCCTAATCCAATTGATCCAAGCCCTAATTAATGATCAATTGAGGGTCAATTGAGTGTCAAATTAGTTGCGGGTTGACCTAATAAACTCAATTGATGAGTGACTAACAAGTATATGATTGATTAGGGGTTCAAGATTGGAAATCCTAACTCAATTGAAGTGGTTGAGACACTTTTTGGTCCTTGCAGTTTTGAGGTGGTTTGGACCAAACGGTCTCAAGACCGTTTGGGACCAAACGGTCTAAAGACTATTTGGGACCAAATGATCCCAAACCGTTTAGTCTCATGCCGTTTCAAGGTTGGTTATGTCCATGTGGTTTCAAAGTCAAAGATGACCAAACGGTCTTCACCCCTTCTTGGGCAAACGGTCTTGAGTGTGCACTTTACCAAACGGTTTCAAAAGTCAACAAGACCAAACGGTCTTCAACACCAAACAGTTTCAAGGTCTGTCCAAGACCGTTTGGAGGTTTAGTGTCCAAGACCGTTTGAGGTCTATGAAGGTCAAGATCGGCTGATGCCTTAGAGGTCAAGATGGTTTGGTGGTTGATTAACCTAAACCTCATGGATACCTAATGTGATTAAAGGACCAAGTAATTAGTTGATTAAGATATGATGTAATCAATGGTGACTATAACAAAGGTACCATTGATGGGATAAAATGATTAGTACCCTTTGAATGAGTAAGATCTAATGATCACAATAGTAATGGCTTAAACCATGATGTCAATGTTGAATTGACTTAGCCTAATCAAGGGTGATGCAAACATCAACTTATAGAAAGATGAAATAGATGTATTCTTATATGAATGATAAATCAAGTAGTGGACTTCCAACATGAATGAATACCTAATTAAGGTATGATCCTTCATAGTGAGACCATGAAAACCCTAATTGTAATGATATATGAATCTTAACCCTAATTTGAGAATGATAATGGAAGTATCCCTAATGCATGATGATGATGTGATCCTAATTCATTATGATGACATGGTACACCTTAATTAAAGGTACTTTGTTGATCACTCCTACTTAGGGTGAATAGTAAACCCTAATGGTGAGATAGTAATGATGATCCTAATCAAGGATGATTCAATGTGAATAGTTAACCCTAAACTAGTCTGATGTGATGAATATGATAAACCCTAATTCAGAGTATGTTAAATAAGAACCCTAACTTTGAGTAACGTGATATGAATAGTAAACCCTAACCGAGGGTGATATGCAATGAAACTATAAATCAGTCGTGTTGATCTTCTGTAGCATGACCGTGCAAGGTAGCACGGTCATGGTGGCTTCCCCTTGCACGGCCGTTCTTGGTTGCACGGCCGTGGTGTTCTATACTTGACTTGGAAATAATTGCATTGTGCTGATATAGATATAATGTGCATGTTATCAATTGTGTTAGTCATGCATGTCTTTATAAAAAAGTGAGCATAGCCAGGTAAGGGTTATGATGCCATTTTCATTGAAAGCACTTTATAAGCTTTGAAAGCAATGATATGCTATGTTGCCTAGTAAGAGGTAACAAATGAGATTGATAGGCTATATGAGCCATGAGAAATATCTGCATTTCCACTATCATGTTCATACTGATAAATGACTTGATGGAAATATGTAACTTGGTAACAAGTGTTTTGATGGTCTAAGGGTTTGAACACCCATATTCTTGAATCATAATGATGAGATGGTTAGGGGTTGATATCCCAATGTTAACTAGATGTGAAATGAACTTGATACAATTAGTACTCTTTCTTTCTAGCAATTGTCTTATTGGTTTATGCTTCAAAACATGTATGATGTTAAAAGAATGCTATAATGTACTTAAATAATCAAGTATAATGATATCATGTAGAACCCTGACTATAGATCCATCATTGTCAGAAGTTAAATGACGGTGAAATAGGTTTTCCTAAGGGAACTCCTGGAGAGCATACTTTTGAGTATGTGGGGGTTATGGACGTGAATATCCTTACGTCCTAATGAGGGAATTGATGTGAGATGTATATTTAATCTCTTAATCCTTCATTATATGTTTATGCCGAGATGATGTATCACTAATCTCCCGATGACGTTGTTAATGCCGAATCGATGTAGAATAAACAAGAAATTCCTCGATTGCGAGGAGAGTACAACATGCCACTGTAACTCTAATAGAGAAGTGCCAGAATACCCTGGATAGCTATTATGGCAGAGACACAAGAGGTCCTGCATGATGATCCTCACACTGACTGAGGAAGATGAGGTCATAGAAATCCGGCTCTTCTGATGACCTATGTATGGTACCGATTGCGATTTAGTAATGGTTAGTTGGAGTATGAGCGGTATACCTCATCTTCTCAGGGCATAAGTATGTTTGTAAATTGTAATTAGCCGTGTAGCATAATTGCTTAGGTTGAACTACGAGAAACAATGATTGATGATGTATTGTTTATTTAGTCCTAATTCGACCAGTAATATACATGTTCTTCATATTCCTTATTGATTAAATGACTTGTTACTCAATCAAGTTATAATTGAAATGATTGCTTAAAGAATGCTGCTCTACTTAGCCTATTCAATATTTTACTTGTTGTCGAACATTTAAGATTCTACTACTCAATGTTATTCCATTAAATGCAATAACAATGCTTCTGGGTGAGAGTTATAACTCTCGTTGGGACAATTATTCAATTGTCTCACCCCCGTGGGATTCAACTTTTTAGGAAGACGCTGAGGACGAAGGAACCCATCAAAGGGTGAGCAACAGCAGCAACATCAACACCAAGGACAATAGTGATCCACATGTGGAGACACTATTTGTCGAGTCTTGTATATAGAGAGTCTTATGTGTCATCTCTGTACTCTCAGGTCCTAGGAGTCAGTAGATAGTTTTATATAGATCTGAGATTTTTTTGGGTGTAAAGCCTCGAGATTTTTGTATACTTCTCATGTACAGTTAAACAAGGCAATCAATATTATGACTCTCGAGATGTGGTGATATAGTGATGTGCTGATGTATCAGCTTGTAAATAACTTATCTTGTTCTTTTATGAAAGTGTCCTACAGTCGTGGACCTTTGTGTAAAAAGTTTTAATTTTTAGTAATTTCACTGCTAATTAATCGCTTCCGCATTAGTTTAAATTTTTTGATCTTGTTTTCACGAGACGGTCGTCACAATTTAAGTGTTGAACTGATCCATTGGAGTGTCAGGTCAACTGGAATCAACATTGACCAATAAATGGTTGAACCAAGGTGTGAAACGACCGGTTCACATAGTGAACTAATCCATTTACAGGCCCCATCCAACCGATTCATGGGATGAACTGCCTGATTCAATGGTGAATTCGATTGGATCAAGGATTGATGCTGACATGTTATGCATTAATTGTACATTGAATACCAATGTGATTCGGAACAGAAAACTGCATGAACCGACTGGTCGGGCATGCGAACTGACCGGTTAGCCATGTGTAAGTTCTAGAAAATTTGTGAATTCGTCTGTTTCGACTCCCACACCGACTAGGAACCCTGATCTTGACCTCTCCTATAAATAGAGGGGTATTGGGGGCTTCTCAGAACACAACATTTGCTATGACAATTGTTGTAATCTCTGATTGTGGTAACTAATAGAAAGCACAGACAAGTCCTACCCAATAATGGGAGGGATAGACAGGGAGAGACAATTGTGGGAGATTGAATCAACTCTAGTAGGTTGACGTTCGAATGGAACAACTCCTCCCTATTGGATCTGGTAGCGCAACGTGGAGTTCCTGGTGGTCTGCGTGGACTACTCTAAAGTCGGGATTCCATTGTCTACTGCTAGGAGAATACCATCAACCGATGTTTGTGGAGATGCACTAGGAGGTTGGTGGAGATGACTATTCGAGTACTTCTATTGAAGAAGGAGAGAGTTATTTCCTGAAGAAGAAGCACGATGCTACTGCAGAGATAATGTCACTGGATTTGCTCTAGGATCATGTATAATCTTACAATCTTTCCTATCTAGATATATTGTTGTTGACGCGATCTTGCTGTAAAGAGGAATCGAGCTTTAAATTTTTGTTTCCACTACCTTAGATGTCACCCTGATTTATCTACATCCCTGACCCTCGAGCAAGGCTACCTCAAGGTCAAAGTAGGTTGTTACTCATCACAAACTCACAATCAATGGCAAAGCTTTTACCTGAGTTCCTATTACCACATTTCTCAGTAAGAATGAAGGCCCCATGGGGTGATTTTTTGTGTTTATTTTCATTTCTGCAAGATATCTATTTGGATAAGAGATAGGCAATGTGGTCGGATCTGAGTGGGCCAATGCAACAAGCCCTACCAACCTCTTTGCCAACAAAAAGGTATGACCAGATTCATGAATTTTTCTCATTGGTTAGTTTTGAAAGTTAATAGAAATTACATATATGGTCATAAAAATATGTAGGTATAGTCATTGGACAGGCTTTTGAATAAGGAAGATGATTTTTAAGGTTTAGCATCCTAAGTAATTTATCCTAGATCATGTTTTTCCTAAGTTCCTAAATTAGAGTTTAGATGTTAATCAGGACAAAGATTAATTCAAATTATAATAATTTTAGGACTTTTGGGCTTCTACAAACATGAGGAGTACTAGGAAAACTTCTTCTCTCATAGGTAAGCGGATCATGCACTCTAAGTAACACATATGTTTAAATGACTTTATATTCAGTTATGTTTATGAAATTCAATTATAATGATATCAAGTACATGTTTTAATGAATACTTGTGAGTATTGTGACTATGAATCAAATTATGATATTCTAGTATATTGTTCTTATCAATGATCATGACCATGACATGTTCAAATTTTTAAGTAATATTCAATGTTTCAAGTTATTGTACTCCAAATTAATGTCAAAACAAAGATATTTGATTCATGTTGTCTATTCCAAGTCACTCGCCTTTTTGGCACAATTACTTACAAGCTCTATGTGAGCAATGAACACTTGGGTGCATAAGCTTTGTGTGAGCAGTGGGCTCTTGGGAACATTTACACATGGAGAAAAATATATTCCATAATTTCAATGGTTAAGGTAAATGAAGATGAAGATAGATGATATCAAAAGAATCTAATATTTATCATGTTTAGATTATTAGTTTTCTCAAGAGTAGATTTGTATTTTAGTTCATATAATGCTACTCAGTTCCACTTATTCTAACATTCTTCTTCAATTTGATTAGCATGATTGGGGACATAGTGTCCGCAGGAAAGAAGGATAAATGAGCTTAGCAAGAGGAATACATCTCAAGGACAAATCTAGAAGACAAAAATATGATGGGGTCCCAACAATAATAGAACATTATTTTAGTTTTTTTTTCAAGTTACAAGAGCCATATATTAATTTAAAATGTGAATTTTATGGTGAGGACCTTAAGCCATGAGAATTGCATTTTTTTATTTTGTTGTTTGAATGGTATTATATTTTTAGACAATGATTATGATTTTTGAGACAACCCAATGAGAATTAAAACTTCTGCTCAATAATGCTTATGTTTTAGAAAATTGGAGTGTCACACACAACATAGTTAGAATTTTTATTTTCTGATTGTGGGTAAATGATTTTACCACTTGGGAAATCTTAATTATATGTTAAGATATTAAAAAGTGATGCATATACGTAACTCCTTACTATTATGTTGACAAGACAACAATTTTATAGAAAATTGCCTTTTGAATTGCTTTGATATCCATTGGCCATCCCAAATTAACTGAACAATACGTTCAATCCATTATTCTCCTAAAATTTCTAACCTTCCTGAAAGATATTCAATTTTGAACATAGACAAATAATGTGTTATACATATTGCAATCTAAACACTCCAAAATGAACTATTTTTGATAAAATTAAATTGGAAACTTAATGTGACAACCTACATTTTCTCACTACTCTAATTTGCTCTTCCTCTCTCTATTGTGACTCATATTACTCAAGTTGATGTCAAACTAATAGTTGTAGTGTGTTGATGCTCCAATTCGGTCACACAATGGTCAATTTGACCGTATGCGACATGAATTTATGTTTTAAAACTTTATAACACTTCTTAATAGGTCCCTATCTTGCGAGTTAAATTGAACCTCACTACTATTATATTTTGGTCCTTTAATGTGTATCGTGTTGTAGAACTCTCATTTATAAATCCTACAACACAAAAATCATCTTGATCGGACTTTAGAATCAAAAGTTATGATATCTGAAGAGGTGTTGATTTATTTTGTTTCTATCTCTTTTATCCCTTTTAAGTGAGATTTGGGCCGGCCACCCTAAGGCCCACTAATGGGCAAGACCCAGGGACACATGCTAGGTCTCTCTCTTCCTTCCCTTCCTCTTCGAGTAAAATACAATGGAACCTTTTACTCTTCTAGCAACTACACCCAAATTAGGAAGGGGGAAATAGGACCCTACGATGTAATGGAATTCCTCACACTACTCAAAACCCAAAGATTTTCCCCATTTAAGCACTTTTGCTTCACTTTTTTTTTATCATTTTTGGTTCCCTCCTATTTCTCCCCTCTCCTTGATCTGCGCCTTGGAGTCGTAGCTCCTGCCTCCTTGTCCTAGGTGGCGCTGCTGCCATGGACTTCCTTGGAGGTTGTAGTTTAGAGTAGCAATGTTGCTGGTGTGCCATACCTTCCGCTCCAACTTCTTCATCCTCCAGAGGACTAGTTGCAAGGACTTGCTTGCCCTCAGCCGACGTCGAGACTCCATTATAGGAAACAACTGGTGATTCTGGCGGCTTGGGAGCATGATTTCCCACGGTTGGAATCACGCCTCATCACGGTGCAGGGTAGCAAGAGAGCCACAGTGGGTTGGGCACCTCTGAAACTTCTCTTCTCTCCCTAGATTAGGTTCTAGAGGCACCATCAGCTAGGGGAACTATCATCCCCTGTTGTGGCCCTATTCCGAATAGGGATCGCGAGAGAGCTGGGAGCATGCAAAACGTGTGACTTCTTGGGTCGGGCTAGGTGGTGGATCCTCCAGGGAGGGTGTGAACTGAGCTTATGAGGCCTTGGCCCATTCATCCCATGGTAAACAAGGCTTTTCTTATTATCTTTTCAGCTTTGAGCTTCAAATATGAGTATAAAATGAACCTTTTGGCTATATATGCCACATGATATATGGTTTTTGATATGAAAATTGAGCCCAATCCATCTAGAGTGATTCCATGGCCTGATTATACTTATAACTTCCATGTTTTTCCTGATATTCTCTCTCAGTTGTTGTCTATGATATTCATAGTGTATCTTAACGTCAAATCATGATGTTTTGGTAACCCACTTCAATATTATATTTCCTATCATCAAATCAGTAACTTCTGGTACATCTTTGAACTTAATGGAATTCCTAATCATCCCTACTTCTCATACATGTTTCTAATTGTACATATGTGACTAGTTTGAGACTTGCATGATGTACCTTTTCCCTAATTTCCACCTTTTGCATATAATATGACATGTAGCCTCAACCTAACTTGAGTATTAGTATTCTTATACTACCATATGGTAAATATATCCATTATTGTACTCCTCTTTCTAGGTTGATCCATATGGACCTAAATGCATACATATCAGTCCCTAATATCCTCCTTGCTATGATCGATTCTTTTGAGATGTAAAGCATGTATGTGCCCCAATTATGTGAATGTTTGACTGCACCTTGAATCAATGGTTGCTTGACCTATAATATGCACCCAATTACCTTAGATATTTTAAGACAAAACTCTTGTGATGCTTGGTGATACAAATGCCTAAGACATATCCCCTTTGTACTATGATGGTACTTGTGAGACTTGATACATCTATTATGACCTAGTGTATTCTTAAATGACTTATTTGTCTTTCTTGTGCCCCAATCATGATATGGATCTATTTCTTATGTCCTACACTCTCAAATCAGGGCTTGTTCTAATCTTTGTGACCCCCTTTTGATGTGGATGGTTCACATAAACCACATGTTGAATCTATAAGATATGTATGTTGGGATGTTGAATATAATGATGAACCTTTTGAAGCTAGACTTAGGTGACCACCCACCCTTCCTTGGGATGTGCTAATCCTGTCTTTACCTTTATGATCTAAATCATGCTTGATCCTTAGACCCCTTGTCTTGATTGGATCATGACCTCATATGCGCTATTATGAGTCTTGACCCTAAATGTGCATGAGTGACCTAAATCTTGATGTGATCATACAAAATGCATAGAACCTCAGGATGACATGAAACTTGAACCACCCCCTTATGATGGAACCTAAATCAATAAGAGATCATCCAATGCACTAATAAGAAACTTGGAACCTAACTTGGTCAACAATCCTAAAATGCATTTAATTAGGGTTAATGATGAGAATCTAATGCATGTATGTAATCTTATGCTTAATCAGGTTGGCTTATGATCTAGATGGTAAAGGTCGAGCTAAGTTACAAAATCTCTAAATCAGGTACGGGATTTAGTAATTATATGACTATGGCTTTCTTGCTTGAATGTGATACATATGTATGCTTGTTTACTTACTCAAATATTGCCATTTAGTATTCTAGTATTGTACTCGATGTTTGTCTCGTAACATTGCTTTATAACTTGCAAACATAAAATAAAAACTCCATTATACAAATCTTGTGCACCTGCCTGTATTCTTGGAGTAAGGACATGAGGCTGGGCGTCCTACTTGAGTTGTCAGGATAGGGCGGACCACGTTGATAAAAGAGTTATCTCTTGGTGATGGCCTTGAGGTACCTTACGTATAAAAGGTTTAGCTAATCTTGAGCACCATTACGAACCCTTCCAATGGGAAGTGGGTCAAATGCCTTATGATATATGATGTTGTTGGCATAATTAGAGAAAACTGATATAAAACATGAGTTCTCACTTTGCTAAATACTTCACTTATTTACTTCTTGCTCGTTACTTATGTAAGTCTTTTTAAATTATGTAAAGCTTATGTATATGTATCTTTTAGCCATGCACTCAACACCTCATGTGCTTGACCTGCCTTGTTTCATGTATTTTATAGGTTCAGAGATGGCTAGAAGTTGATGGGCTTGGTGAGCTATGTCAGGTGTACTTGTTGTTAGATCCATAGTGTACATGAGCAGACTTGAAAAATTATACTCTTGAATACCTAATTAAAAGCTTGTAATAAACAATGTTGCTTTATATATATATATATATATATATATATATATATATATATATTGTTGATTGTTGAGATTATGAATTGTGCCTTTATCCTGTTATTTGTTCATGTATGCTAAGCATTTCACACTTCCACATATTGTCTTTGGTATTCGTTTGGTTCATGGGACTGTGATTCCGGTTGCGGGACACTTAAGCACTCCACTATCATTATTTTTTAGAAAAATATCAGAATGGTTCAGAATCGAATCCAACTCACAATCCGAGAATAAAACATAGGTATGATTAAGGCATATGAAGTGTGAAGCCCAATAGGCACCCACCGGTAAAATCCGTATATGGGTTTGGATTTTAGTAGATTTGCAACAACCTGATCTGATACTCAACCCTAGTTGAAACCTCTTCAGTCCTAAATATTCATGGAGAAAATTTCATACGAGCATGTGTCTTGGTGCTGCCAAAGAAAGGGCCGAAAGGGAAAAAGGTGACCGCGAATCCTAATATCTCTTTTCTTGAATGTTGAATTCTGATCACGGCATCCCCATTAACTTCATCTTCAGGGATTGGATCTCAAAACTTTCCGCTTAAAAATACGGGTGACATCTATGTGGATCATATGGAAGCTATGAACTTGACCGTTAGTGAAATCTTCATCCAAATCCAAATCCTCTGTGGACACTAACAGCCAAGGATTTTGTCAGATAAGCCGACGGATAAGGGTCTCTCTCAGCGAACTCAATTGACCACTTTAAAGATATCCGTAATTCCATCATTGAAGAATAGTCGTTTGTAGCAGTTGACATCATAGCTACCGCAAATGATATCCCATGCGTACGTGATTGGTGCATATAATTAGTAGGTATCAGATGTTTCTTGTAATTGCTGGCATCGCCATCCGAGTTATGAAAGTTGAAAGATAGCCTACTTGGGTTGATGGAGAAACCGTACTACCATGTAGGTGTCGCTCTGATCATCAGTGATTAGATTTGTTGGGGAATTAAGGGCAGTTGGGTAGAGGCTAACCTAAAACACGGGATAAGAAGATGAGCAGTTGAGCACATTTCGAAAGTAGGGGGCGGCAGCCAGCGGTTACCCATTCAAGAACTGCCACCGCAGCGAGTACAGGTGTGCAAAACCACCTATTTGGCATCATGCTGTGGATACAGGAGCAGCTCCTGATGGCTTGACTAGTGCTTGCTTGAATATGTTATGCTACCAAACGTTTGTCAGAATTCGAAGGGTACCTTTGGTTCAGGTATGGGAAGGCGGGGATGTTTGTGCTTAGGCAGTGGTTTCTTGTTGATAAAAGGTAAAATAGAGTCCCCCAAGTGGTTTTGTATACGCACACGGCATTTATGATGAGCGTATTGAGTCCTTACTCAAAGGCTACATAAAGGATCATAAAAGGCGTCACGATCATTGCCCTGTGTTGTTGATATAATCGCAAGGCAACGAAAAGTCAATGAAAGTTTTGAAATAGGACCACCACCGGTATCATTAGTTGCACATTGATGATAATCATGACTAGGAAACTCGACCTTTTTTAATATCCAATGTTTGCGTCGAAGCTCTCTAGGTGCAGGATTGCCCAGGTCACGGGAAGTCCAAAAAACGCCTCTCCACTGCTGCCATCGTAGAATAAAAATAAACATGTACACACCTGGGAAGGAGCGACAAGACGTTGGGTCAAACGAGTGATCTTTTTCCAAACGGTGGACATCCATTATGGGCACGTTTGAATTATCGGATTTCTCTGGATGACCTATAATCCTGCATTAAGCTAATCCAGCAATACCGAATTACCGGGTTATAGAAATGCTGTAAAATAAAAGAATATGTTTGCCCTCGTGGGATGGGAATGGGTGACGGGAAATTCAGCTATGCAGCCATTGGCAGCAAACGCGTGGGCCGCGTGAAGGATCACGGCGCCCGGCCGATTTGAAAAGGAGAATAAAATGCAGCAACTACTTACTGACGGGAGATGCGGGAGATCGCTACTTTTACGGCTCCAGTTAACCAAACTTGATTTTTCTGTTGCGGGGACCAGAAATACAATCCAATACGCGCATATCCGTTAAAACAAACGTGCCCTATGTAATACACTTGAATCCAAACCACCACCAAAAAATTGCGCCTATGTTCTGTATTTTCCTTTAAAAAAATAAATTGTTTGCGGAATGTTCTGTATTTCCCTTAACATGTAATAACTAGTGTTCACATCACAGTTAAAAAAGGCACTCATAATGTATGCCTTGTCAATATTTGTCCAAAATGTACATATGCAATCACATATTATACACTAAAAACCAGACCACATCATACAGGAAGGATGTTAAGAGCCATCTTAGTTCACCCTCCTTCCTTTTTTAGGAGAAACATTGTTGGAGAGGGGGAAGAGAATCCTAACTTGCATTGAGAACTGTAGCTGAGCATCCAAATTGCTGTACGGTGAAGCAAAAAGGGTCTTAAATTATGTGACGATATTGCAACCCAAGTTGAAGAGATTGTAAGCTCATAAGCCCAAACATGAATGAATGCGTATCGCCCCTAACTCATAATAATTAGCAACTACAGGAGGGTATCACGAGCTAACTAGCTATAATCAATAGAAAGTTGCACTCCAGAATACGTGCGCCAATGTCAGTTGTTAGTACTTTGACTCCAATTCCTGTGACAAATAGGTTCCAAATGGATTCAGATGCACACATAAGCAAAACAAATTTATAACCTGATCCTTGTGATCAATTATAAAAAATAAGAACTTTTTTGGAGGAACCTTGGACCAAACGCTATGTATTCCACTCTAGAGGATCAAGATTAAGTAAGAATGGTGCCACAACGGTATAACTCTCCTTTTTTAAGGAATTTTTCTCATACAAATATTTATTATTCCAAAAAATTTCTACCCACCACACTTACTCCTCTCTCTCTCTCTCTCTCCTAGAGTGGATGGTCAAATGAGAGCACCTATTGTCACGGGCGAGAGAGAGAGGGATAAGGGCCCAACAAAAGAGGGAATCATTGGGGATTAGTTAGTGGGGGAATGGTTAGTGGGGAACGTGGAAAGAAAATAGATGTGGAGTGGAGATTGAGAGATATGAGAGAGAAAAGACAATTAAAACATTACAAAAATTAAGAAAAATTGTGATAACACGGACAAAATGATCTGAGCGCTGAATCAAAACAATTACTATGTAAACAAATTGAAAAAGAAATAAAAGTCTAGCCAATAGAGAAGATTCTTACCAGTTGTCATGCGTTTGAGAAAAAGGTGAAAAGACACAAATTCATCGTAATTGAACACAAAGAATTAATGAAAAAAATTTAAACTTTTGATATTATCTATAATACTACAATTTCTTAACCAATCAATTCACACTAATTTAAAATGTCTTTTTCTTTTGATATTATCTATAGTACTATAATTTCTTAACCAATCAAATATACACCCTACCCATTTACAACACTAATTTTATTGGACACATACATGTGTACGTGTGTGTTTACTAGTAACAATGTATGCAAAGGAGCCACCGTAGTTTCTTCTCTACTTCGAAAATACTAACATGGATACACCATAGAGTTGACCCTTATACATCCAACGATATATATATATATATACAAGTCAGGCTAGAATACACTCAAGTGTACAGATCATGTCGTACACCCCAATGGTGTTTCTCTATCTAGACCATGTTTTTCTAAAATCTAATCCATCAATCTTCATATAAATACCATGTGTTGTTATATAGAAATCATGTTGACGTGATGATAGTTGTTGTGACATGTGTACGCAAGATGAAGTTGAAGTTTATGTAGGTTGCAGACCTATGAGTCCCAACAATTAATATTTGAATTAGTTGAGGCCTAGAAAGATCTTATTGACGGAATGCTACCAATATTCTTTAGGATGGGATATGGGACTTAAAAATATTACCTAGTGATGTGTACAACAGACTCCTGATGAAATAAGATAAAAGATTAAAATATAATACAAATAATAAGGAGATCAGGATCATCTATAATCATGATTTCTTGTAGATTTATTTATGGGTGGCTTTTTAAGAACTATAATGATTGATTAGTTGTTTATGTGAGATGGTTTATATGTGTATATGAATGCTATAGTTGAATGATATGCCATAAAATCATTTGATAAGTAATGAACTTATCAAGTTGCTAACAAAATCGAACAAAGAATTCATTTCTTTCTAGTTTACTCTATTTGCAAACTTTACTACCAAGAAATGTTTATCTATTTTTTTGGGAGTTCTCCTCTCATTGGGTCTCTTTATGAGTGTCATTAGGTCTAATAAAAGAAGGGGAAAGGTTGGTGATAAAAACTCAAGTGTACACTCAAGTGTACTGGAGGCACCGTACACCTTAGTCATTTTTAAAGATGCAATAACTTTTTGAAAAATCTAAATTGTTGATCTTTTTAAATATCTTAAGAACATACTATAAAATAAATTTTATCTCATTTAGACACTTATAGGTCGTGCATCTAAAGGAGGAAAAAATCATGCATTACAAATTAGTTTTGTGCGTCGATTTTGTTTTACTTAGATGCGTGTCTTACACTCATCCAAATGAGCTCAAATTTTTCATGTGGGCTATTATTCTTGTAACCATGAGGATCAATGGATTAGATTTTGATAAAACATGGTTTATATCGGCAAACATCATTGGGGTGTATGACGTGATCTATACACTCGACTGTATTCTAGCATGAATATATATATATATATATATATATATATATATATATATATATATATATATATATAGGGTGTTCATTCATTGCCTACGCGGGTAGCATGGATTTTCACTACCCTGCAGCAAAAAAAGTAACTCTCCTAGCTAAGAAAGTAACTCTGCTGTAAAAAAAGTAACTATGGTGTCAAAAAAGTAACTCTGCTGGCCAAAAAAGTAACTCTGTACAAAATATACAGCAGATATATATAAGGACGGGTTTTTTGATTTTGGAGGGGCAAATGATATTATTTTTGGCTCAAATTTTTTGGAGAGCTAGACAAAATAATCCTCTACAATTTAAAAAAAAAAATTTGAAAAAAATGATCGGAAGGGTGGGCGGGTAGCTACCCGCACGGGCAATAAAGATGGGCCCATATATATATATATATATATATATATTCTAGCCTGAATATGTATATATATATATATAACCCTTAACCAATGTTTTGCACCATAAAATTCTGTTAATAACTATCTGTAATCTAGTGTCATTAGGATCATGCATCTTCAAAAGAGAATTAGAAGCACATGTTTCTCTATAGTAGGGAAAATCCCTATTCATGACTAGTTCCATTCCATCTGGAACCAAAATATTTTATACAACCACCCCATATTATTAATTTATGATCCAATGAATATCCTCTCATGTTTCCATATCAAAGAATTTCATTACTATCATAACATACAAAAAACCTAGATCCCTTATTTAATCTATAGTTAAACAAATCATCCAAATCCATGCACTTCTCATATCACACAATGTGATCCCATTACAAAGAATCAATTAGATATTTTATTTTTCATAATATTATTACTTGCAAATTCAATAAGTGAAAATGAAAATAGCCATTCATTCCTCTGCCACTTAGTTTTTTTAGCTAGAAAATCTCAACTAGTGTACCACTTGGCTAAATATAAGCATGCATGGAGAAAATCTGTGTGAAACCTATTTTAATATGATTTTGCACCTTTAGAACATACTTAAAAATAGAAAATATGCATGCAAAAAAATAAGATTTATATTTTGAGAAATCCTTTAATTTCAACCCATAAACTAAGAGTTTGTACTAAGAAAAATAATTATATTGTTCATTGCATTCAAGTTTAGCCTTTGCAATATATAAGGAGGAATTAATCCACTCTCTTGAAGAACAAAGTTCCAAAAATAAGGAGCATGATGTCCAAGATCTAAAGCTTCACCAGATAGCTTACAACACTCAACCTTGTGTGCACTAGTCAAAGTAGGACAAAGATGGAGGAAAAAGAGATTTTTAGGTAAAGAGCTGAGTTTTAAACATAGGTTTCCAAGAAATTTATCCAAGAGAGTAGAGAGGATATAAAATAGAAAAAAATGAGAAGAGAGGAATAAAATTACTTAGATTTGTGCTACAGGGTTATAAAGGTGATTCCAAGATTGGATCTTCATAAAGCTTGCAAACTAATCAACATGTAAGGATGATTCCACTAGGAATGCCTTATTCCATCATAAGAACAACTCCTCCAACCCCAAAAAAATCTAAAAGATCCCCAAGAATTGATGGTACTACATGGATATGAGAAATCTTGAGTTGAAATTGCAAAACATCCCAAAAATGCAATAATCCAAATATTTATATCCTACAACGACCCCCCACTTGTCGCAAAAACCACAACCATCTTGCATCAACATTCCTCTAGTTACATTGACCCAAAAGCAACCCTAATCAATCTCACTCATATCAGAACGATGCACTAGTGATGACTTAATCCAGTTAGGGCCCATTTCTACCCACTCAATGCTAGAAATGAGCCAGTTGGATTCAATCAGCTAGCACGCTGTCATCAATGTGATCCAGTCATAATCCTCTTTTGCATTGATTAGTCCATTGATTAGTCTCTTTCACATATATTACTCCCATCTATAATCATGACCTAAAAACCCCCTTTCCTTAATCCCACAATTTGAATGACCCACTGAATCAAATTTCAACCAAGGCACCAATAAACATATAAAATAAAAGTTTGTATTTTTACTATATATGGAGGTAGGAATCCACTCTCCTAAAAAAACAAACTTCCATGAAGAATGAGTATGAAATCCTAGATCCAAAGCCCCACCAAAATGTTCCAACCCCCAACTTGCATGCATTAGTTATAATTAGGCTAAAGAAGGAAGTAATTAGAGATTCTTAGGTTTTGAACCTAGTTCCCAACATATGATGCCAAGAAATTCAATCAAGAGCGTAGAGATGATAAGTTAGAAGAAAAATGAGAATATAAGAAGAAACATACATAGATTGGAGCTCTACTAGGTTAGGAAGGTCATTCCAAGCTTGAAATTTTATAAATATTACAAAATCACCAACATGCAATGAGTTTCTAATCAAGACCACAATCTTCTATGTCAAGAATAGTTCCCCCAACATTAAATTATCTAAGGGAGGTCCAAGGTTAATTGGAGTCTATATATAGAAGGGGTCAAGTATGAATTGCAAAATAATCCAAAAAATGCAATACTTCGACCAGATCTATGTTCCATTAGCTAGACCAAGTTCAGATCACGTAGTCTTAAAACTAAGACTCATAAGACATACCAGAATATAGAAAAATCAACAAAACACCATACACAAGAATTGATTTTAAGAGAAATGAAGTCATGTTTAATACACTCACTACATCTAGATTACAATGATTTTTATATACACAAAGATACACCATTACATAGAAATCAAAACAAGTACACACATTACAATTTCAAGAAATAATGCAGAGATCATGATCCATCTAATCATATCACTACCCACCCAACAGTATAGGATAGTGAGAGTACGAGAACACTCAAGATGGATCTATTTTATTAGTTAAAAAGTCTTTGTTACCTTGACCTTTATCCTACTTTCATTTGACACAAATGTTGGGTTTTAGGGGAGGCAGAGAAGGCAGCGGAAAAAAAAATTTTCTCCTCCAAACCCGGAACAAGGAAACGCGTCAGCGTCTATACAATAGGAAAAGATGGTTTGTGGAATCATACCTTATCCCGAGGCTTGCTCGGCGACAACACCTCACGCCTTGTGCGGTCTTCACCTCTGGTCTTGGACGGTGTCTGTGTAGCTCCTGGTCGCACCGGGACTGACGACTCCTGGTCTCACCGGGACTGTCGGGATTGACAGTTGTCCTCCGAGCGGTAGAAACCTCCCACCTCTGAAGTAGTCCACACGGACCACCTGGAACTCCAATCTCCTTGTCCCACAAGGAATTGGAAGGAGTCACACCCTCCTGTCAGCGTACTAGTCACCAACACACTCTCCAGCCACCAATTGCTTTCTGCAGTTGTCTTTCCCTTATTGTGCCTCCCTTATCGGGTATCACTTGCTCAGGCTCTCTCTCGGTTACCAAAACTAGAGAGAATGAAAAATTCACAGAGCAACTGGTTGCACTGGGTTGTTCTTTGAGAAGCCCCCAATACCCCTATATATAGGAGGGTCATGGGATAGGGTTCTCCATCCCGGGCAATGCGGGACTAAAAGCAGGAGTAGAAGGGTTCGAGATTTTCCACAAAACAACCAACTCGCAACCTGAACCGATCGTTTCATTTCTGAAATGGTCAGTTGGGGTCCTGAGCCGGTCGGTTGACACCTCAACCGATCGGTTGGGACCCATGAAACGGTCGGTTCATTTCTAAAATGGTCGGTTCATGGTCCTGATCAGTTCCCGATTGACTTTACTTCTTTTGTTTCTAATTGGTATCAAATACCAATCCTTGTTCCAATCAAATTGGGCAAGTGAAATGAAAATAAAATTCTCACCAATCCTACTTTCCCAACTTGCTCGGTTGTAATAGTTGAACCGATCATTTCAACACTTGAAGCAATCATTTCACCCTGACCATGAGCCGATCGACTCACTACCTGAGCTGACCGATTCACCAAGCTCATCCGATCGGTTCATCACATGAGCCGATCGGTTGGGTGTGCAGATTGTGTAGAATCAGTCAATTGCAGTTTCAATCAATTCGATACTCCAATCAATATGTCCACCACCTTGAACATTATGACATTGAGCTATCAATTAATTGAGTGTTTAATTGAACTACTAAACTCCTTTAGTAATCAATCTAAACATTGTTTGTGGACAAAACTCCTCTTCCAGGTTAAATCCTATGTGTGTGACCCTGTACGTTCATTTCACGTTGGCAGTGAAAGTCCATAACACTTATGACTTCACAAGCAAAGAGCGGTGCCTAGTCACACATCAGTGCTACCCAAGTGAAATAGAAAGTTGGAGAACAATTTTCAATCCTACAATCCATGAATGGTGTTACAGTGAATGTATAATTCCTTTGTCACTGATATCCCGAATGAACTCGAGGCATGGAACAGTCATCCTGTCAACGTTCATTCACTTTCTTGATCTCAAAGCAGATTGGAAGAGATATGTATGACATAAATATCACATACTGATTCACACATGTGTGCGCACACCTATTTCAATCCTACTCATCAAGTGGCCATGGATATCAAACTCCATTAGGAGGGACAAATCCCATATCTACCACTCACCCCTCAAAAGCCCCATGTGTCAAAGCCACCCAATCATCACCTTTATAACAACCCATGTTTCAGGACTGCGTTTGATGATGTCAAAGTGTGCCCAACGACATGTGTTGAGTGTAGTGATTTCAGGTCAAAGAATCACACTCACCACCATCACTGTGAGTACTGACTGTGACTACCATGTCATGGTTCCATGTGTCAAACTCATGGTGGGTCTGTCCGGTACACTTGTTCTCTAACAAGTACCTATGTGTTTGGTTTGATATCTCTATATCATGACTAATGAGATTCTGTCATCAACCAACACCAGAATCTAGTCTTGTGTGTCATTGTTGTCTATCTACCTTCCACAATGACATCTGACTAGGGACAAAACAAGAATGTACAAACTCTTAGCATCCATATGATCTCACCGTCCAGGTCCTCATCTTGAAAGCATACGTCATTGAGTATTGTCATTCTCTAGACATTCAATCTGTTCGATCACTATCTCATATGACTGAACCAGAAAGAATTGGAAGCTTGCCTTTGATGTTTATCAAATCAATCTTAATGTATCCCACCAATCATCCCATTATTGGCTCTCATGGCATACATACCAACAGACTCCCACTTGCACTGTGAGCCAATCACCCTTGAATCATATTCATAGTGATCTTCAAACATGTCCCACATGTTACTGTGCTCTTGTGCCAACATAGTGAGTTATGGCAACACCTTGCCAAAGTCAGTATTAATTACATGTCTCACATCTCTTCGTTGTACGTCACACGTATGAGATGGAGTTGCCGTAATATGTGATCCAGTATTCCTTTGCTAACCTTTAGCCACATTGCATGATCAAGGATTCCATACTTGTCATCAATGATCAGAATATCTATAAGTTCATCTCATGAACTTTCAGATCCATATAGTATCTATTGTTGTTCTCTAACACATAGATACTCGACATTTCCTTTTAAAATGGTTTTATTGGAACACTTCCAATTATCAACAAACTTTCACTTTTATATATCCTATATATATATTTGCGGTTTATTTTTTGTCTTTTCGGAAGTTCGCATCAATGTAACTCTTTACATCGAACTCTTCCTTATCTCCATAGAACTAGTACTTCCCAAGTACTTATCAAGTTCTCATGGTATTCCAGTAATCCTTACTGGAAGTAGACAGACATCCACTCGTCATGTCCTACATACGAGTTATCAGGATGAGCACATCATATTGTCATGTCCTACATATAAGATGATGAATGCATTTTGTTCTTGCCATGCAAGATAATGGGATGATTACATACATGATATATCCATATCTATTCTTAGTGTTCTCATTCTTCATAAGAATTGGACACTTGGCATTGGGATACCAACTCCATGTAACATGGACAAGTTTTCTCCCACTGAATCTGTGCATACTGAACCCTTCAGTACAGATTGCTAATGTATGCTTTCTCTTTTCAAGTCAAGAGGTTTTCGAGAACTATCTCTATAGATCTCTATTCCTATCACATAGGAAACATCTCTATCTTCCCTAAAGATAATTTCCACTTTTGGATTTCCATTCTAGAACATTTCCATTTCACATCAACATGTGGAATGTGAACACGCTCCCACTAAATCACAGATCCCTTCTTTATCTTTGACATATCAGTCAAAACCTTTGACTATATTATCAAAGTAAAGATCCAATTCTGAGTTGCTTGTACTCAATCAATCGCATTGATTAGTCCATTGTAACTTATAGACTTCATTTGCATTAGTGGATTCATAAACCTTATAGGTTGTGTCACATACACGTCCTTGTTTTATTCCTCATAGGAATGCAGTTTTAGTATCCATATGCCAAATGTCTTAGTCATTAAGTTGCAATCAACAAGCATCATCCTTCACAAAATGTTATCCATGTGTCTTAACACTTAAGACTTATTCGCACTTATGGATTTTATTCCAATGGGTGCTACCATCAAGGTCATACCTTATGGTTCACATGGATGTCATTTAGGATGTAATGGTCATAAACCATAACTCAAAATTCGGTTCCTCATATTCATCTAGATAGTTGACTCATCACATGAACAACTCATCACATAGATAAACGAGGTGTATCTGTCAAGGATATAAGAACTTACAACTCCTTGTGATTCTTAATGTACTTTATTAGTGTGGGGGTATTCTTTTATTAAGAAGAATTCAGTTATTTGATAATCATTCTCTAACTCCTTAGAGTATGATTCCTTCTTGATTTAGACATTACCATGCCTTAATCATGAGTTCACTATGATACACTATCATAATCACTCAAAAGGATCTCAAACATTTGGTCCAAGTATTTCAATCATTGATCTCATCACGAATTAACACTTTACCAAATTTGCACTTCATCTATGATAATCTTGAACACTTCAAGATATTCATATTGGTATTTCTCTAAAAACCATTTGAAGTATTAGCATTTGTTCCAATAGGTATGTAAATGCATCACATGTATTATACCTAATAGGATAATCATTCTCCCACTACCATTAGTGAAGATTGATTAATCATGTCTAAGATATTCATGTCTCTTACTGATTCTCTAACCAAAAGAGTCTAGATTTATCCATCACATGGAAACTAGAAATGAATTTCTCATGATTGATGCTAATTTGATTATTTGAGTTATCTATAACTTTTAGGTATCATTTTATCTTATGCATATCAAATACCACAAGATAAAAAAGGCATTGCCACAAAGATCATATCTTTAAAAGATTGAAACATCAACTTTATTGGTTGCCATCATTGTCATACAATATGCAAAAATAAAGTGTTTCTATCTATTGGCAAATATGAAATGGCAGTTCATAACTGTATTACATGCCTTTTAGGCTGAAAATAAACTAAAGTACTCCTATCTATGGTGGAAACACTTGCCCCATTTATTGAGTGCTTTACACTTTACATCTTGGTATCATATACCTCAAAAGTGTTACAAGTTTACTTTCATGACACCTTTAAGTAGAGACGTCGGTCGCCTCCTTCTTCTTTTGTTCTTCCAGATAGAGAGGACAATTCCTTTTCCAATGTCTTGGCTTTCGACAATGGTGGCAATTGCCTTTCTTGGTCACGCCTCCCTTGGCCTTGAGAGCTGAAGACGACTTGGGTTCCTGGCTAGCCTCAAAACCTTTCTTAGCTTTGCCTTTGCCCTTGCGCTTGGACTTGCCTTTCTTGCTCATGATCACCATCACAGACTTAGGCTTGTCCTTCTTCATCTGTATCTCGGCTGTCCTCAACATTCCCAACAACTCTGAAAGTGGCCTATCAAAGTTGTTTATGTTGTAGTTCATCACAAACAGACTGTAGGATTCTGGCAACGATTGCAGTATCACGTAAGTAGCCAACTCTTGGCTCAGTGGAAATCCCAGTCTTGTCAAGTTCTCCACATACCCAATCATCTTGAGTGTGTGAGGACCAACTAGATCTCCTTCTGTCATGACACACTTGAATAGTGCCCTTGAAACATTGTATCTCTCTTGCCATGCTTGATCTTCATACATGTTCCTGAGATGCTGAATCATCTCAATGACACCCATGTTCTCATGCTGTCTCTGCAACTCGTGGTTCATAGAGCACAACATCAAGAACTTTGCATCAATGGCATCATCAGAATGCTTCTTGTAAGCATCCCTTTCTGCCTTTGGTGCATTAGGAGCAGGTTCCTCTGGAATTGGAGTATCCAGGACATAGAGCTTTCGCTCTTGAGTGAGAACAATTCTCAATGTCCTATACCAGTCGTGGAAGTTTGTCCCATTTAGCTTGTCCTTTTCAAGGATCGATCGCAGAGAAAAGTGATTGTTGTTTGTTGTCATTTGTACTACAAAAGGAAATTTGCAATTTTAGTCCAAAACTCATTTTTGACTTATTTGATTGATTTGAAAAATTGACGATATAATTAGGCCTTTAATTAATTATCACTCCCACTATTTTAGTTCAAATTGATAGCCCTCACCATCAATTCAGAAGATTGCAGTGTACAACCTTCTAGTGGGCAAGATTCTGAAATCCTCTAAGTCATGGACCAGCTTGGGCTGTCACCCACAACTTAGATCTTTTAGGTAGGCAACTCTTGCCAATTGCATCATATGCAACTCTTGATAAGATGTCATATGCAACTCCTTGCCATGATCATCTCCATGCCTCAAGGTGCTAGATCCTATCTAGGTCACCTTGTTAAGTCCGACCCAAAGCCAACACGATGAATATGCACCCTGCTTGGGAAGACCCACATATCCATCCTTCACGCTTCCATGAGATAGACGGTGCACCACGCTTGGGCGTGCCCACACTTGGTCGATCAAGCTTTCCACGTGTGTCGCATTTGGAAGGCATCTAAAACTTAATATTTAATGAGGGATTTGGTTTTTATATACATATACATATCCAATCACCATAATATATAGTACATATCATATACATGCTATATCACACAGAAAACATGCGAAATGATAAAAGCGATGATTATGGCCATCCTAATGTGATTCCTCAAGCCAAGAGGAATCACGGTCATCTAGGTCTACATCACATGCAACCAGTACAAGATGAACTCTGTGCTTTTCCTTTCTGGGTTTGATCAACTCATCACATGAATGATTGACTCGCCATCAGACTGGTCGGCTGGGTGCCACCAGCCGATCGGTTGGCTCCTCCAACCGATCAGTTTGCCTGGTCGTCGTGCATCTCTTCATGGCCACCACCCGCTTGTCTCGCTCCTCGAACTGGTCATCAACCGATTGGCTCACTCCTTGAAACGATCATCTGGAACGTCAACCGATCGGTTCACGCCTTGAACTGATCGTCTCAGCTATCGTCAGGATGTCCTCCGTTCTTTGACATAACAAGAAATAAAATTCTATCCTATTTTACATTGTAAAAAAGAGAAACCTCGAGTTACATTTGACGGGAGAAAAGGTAGGAAAGAAATCTCAAATTATTTCGAGTTACATAAGGAATAGGAGAAGGAAGATCGGTGCGCAGACCGAGATGTAAGCATCCACATACAACCATACATAGATAGGGTTTATTGGCCATAACCACGCTATAAATCCACCACAAAACTTGTTTTAGGGCGACGCATATCGAGTGCATTCATAATACATATCATATATACAATTTGGGATTTGTGGATTTAGGATTGGACATGCATAAAGCCAATTTCATTCGCATCGTATGCAATAAATAAAGGCGACAAACCAAAATCGATCATATCGATAATCCCTAAAGTATAGAGAAGTTGACGTGGCTCTAATACCACTATTGAGTTTTAGGGGAGGCAGAGAAGGCAGCGGAAACAAAAATTTTCTCCCCCAAACCCGGAACAAGGAAACGCATCAGTGTCTATACAATAGGAAAGGATGGTTTGTGGAATCATACCTTGTCCCGAGGCTTGCTAGGAGACAACACCTCACGCCTTGCGCGGTCTTCACCTCTGGTCTTGGACGGTGTCTGTGCAGCTCCTGGTCGCACCGGGACTGACGACTCCTGGTCTCACCGGGACTGTCGGGATTGACAGTTGTCCTCTGAGCAGCAAAAACCTCCCACCTCTGAAGTAGTCCACACGAACCACCTGGAACTCCAATCTCCTTGTCCCACAAGGAATTGGAAGGAGTCGCACCCTCCTGTCAGTGTACTAGTCACCAACACACTCTCCTGCCACCAATTGCTTTCTGTAGTTGTCTTTCCCTTACTGTACCTCCCTCATCGGGTAGCACTTGCTCGGGCTCTCTCTCGGTTACCAAAACCAGAGAGAATGACAACTTCACAGAGCAACTGGTTGCACTGGGTTGTTCTTTGAGAAGCCCCCAATATCCCTATATATATAGGAGGGTCATGGGACATGGTTCTCCATTCCGAGCAATGCGGGACTAAAAGCAGGAGTAGAAGGGTTCGAGATTTTCCACAAAACAACCAACTCGCAACCTGAACCGATCATTTCATTTCTGAAACGGTCGGTTGGGGACCTGAACCGGTCGGTTGACACCTCAACCGACCAGTTGGGACCCATGAAACAGTTGGTTCATTTCTGAACCGGTCGGTTCGTGGTCCTGATCAGTTCCGGATTGACTTTCGTTCTTTTGTTTCTAATTGGTATCAAATACCAATCCTTGTTCCAATGAAATTGGGCAAGTGAAACAAAAAGAAAATTCTCACCAATCCTACTTTCCCAACTTGCTCGGTTGCAACAGTTGAACTGATCATTTCAACACTTGAAGCAATCGTTTCACCCTGACCATGAGCAGATCGACTCACTACCTGAGCCGACCGGTTCACCAAGCTCAGACGATCGGTTCATCACATGAGCCGATCGGTTGGGAGTGCAGATTGTGTAGAATCAGTCAATTGCAGTTTCAATCAATTCGATACTCCAATCAATATGTCCAACACCTTGAACATTATGACATTGAGCTATCAATTAATTGAGTGTTTAATTGAACTACTAAACTCCTTTAGTAATCAATCTAAACATTGTTTGTGGACAAAACTCCTCTTCCAAGTTAAATCCTATGTGTGTGACCCTACAGGTCCATTTCACGTTGGCAGTGAAAGTCCATAACACTTATGACTTCACAAGCAAAGAGCGGTGCCTAGTCACACATCAGTGCTACCCAAGTGAAATAGAAAGTTGGAGAACAATTTTCAATCCTACAATCCATGAATGGTGTTACAGTGAATGTATAATTCCTTTGTCACTGATATCCCGAATGAACTCAAGGCATGGCATCCTGTCAACGTTCATTCACTTTCTTGATCTCAGAGCAGATTGGAAGAGATATGTATGACATCAATATCACATACTGATTCACACATGCGTGCACACACCTATTTCAATCCTACTCATCAAGTGGCCATGGATATCAAACTCCCTCAGGAGGGACAAATCCCATATCTATCACTCACCCGTCAAAAGCCCCATGTGTCAAAGCCACCCAATCATCACCTTTATAACAATCCATGTTTCAGGACTGCGTTTGATGATGTCAAAGTGTGCCCAACGACATGTGTTGAGTGTAGTGATTTCAGGTCAAAGAATCACACTCACCACCATCACTGTGAGTACTGACTGTGACTACCATGTCATGGTTCCATGTGTCAAACTCACGGTGGGTCTGTCCGGTACACTTGTTCTCTAACAAGTACCTATGTGTTTGGTTTGATATCTCTATATCATGACTAATGAGATTCTGTCATCAACCAACACCACAATCTAGTCTTGTGTGTCATTATTGTCTATCTACCTTCCACAATGAAATCTGACTAGGGACATAACAAGAATGTACAAACTCTTAGCATCCATATGATCTCACTATCTAGGTCCTCAACCTGAAAGCATATGTCATTGAGTACTTTCATTCTCTAGACATTCAATTTGTTCTATCACTATCTCATATGACTGAACCAGAATGAATTGGAAGCTTGCCTTTGATGTTTATCAAATAAATCTTAATGTATCCCACCAATCATCCCATTATTGGCTCTCAGGGCATACATACCAACAACAAAAGCATATGAAAAAGCCACATAACACTCATAAAGAGCCGTAGTAAGAGGAAAACTCCCACCAGGATAGATAAAAATGTGCTTGTCATTATGTGAATAAAAGAAAAATAGAAGGATATTTTTTTTCTTGATATCAATTACAAACATGATAAGCTTCTTAAAATCAAGGTACTTTATCTCAATATGTAGTGACATGGTATCCTATTGTAGAATTCGAATCAAAATATAAATAATCTCCAATAACTAATTAATAAATGACTTACAATGAACAATATTACTTGTAAATAACATGAATAAATCATAATTGGGTATGATCCTTATATCCTACCCAAATGTATTATATTTTACACTCTTGACATAGTTATTTTAGGTTTACTATAGAATTACTAGGTGATCATTGTGAATACCCTTATCCCATCATAAAGAAGCATACACATATCTATTCTCACTAATATCCCACTACACCTATGTAAATTCTAGTTTGAAAAGTAGGAGATCATCAATCTTTATTCTACATAAACTTTAGGTTCATCATTGGCACATAGGTCACAACACCTACCATATCACACTGGACCCACTGCCCATGAAGCTACGTACCAAAATCATATTACTTCAATCAATTTGGTAAGGTTACCATTTAACAATAGGAGCTACAATCTTGACGATACTCACTTAATATGTGATTTCTGGGCACCACAGACCACACCTCATGCTTTTTGGTAAGCCACATATACACAACAATGTATGAACTTGAGTGTCTTCTCAGATTACTACGTCATTGCAATAATGCATGTTTTCCTTCCACGACATCATAACACTTGGGAAGTTTCATGGTGCATATGGTAACACTACTTGATTAGGGTTTTACATATTAAAAAGTTCAATTGGTCATCAATTTAAGGAACTATTCATGAAAATGAATATTATATTACTTAGTCTAAGTTATTTAGAGATCTTTTACATATCACTATTGTAGAGATAAGATATAAGAAATTAAGAGAGACTATAACATTTAATAATACAAACATGTATTAGAAAGTTCCACATGTATTATACATACAATATCATATGTTTCTCATCCTAATTTCTTTCATTATCGACATGAAACATGCTTTTAAACATCACCATATTCACTTGGATCTTACAAATTGTGGCTTATCATATGGTCTACATGACCCTTATAAGATAATATTTTCAAACGCTAGCCTTGACCAGGGCATTAACATCATATCACACAAGATATTATAAAATCATATAAGTATCATAGAAGGTAGCACCATATTCTCATTGTTTACGTTTTCTCATCCATTATCACTAAACAAAAGGCATAAAATATTAAAATATAAGAAATGTTATTACATATTAAGAGCACACTGAATATAAGCATTAAATTGTAGACACTCACACGAACCAATAAGCACTAAAAAATATTATCAACTAAGATTTGTTTTCAAAGGCCTTATTAATTATTGTATGATGTATAGAAATTTTTCACCATATAGAGTTCAAATATCATATAAGAATGTCCCTACAATGAACCACTGAGAATTTTCTAAACTATTCAATTTTCTCAACTCTTGCTATATATGAATTATTAATTAACCTTGATAAACAACCATTGCCAATGAGACACATAAAAAAGCCATTGCATTGACCTCATAGAAAACATCCCTGGATAAAATTTGCATAAATAACCCCTAACTAATCATTTATCTTGTATAACTATGTTAATCACTATCTTTGGTCTATTTGCATACAATCCTACCATTTAAGAGGATAAGAAGAAGAATATATTTGTCTATAGGAGAGAAATTTCCTAATTATGATTAGTTCCCTAGAACTAACCTTTTTGAAGTGATCAAACCTTATTTTAATATATTAATTATAAATAATACTCCTTCATGTTGCCTCATTATAATGATCCATTATTATCATGTTATATTTAACCGTAAACCTATTAGTTGATTAATAATTATATGAATCATACATTCATTCCATTTTGTCTTACATAAATTGATTCCATTATAGAACATCAATTGACCATTCAAATTTTATGAATGAGTATAACATGTAAATGCCAAAAGTGAAAATAGATTTTTTCCATAGAAATATCCCATTTGTTCCTAATTCACTTAGTATTGTGGAAAAAAAGTTGTATTAGGACATCACCTTACTAAATATAAGAATGTACTAAGGACATTCATAAAAAAGGGAGGTTCAATATATTTAAAACATATACACGAATATAAATCATGTATATAGGACAACAAGATTTCATATTTATAAGGAATCCATAAATTCCAACCCAGAAACTTAAAATTGTTAAAAGAGAAATGATTTCATCTATAGGCACACTTGGATTAAGCCTTTGAATGTATAATATTTATGGAGGTAGTAATGCACTTGCATGATGAAAAAACTTCTAGGAAGAAGGATCATGAAACCATAGCTTAAAATATAGTTCTAACCCACAACCTTTCATGCACAAGCTGCAAGTGGGATAAAGAAGGAACTAAGATATTTTTAGGTAAGGAGACTAATTTCACCTTAGGTTTCTAAGAAATTCAGCCAAGTGGGTAGAAATGAGATAAGAAAACATAGAAGGGTAGAAAAAAAGTAATTACATTCGATCTCAATTAGTCTAGAAAGGTATCTACGAGCTTGAATATTTACAAACCTAACACAATCACCAACATGTAAAGAGGTTTCTACTAAAAATCACCTTCTTCTAGCTAATCAATAGTTTATCTAACATAAAATGATGTGAAACATAGGTCCAAGATAGATTACAATCCATATTTACAATCTAGATCAAGTAAAATGGCAAAACAACCCAAAAATGCAATTTTCCAAACACTTGATAGTTTATATCAACCTACCTTGCACTAGTTACCACAATGCAATTCATAAATTGAACACTCATAGTGATCACTCCATCAACGAACATGTACAACCCCCTTCCTCCTGTTATACCTGTTGAAGTTTGACCAGAGAGGCAAGGGTCATTATCCTTTATTTCTGGGATTTATGTCAATAACAAGCACCAAATAATAATTATTTAATTCCAAGCTAGATATTGTTTACATGAATAGGAAAGAATAAGTGTCCCCGTGGGAGTTATGTAAGTTTTAGAAATAGGAAACAAGTTATTTTGGGGATGAACTAGGTAAACACTTTATGTATCATCAATTTCACATCTTGTGGATTATTCATGATTGATTCCATAGATTTATTTTTTAGATATGAAGCTAGCGTAAAACACCAGCAAAAAAAAACACGAGTCAACATAAAACCACGATATGCACATGGATGTGACAAGAATCATGTGCATGTAAAATTAATAAACATATATAGTAGTACAAGATTAGACAATTCCATGTAATAAACTACTCGATCCCATCTTACAATTCCAACCTATGAGCATTATCCTATTTGGTTTTCCACTCTTTGTTCCGACACCAGACTCTATGGAGTTTTCCCCATCTATAGGTTCCATGTGGATTGTCCGATCAATGGACATTCTTGACCTTATCATGGTGTTTGTGTCCCTCTTTTAATGTACATCTCTTTTATTCTTAGAGTTATTATCTCCCTAAGTTACCCATGTAATATTCATCATTGGATACAAGTATCAAATTGACTATATAAGCAATGGAGATCTTTACATATTACAAGAATTAAATCAAACAATGCAATTTTATCTAAAGACTGAACTTTGAGTAAACTCTTGAATTCATTAAAAATCAAGCATAGATAAGAGATATTACTCATAATTAAACCCCATACCTTATTTATAAGAAATATAATATCAAATCAAATCAACACATATGTCCAACTTAGATTCAACCTGGAAATCATTATTACACGCCAAAGGTGTTAACAACTTCTCAAAAGACCTTATGTCAATTTTTTAAGTTAAGGATCTTAGATTTTAGAGTTGTTTTGATCTGGGGTCTGGATTGACAATTAGGGTTTATCTTCATGAAACTCTACTTATCATATTGAATCCAAAATTCCTTGATTAACCTTTTTATTCCAGTTCCTCTTATTTACATTGGGAGAAGACATATTATCATCAATGATGTCATTCTTTTGCCACATGGACTTATATTAAAATTCATTATCAGATCCAAATTTTAAGGGACATAATAATATGGCTAACTTATCAAAATTATGGTTTAGCACATACTGACTTATATTAGGTAATTAACCCAAGCTATATGCTTCATCATATTTAGCAAGATGTTACAAGGCATAATATCTACTTATTCTAGTTAATCTGGGATCATAGGGTCATAATATTTAACATAAGGTCTTCAATCAAACTCTAATAACAAAAATATGGATATTATGTTAAGTTAAGAAACTAGCATTAGAATTAGTCTCTGGATAAATATTTAGCTTGATTCTTCATGTTGTTTTAATCAATATTGACTACCTATATGTTATGTTTGGATAAGGGATTTTTACTATCATTTTTGTAATATCAAAATACTTTTTTGAATATCTAATAGAGGGGCCAAATATTTACCAAGTTGGGAAAGGAAAGTGATATAGGATGGGGGCCATGATGGTTTTATGGGGATCCCCGACTTATATCGGACATCCCACATTAATGTGCATGAGGGTGGGTTGGAGATATAATGTATACCATTGGATATGAGTCCAAGGTGGTACACACATAGTTGATGGTCATGAATGATCTTCCCACTAACTTTAGGAGAGGAGTCGCATGACTTCCAGGCCGTGGTGTCCTGCTTCACTAACACCACAAATAGGAGGGGTAGGGGAAATGAGGACTCTGAACTGCCTCATTTAAGTAGGCTTCTGGAGGGTCAATGGAGCACTCATCTCTTGTTAGAGTGTGCAGAGTGAGGCACACCCAAGCTAGATCTTCGATGGCACCACTAGGGAGTAGTAGAGGGGCATGAGAAAATGCATGTGGTTTGAAGGTTATTAAAAACAACAAAACATGGTGAAGGATAGGGTATAAGGAGGCAACACTTGAAGTGGGTTGTTTATGAGAATAGGAGGCCTGTATTAGGATTTCCAGAGCTTGTATTCAGCTGATTTGAGAGGCATGGAGGTGGGATTTTGTTATTGATGGTCAATGCATATATTGTAGAGGAATTTAGTGCCCATGTTTTCTTAGAGTGAGGGAGTGAGTGAAGAGAGAGATGTGATGGACTAGATTTTTGCTTAATTTTGAGGACAATTTTTTTTCCAGGTGTGTAGGATGTGATTAAGTGAACTTTTGGAGTATTTAGACACCTAATGATATAAATGCATGCATGCCATTTTATTTTGAGAGTTAAAAGTATTTTGGTAATGCAGATATCATGATTATGATCATAAAATAATGTCGTTTGAGGAATTTATTTGAATGATCAAACAATTGAATTTTGGCACAAATTTGAAAAGAATGTAGATTTAGTTGTGATAAAGTTATATCTAAAATTCTAGGACGATTAGATATTCCTAGAGAGAGATATTTAGGTTTGATTTTGCTGAAATAATGTGCATTATTAATGGTCAATTGATCAAAGTTTAATATAATTTTAGACACATGTTGTGTCATGCACCCTTGAATCTTAGATGAGCGGCATGGCTAAGATCTCACCACAAAGTGTTAATCCAGTGGCCAAGGCCTGGAAGAAAAGAGGTTGCTGATCAATGTTAGTGGAGGAGAGCTTTTAACCTTTGATGTGCATCTGATGACTGAGAAGACCGTCTTCTTTGTAGCAGTTTTCCAACCTCAGAACAGTGAGCTCCCATGATTCCAGGCTCTCACATCATGGATCAATAGGGGAAGATAACTGAGCATTCTATCACGTCTCATTGAGATGAATATTTTGACCCCTACTTTGAGGTGAGGGTAAGGGAACCAGGGAGAACAGAGTTCCAGTTTCCCTCTCATCTGATTTCCTGAGCACAGACAGAGTAGATCCAAGAAAGAATAATGAAATAGAATTAGAGAGGACACTAGACTAAGATAGATAGATGTGAAGGATGGTCGAGGCCAAAGGAGCCTTTGAGCTTTGCTGTCATGACCATTGGTGTTGATGGGGCGACTGGAAGAATCGAGATTGATCAGAGAAAAAGATCACCTTTGGGTGCCCTCCATAGCTATTTCCTCGACTAAGGAAGCCCAGAGATGAGTTCATAAAGGTCGTGATTTGATACTGGAGGCATCATCTTGGAGATATCTCAAGAAGAGGCATTTTGCCTCTTTTGCTTCGCCACACTGAGAGCAAGCGACGACGCTGGGAATAGGTGCATGCAGCATGGAGTTTGGGGCAGAAGAGGAGAAGCCTTGTCAGTGAGTAGGTCATTTTAACATTGATGCAGCCTAAGGGGGTGTCATCAGAGGCTGAGGAGGAGGAGAGGGGCGCCTATTTCTCACCAAAATAGAACGATGACATCCCCCTCGATCCGCAAGCAGGTTCCTCCAACGACAAGCCTGAGAGACTGGAGGTGTGATAGAGGGTTTAGTTAAGATCCTAGGTGTAGCAGTTTCTGACTAGGAAAAGGTATCAGAGAAGGATCTTATCATCAGAGCCATAGCCACGGTGTCGACCAGCACCCATAAGAATGAAATCTCACAGATAGAGGAGACGCGATGCTGGGAGTGTGGTCACTTGAGAGAGAAAAGGATCAGGTCCCACTTTTAGTCAAACTGATTGGTCTAGCTAGAGATGAGGCAGTGAACCAGACCAGATTATCCAACATGCGCCCAACCTCCAAGTGGACATGTGGTGGGATACTATAGGTCGAAAAAGGTACATGTCTTAAAAATACTTAGATCCTAAATAAATCATAGTAAATAGCTCGTTTATCAGAAAAATACAAATAAGGTACCATTTTTCTCAGAAAAATGAGTAGAACATAGTGGAACCATAATATCGGATTTTTGATGTATAAATATTGATTATTTCATATAAGAAATGTTTTACTTTTTTCATGATTAATAAATAGCAAATAATGACCTAAAATTACAGGAATGCATAAATAACTCTTAAATGTGTTTTAGAATCCATGTGACATCTAACTAACATCATATATGATCATGTAATCATGTAATTTTCTTAGAATGTCTATCTCAGGATAATAACCCTATATAAAATGTAGAAAATACATTTGATCAATAAATGATGGAAACTACATATACCCTAATATCAATAGCTGGGAGACAATGTGGAACTTCGTTATCAGTTAGATGCATAGAATTCATGTTATATGAAGATGACCCTTAATGCATATTTTGTAACCCTAATTTGACTAATGAATGCAACCTAGAGTTAATATGTGCACAAAATACTATGGAAGCTAATGTTCAAATGATGAACACTGATATGGAATATTATTGGAAAATAAGATCAAAGAGATAACCACATGAATATGATACAAATAATGATGTACATATCCTATTGACTAAGCTAAACCCTAATGGACATAACTAGGGTTAATGATGATGAGAACCTAATGGTGATATGTGATCTTGTCTTTATCAGGTGATTACCAATGTGGTAGTTGACATTAGGAATATGTGGTTTAGATTATCTCATGATCAAGGTACACCATTACCCCTTACTTGTCTTATTATACAATATGCTTGTATTATGTGTACAAAATGCTTGGCATATGGTATTGGATGAAATGATTGTTGTTGTATGAAATCTTGCTTGATTTTTCATATTTATGATTATGAACACATGAAACATAATATATATGTTTCATTATATGAAAGCACTATATCTCTTTGGTAAACATAGTTCTAGTGAGTGATCTATCTCTTTGGTTAGCAGATCACATGTATAATGATCTATGTCTTTGGTAAGCATATCATAAGGCCTGAATGCATCTTTCCCATTGGTAGGTAGATGCACGAGCATATAATGCAAAATGTGCCTAAAATATGTGTTTTGTTTTGTGAATAAACATATTGGTTCAAGTATATACCTTTTCTTATATTTGTTGTTACTGCCAAGTCTTAGTAATGACAGGTAAATAGAAAGACATATAGACGTACCCTGTACAATATTCTTGAATATTGTGGTGATGTGTACCACGTGTAATATTTTGTTTAGGTTGTGGACATATGGTCTTGAAGAACCAGGATAGTTGAGAGTTGTATGGCGAGCTGATGTATAGGTGGACTTGTTGTCTTAAGATCCTGTTGTTTAGTGGTAGTACTTGTATATGTAAAAGTTTGTTGTTCAATGTGTACTATCAAATGTTGTAACAATTCATGTTTTTATTATATGTTGGATGGTGATAATGTGTTGCATGGTTTTATTATTGTTCATGTGCATGTGCTACTATTGTTTCCTTCTGACTTCCTCTATTTTTCTTCTTTTTAGCCTAGTGTGGGGTATTTAAATTGGGTTTGTCACTGAGCTGAGGTTTCAATTTGGATGTCACACATTAGATTAAGTTTTAGAAAATCTAGGGATACCACAGGTGGTATTAGAGCATGAACAATAGAAAATCCTGGCATTTTCTCATTATGCAACTCAAAACTAAAGAAAATCTTGAACTTAAACATCTATTAGGGTTACATTAGTCATCTTTTAGAGACTAGATCTGGCCTAGCCTCTAGGTTAGCACCTATATGTCTGAGAAGTAGGTCTAGACTAGTGCTTGTTTTATAGCAAGTCCTAAGATGTCATTCATTCCTTATAATGTGGCATAGACGTTACATTATTTGGAAATGATGTGCATCAATGGAAGATAAACCCTAGCCATATGGCACTCATTTTATAGAGTAGCTATGGTAGTCTATACTTTGTTCTCACCTCTTTCATTAGGTGACATGACACTAGACTCTCTACTATGTGTGGGACACTCATTTTTTAGATTTGGTTTTTGATTCCAATCAGATTGAACCTAGACAGTTTTCTCTGATGCATGTTTTTATCAGAGCAAAACTATATAATATTTTATTATATATGTAAGTATTACAAAAATGTGTGCCCACACATGTACAAGTAGGAGGTGGTCATGCAACCTAAGTGAAAGAGAGTGACATCAGTCTAGAAGAGAGAATAGTTCTAGATTAGATGTCTAGAGCCTTGTTGGAATATGTGATAGATGGAATAAGATTAGATGATGATTTAAGATGTATAGATATGATATAAGATAGTTTATGGTGCTATATGTTTGTCTTTGAGGATTTAAGTTCAGTTTTGAGGTTTTGAGATAAGTTTGATTATGCAAGTATGTGTGCTTTTCTAAGATAAGACATGTTAAGCTGAGACAAGGTTGTGAATCAGCAAGAGCCTCAAGCTATTTTACAAAGGAGGACCTCTAGTGTTAGGACCAGTTTTAGGGTTAAATCTAGAGAGAGTGAGACCCGGAGGGAAAAGGTCAAGGAACCTAAAATCCAAGATATGAGATGATAATAAATATGTGTTATGATATATCCTAAACTAGACTACTCTAGAGTGAATGAGTTGAGTTGCCTTATGCATGATTCCTATAGTATTTTTAAACCTTAGATGTCCTTGGGAGGACCAAATGATGGAGTCAGAGAGGGATATCTATATGTGTACATGTTTATGAGTACCTACCATCTAGGTGAGGGAGGGAGAGTCCCAAGGCCCTAGAGGAGGTAAATGATGTTAGTATCTTGAGAAGTCTCATACTCAGATTGGTGGTTCCTTGTAGGACTCTAGTGGTGTATATAAGATAGAGATTTGGGAAATAATATTTCAGGGTGGAGATATATGAAGAGTATGTCATAGCATGTTTTGGTGTGTGCTTATGTGTCTAGAGATTGTAAGGCTATCAACTAGTGCCAATGAGGTCATCTAAGAACCCGAGACCAAAGAGGGAGGATAAAGTTTAAGCTTATGAGATACTCATGGAGTTGAGTGAGCTCAGAGAGATTGAGCATGGAACTACCCTCATGATATGGGTCAAGAGAGCTTCAACTGGACTAGATAAAATTTTGATGTATGTGTAACTAGACACTTGTATAAATTTCTCAACACAACAATGATATAATTTATGTAGATGTGATCTAATCTTGAGATGTAATGTATGAGGACATGATAAGACAGGGAAACCCTAGTGATGCTTTGCCATAGCTCTCTATTAGTTGGCTAGCCATATGTGTGAATTCCGATACTATAAATAGTTGGCTAATATCATGATGAATCTCTAATAGAGTTTTCAACCTAATATGAGAAATTACAATTAGAGGACACTAACGATACATGTTACTTGAATACTAATGAAATTATATGTTTAATGAATCAAGCGATGAAGTTATTAGTAAAGTTTGTAATCAAATGTGGAAGTGAAATGAGATCATATAAATGATATATATTAATGAATGATGATGGCATCCTGATATTATATAGATGGATAAAGTGGGTTAATTACAATTAACTCCTTCATAACATGTATAAGATAATATTGGAATCTTAATGCTTGGGTCAAATGGCTATGGAAGTCCTAAATGGAGAGATGTCATGCCCTAACATATGCTTTAAAAAAAGTGTTCCAACCTATATGAAGGGGGTTCCTAACCTTAGGTTTGTTTGAAACTTCATATATATATAGTTTTGAAGACCTTTTGGTTTTTCCTTGGAGTATGCGAATGGTTTAATTTTGAGGATGAAATTTTCTTTTAAGATGTATATGATGTGATGGACCAGATTTTTGCTTAATTTTGAGGAGAAAATTTCTTTTAAGGTGTGTAGGATGTGATGGAGTGAACTTTTGGAGTATTTGGAAACCTAATGAGATAAATTCATGCATGACATTTTATTTTGAGAGTTAAAATTATTTTTCTAATGTTGATATCATGATTAAGATCCCAAAGTTTATGCCTTTCATGGAATTTATTTGACTAATCAGACAATTGAATTTTGGCACCAAATTTGAACAAAATGTAGATTTAGTTGTGATAAAGTTATTTCTAAAATTCTAGGATGATTAGATATTCCTAGAGAGCGATATTTAGGTTTGATTTTGATGAAATAATGTGCATTATCAATGGTTGATTGATAAAAGTTTAATATACTTTTGGACACGTGATGTATCATGCGCCCTTGAATCTTGGATGAACGGTGTAGACAAGATCTCACCACAAAGCATTAATCTAGTGGCCAAGGCCTGGAAGAAAAGAGGTTGCAGATCATTGTGAGTGGAAGAGAGCTTTTGACCTTTGATTTGCATCTGATGACTGAGAAGACCATCTTCTTTGTAGTAGTTATCAATCATTGGAACAGTGAGCTCCCACGATACCAAGCTCACACGTTGTGGAGCAAGTGGGGAAGGTAATTGAGCATTTGGTCACGTCTTGTTGAGATTAATATCTTGACCCCTACTTTGAGGTGAGAGAGTAAGGGAACCAGGGAGAACGAAATTCTAGGTTTCCTCTCATCTCATTTCCTGAGCGTAGATAGAGTAGATTCAAGGAAGAAGAATGAAATAGAAGTAGAGAGAACACTAGACTAAGATAGATATAGGTGAAGGATTATTGAGAACAAAGGAGCCTTTGCGCCTTGCTTTCATGACCATTGGTGTTGATGGGGTGGCTGGCGAAACTGAGATTGATCGAAGAAAAAGACCACCTTTAGGAGCCCTCCATAGATGTTTCCACGACCATGGAAGCCCAGAGATGAGTTCATGAAGGTCGTTCTTTGATACTGAAGGCATCATCTTGGAGATATCTCAAGAAGAGGTGTTTTGCCTCTTTTGCTCCGCCACACTGAGAGCAAGCGATCGGCTCCAGGAATATGCACACACAACATGGAGTTCGGGGCAGAAGAGGAGAGGCCTTGTATGCGAGTAGGTCATTTTAGCATTGATGCAGCCTAAGGGGATGCCATCGAGGCTGAGGAGGAGGAGAGGGGCTCTTATTTCTCACAGAAATAGAATGGCGGCAGCCCCCTCGAGTCGCAAGTAGGTGCCGCCAACAGCTAGCCTGAGAGACTGGAGGTGTGGTAGAGGTCTAGTGAAGGTTCTAGGCATAGTAGTGCATGATGAGGCAAAGGCATCAGAGAAGGATCTCATCATTGGAGTTGTAGTCATGGCATAGACTGGTGCCCAGAAGAATGAAATCTCATAGATAGAGAAGACGCAGCACTGGGAGTGCAGTCACATGAGAGAGAAAAGGATTAGGTCCCGCTTTCAGTCAAATAGGTTGGTCTAGCTAGAGATGAGGCAGTGAACCAGACCAACTTATCCAACATGCACCCAACCTCCAAGTGGACACATTATGGGATACTATAGGTCAAAAAAGGTACATGTATTAAAAATACTCATATCTTAGATAAATCACAGTAAATAGCTCGTTTATCAGAAAAATACAAACAAGGTACCATTTTTCTCAAAAAAATGATTAGAGTATAGTGCAACCATAATATTAGAGTTGTTATGTATAAACATAGATGATTTCACATAAGACATGTTATACTTGTTTCATGAGTAATAAATAGCAAATAATGACCTAAAATTATGAGAATGCATTAGTAACTCTTAAATGTGTTTTAGAATCCATGTGACATCATATATGATCATGTTATGAAATGTAATAATATAATTTGATTAGAATGTCTATCTAAGGCTAATAACCCTATATAAAATGTAGAAACTACATTTATGATCAATAAATGATGAAAAGTACAGAACACCCTAATATTAGTAACTGGGAGATAATATGGAACTTTGCTATCAGTTAGATGTATAGAATTCATGTTATATAAAAATGACCCTTAATACATGTTTTGTAACCTTAATTTGACTAATGAATGTAATCTAGGGTTAATATGTGTAGAAGATACTATGGAAGCTAATGTTTAAATGATGAACCTTAATCTGGAATATAATTGGAAAGTAAGATCAGAGAGATAACCACATGAAGATGAGACAAATAATGATGCACATATCCTAATGACTAAGCTAAACCCTAATGGACATAACTAGGTTTAATGATGATGAGAACCTAATGGTGATATGTGATCTTGTCTGTATCAGTGATTGACCAATGAAGTAGTTGACATCAGGATTATATGGTTTAGATTATCTCTTGATCAAGGTATGCCATTACCTCTTATTTGGATTATTATATAGTATGCTTGCATTATGTGTACAAAATGCTTGACAAATGGTATTGGATGCTTGATTTTACATATTTATGATTATGAACACATGAAACATAATATATCTATTTCATTATATGAAAGCATTATATCTCTTTGGTAAGCATAGTGCTAATTGGTGATCTATCTCTTTGGTAAGTACATCACATGTACAATGATCTATCTCTTTGGTAAGCATATCAAAAGGCTTGAATGCATCTATCCAATTGGTAGGCAGATGCATGAGCATATAATGCACCTAAAATATGTGTTTTGTTTTGTTAATAAACATCTTGGTTCAAGTACATGCCTTTTCTTATATTTTTTGTTACTGCAAAGTATTAGTTTTATCTTCTTGCCAATTATTAGTAATGAAAAGTAAATAAAAAGACACATAAGTGTACTCACTACAATATTCTTAAATATTGTGCTGACATGCACCACATGTAATCTTTTGTTTAGGTTGTGGATATATGGTCTTGAAGAACCAAGATAGTTTAGAGTTGTATGGCGAGCTGATGTACAAGTGGACCTGTTGGCTTAAGATCATGTTGTTTAGTGGTAGTACTTGTATATGTAAAAGTTTGTTGTTCAATGTGTAATATCAAATGTTGTAACAACTCATGTTGTAATTATATGTAGAATGGTGAACATGTGTTGTATGGTTTTATTATTGTTCATGTGCATGTGTTGTTGTTGTTTCCTTATGACTTCCTTTGATTTTCTTCTTCTTAGCCTAGTATGGGGTGTTTAAATTGAGGTTCTCTCTAAGGTGAGGTTTCAATTTGGACGTCACACATTATATTAAGTTTTAGAAAATTCAGAGACGTCACAGTGAGCTGGTTGGGAAGAGAGGGATTTTATTGGGCTTCTTTTTGTTCTTAGATCCCTTATCCTAATGCTCATATTTTGTGTGACATATTAAAATGGGGGGCGGATATTGGCCCCTATGGTCTGTATGACATTGGATGTCATGTTTGATTAATCAATTAATTAGCTAATCCCTTTAACGAGAAATATTATACAAACTTTGAAAATCCATAACTTTTAGAAATATTAATTAGCCTAGTGTGGGGTGTTTAAATTGGGGTTCTCGCTGAGGTGAGGTTTCAATTTGGACGTCACACATTATATTAAGTTTTAGAAAATTCAGAGACGTCACAGTGAGCTGGTTGGGAAGAGAGGGATTTTATTGGGCTTCTTTTTGTTCTTAGATCCCTTATCCTAATATGCATATTTTGTGTGACATATTAAAATGGGGGGCGGATATTGGCCCCTATGATCTGTATGACATTGGATGTCGTGTTTAATTAATCAATTAACTAGCCAATCCCTTTAACGAGAAATATTATACAAACTTTGAAAATCCATAACTTTTAGAACGTAACTCCGATTGACCTCAAATTATAGAAGTTTATTTTTTAATCCTTATATTTCTATAATAAAATATTGGGTTAAATGAATCAACTCTCATTGTTGTAATGTGATCCTCAAGTTATACTGAAACAAGTTTGTTAATTGGATAATTATACATCAAATAAACTTAAAACTCAGCCTAAATTCTTGTTTAGATTTATTAGTAAATAACTAGACAAATAACATCTTTATTGACCAACTCATATCATAATGAGTCACTTGATTCACATCTGAATAGTTGATATACCATTGTACTACATCATTGAGGGATTTTTCCTAAAACGGCTATAAAAACAAGGATGTAAACAACATTAAATATTTAGAGCATCATAATTAACAATCATTATTAGTTACAACTTCTACTAAAAAGGAGGAAATGTCAAGTCCTTAAATCCTTTTTCCCCAAAATGAATTTAACCACAGAAATATGTTCAAATAGAAAAAAGGTTGGGATGATCTTTTCCCATGTCAACTTTTATCTCTCACGAGGCTTCATCCTCTCCATGATGATTCCAATGAAAATTAATTTTTCATATAATTTAATTTTGAGCTCCTTAACCTTTGAATATGAGTTCCTTGTAGGCACCTATGTGTTGGTTAAGCTACCTTGGATCATCAAGAGGTTCATGATTGAGACATGAGCATGATCCTTGGCAAGCTACTTTAAGTTAGATAAATGGAATACATTATGCATAAGGTCATCTCATAGTTGATAAGGAAAGGTGGTAAACAATCTCAGTAACCCATTTCAAGATTTCAAATGGACCCTCCTGCCCATGTCTTATCTTCCCATGATTTATAGTAATGGCATGAATGGGTCATATTCTTAAGAGGTATAAGTCAGACTGAGAGGGGTGAATCCATGTGTTATATATTAGCATAGCATATTTTCGGACTTGGTTCCTTATAATTCAAGACAAAGGATATTGGAGGTGGATGGATGATATTACTTGCATCACAAGTTCTAAGTCCTATCTCTATCTAAACATGTCATGATTCTTGGGCTATATTAATACAAAATTATAGAGTGACATATTACCCATATAAAAGCTACCTCAAGGAAAGCCTCTACATCATTATCAATATTCAAGAGGAATGTAATCATCATATATTATTTCAAGGTTTACCTCATAAGAATCTTAAGGTAAGCTCTATAGGTCCATGTCACTCAGCCTGAGATCTACCCAAGTCAAGACATCATGTACATGTTCTCTACCAATGACCATGCATTACCCAATCCCCTTGGATGTGATGACTAGATTCCTATATTAAGGACCACAACACTAGGCATAAGATCTACCGACAAATCTCCTCCAACATCTTTTGACTCTTCCCTCAACCAGATGTAAGTTTCAACATAAATAAATATCGTAGTCTCTAATCGAAACATATATAGTGGTTAGGTCCCTTCATGAGAGTTAGGGTTACGAACAAAATGTTGACTAAACATGGGGTGGTGACATGTGATTTATCGCACAAGTAAATTCAGTATCTAGAGTTTACCTTAACTAAGTGTACAACAATCACCACCTATAAGCGGACAAATCTTATAGTAGTATGTTCAAGATTGAAAGACAATGAGAGTGTATTTAAGAACTAACTGATCAAAGTAACTGAGCAAGAACTAGTAGTTAACACAATATAGTTGAATATGTAATGATTGAAAAATATATTGGCTGAATTAAAGTATGATAAATCAACTGAAGGGGACACTAGGGAGGAATGAGTTTCACCACCTGTAACACCGCAAAAACTTTATGTAAAATTTTAAATCCTTTAATAGATTTTTTCCTAATAAAACATAATTTATGGACTTAATGTAAGAAAGTCATTTCATTTTGGAATAATTATGTAAGGAAAATAAAGGAACCCAAAATACATTCTTTCATATATGTGTTAATATGCTTTAACTATCTCAAAAGATAATAATGACCAGTCTCCCTATCTTTTCTATCTCCTACTCTTTATGATGTTTAAAAGAGACAAATATAAAAGAAAGAAACCTTGAAATTCAAAAATATAAAATATATTACTTGAATAAGAAGTTTTCTTTTCGTATAGCTTTTAACATAAAAGATAAATAGCATTATCCTTTTTCTCTCTCCTCCAAAATAATATCTAAAAAATACATAAAAGGTATATAAGATAAATATTAGTGCATAATAATTGTTCATATTGGATTTGGACTCAACTAAAAGACCAACTAAAGTTAGATTACATTATTTCACCTTTAAGTACATAAAAATCAAGATATAGACCAATATTGTATTGTGGATAAAAATTGGCCATTTCTGTTTCTATTTGACAAAAAAATAAATTCAAGAAAGATAAGATGATGTATTTTTAATTAATAAATAAAAAATGGAATTATTTTCAACATTTGTATATGATAATTAACTACAAATCAGACTCTTAGTCAAATATCACAAAATTGAGGTTCTACCTTCTAGCAATTCTTTTGGAAAGATTTCATGGTTGTTTTGAAAATAATTTATGATAGGAACAACTTTGAATTGATTTATTTTTATTTAGAAAGAGGTTATGTGCCAAGTCATTTAAGGCAATAAATACATGAGACATCTTTTACAATATATATTTTGATGTTTACAAGTCATTTTGGTTTGGAAATTAATGTAAAAATGTATCAAAATTTGTTTTAGAATTTTTATTTTAGGAAAGTTGGATAATATAAATGTATACTAATTGAAAATATATTTGATATTGAAACCATATATTTGAAATAGAATTAGAGGGAGCTTAAGGATATATTACGCTATTTTTGGTTAACATTCAAGTCTTGAATAGATTAAATATATTACTGATTATAGAAAAGTGTTATAATAGTTGGAGAATTATGAGGAAGTGTCAATATTGCACGCTCACCTTCCCAACTAGGGGTGAGCAGAATTTGGTTAATAACCGATTAACCGAATGGTTAATTTTTTTTAGACTATTTGGTTAATTCAGTTAATTTGGTTAATTTAATTCGGTTAATCGGTTAAATTGTTAATTTCATGGTTAAAGATATTTTTGGTATGGTTAACCAAATTAACCGAATAGTTATAATTTATTCTTAAATAATATCCTACACATGTATATATACATATATAGTTGTACTTTTATTTCAAACAACTTCCCCATATACATAGTAATCAAGTTTTCACGAGCCATACAACATTATATTTCCAGAAATACCAATATAATATCACAATTGTTCAAAATTCAATGAGTATTTCAAATAACATTATTACACATGTGTTATTTGGTTAACCAAATTAACTGACTGAATTAACCGTTAACCGATTGGATAATAACCGAATTAACCGACACAATTCAGTTAGGTTAATGGTTAAAATCTCAAACCACAAATGAACCATTTAACCGAACCAAATTAACTGTAACTGACCGAATTAACCAAATGCTCACCCCTATTCCCAACAAGAGGCGTGGATGGAAAAGGCATGAATTTATTTATACATGATGGAAAGCAATTGAAAAAGAAAACATTGTATTCAATGTGTAATTGAATATGAATTATTGTCTCACAAGAATACAATCCCTATTGCACCAAGTTAGAAATTTATTATATCCTATTTTATTAAGAGGAAAATGAACCAATAACAAATCCCATGAATGGTTTTGATGGTCTATTTTCCATTTAAAATGAAAAATTGACAATCTAGTCAATGTTTGGACAGTTATTCATATTAAATGACTTCTTATTTAAACAAAAATAAAGGTTGTGTTAGCCACGTAAGGATAAACACAAAATTGTTAGAATGTACATTCTTACCATAGAATGTCTAAATGAGGTATATATGGTAGTTCCTTTTTGAAGATAATTGAGATATTAAAAAGGGAATACATTTTTAATTTGTTTGTAAAAATTAATCCATGATATTGTTTGTATAAAATTTATCATGACATTTGTATTACTTTTTGGGAGTCAAAATACATAATGAAGGTTATTAATATTTTGAAAACTTTCATTTTTAGAAAATTTGAATAGAATTAGTAATTTACTTGTTAAGGTCTTATTGATATGGAAACAATAAATAGAAGTAGAAGGGATTTTTGGAGAAAGTTGTATGACTTTTAAATAACATTACATAGGGAAAATAACTTGTCAAACAAAACTCATCATTTAAGTTTGTAGATAACCAATAAAAATATGGTAAGTTATATTGAATTTATGACTTAGGATGGCTCTTGGCCAAATAATATGTAATGAAACTTTTAGAAAAGATTTAATAGTAAGTAGGAATCCATATATATACATATATCTAGTCTAGGGTGTTCCTTTGGCAGGATATGGTGGTATACAAAACATCATAGGTCAGTAATGCTAAGAGACCACACATGAAACATCTCAATCAAGAACCCTAAAAGGTGTTTCTCCATGATTATGGGTGAAGGATGGCTATACAAGAGTTGTAGCATGCTCTTTAGGATATAAGGGGTGGTGCAAACACCTTGACAATCATTCTATGAGTTAGATCCCTTAGAACTGTGGAAATTATATCACCACTAGTGGATGAATTTACACATTCTATTCATTTTACCTATGCTGTTAGTGATTGTAGTCTAGAAGATATATTGTTTATAGAGTTTATAATGGACTTTCATATGATGTTGTCCCGACATACAAATTCAGCCACCAAGTTTGGCATATGTTGGTGACTTGTTAGAGGGATTGATGTTTCCATGATCCTTTTGTTTGTATGTATGCCCAGAGAGCCAATCATATGATGATTGTAATGTAATATCTTGTACATGATTTGATTAATAATAAATACAATCTTCCAACTTATTTTATTATTGAGTTATGAGATAATGATGCAACATAAAAATGTCTAAAAATGATATTACTTAATGATGTATGTCTTCTGGTTGAGGACCTAAACGATGAGATCATACAGATGTCAAGAGTATATGCACTCTCATTTTGTCCCTAGTCGGATGTTATTTGTAACGACCCTGCCTCCCGGTAACCCCCAATTAAGGGAGACTGAAAGGTCAGAGTCATTATCCAATAACCAAGATCAAAGGTTCGACAAAAAATCAATAATAATTATGAAATTCTACTAACTAAACTGAAATCTGGTAGAAAATTAAAACTTTGCATCCCTTTTAAAACTTTGGGAATCTATCTATCCAAGCTTGAATCTACTCTATCTAATCCTCCTTGCACTTTATGTTTTACTTTCACAATGTGTCACTTTACTATTTGTTCATTTCAGGGTTGTACCTAAAACACCGACAAACAAAACGTCGGTCAGCATATTGAAATATACAGGTATATGGGGACAACCAAAAGTTTGCACGTATGGATAACAATCTAATTATAACAATCAAGTTAATTAACAATCCAATTTACTCTTTTCAGTATGACATTCTCCACCGCTTTTGCCCTAACCCTGGCATACCCACCTTAGGATTTCTTTTGCCAATGACTTAAGGCCACCTTCTCAATCCCGAGCTTGGTGCCTGGGGTCACCCTTCACAGTGCCCGTTAGTCATTCAATATCATAGGCCACCTTCTCATTCCCGAGCTTGGTGTCTGGGGTCACCACTCATGGTGCCCATTGGTCTACCCAACTGGGCCTGACCTTTGGCATCATCCATCGGGGTGGCATGTAGGTACGAGAATACATACTTTTATTATTAATGTGATAATCATAGTGACTTTATGATTTGCAAGTATGGACATCCAAACTGATAATTTGCATTCAATGCGATTAACCAATCGGAAAATCCTTGGGAAACTAAGGCGATTTTTCATAATTAACCACATACCTGATCTAGAGAAACTTGATTGTCCAAGCAATAAGGATAAAGAACAAGCAACAAGCAATCAACAATACCCTAAAATTAATGCATGGGATCCAAGTGTTATAGATTATTCATAACATTCTAAAGCTAGACTTGGATTCCACCTTAGGCTTTCTAGGCCACTTTAGGGTTTTATTATGGTTTTGCCTCCATAATGATTTTATCATGTTTAATGCTCTCTTAGTTGACAAACCTAATTTCAACATTATAAACCCAATTAAAGTCAATTATTTCTCTTTTATATCAAAACTTCCACCGTTATCTTTTTAAGTTATTTCAAGGTCATTTGACTCAATTCATAGTTCATCATGGTCTAATCCACATATGAACGTTATTTATCATTAATTCTACCTTTTGTCCACTAGGAAACCCTAATTTCCACATTAAGGGTATTTATCCACAAATTAGGAACTTTAATGCTCGAAATAGCTTATAATCATGAAAACTCAATTCTATACATGAAATCAAATAATTAAAGCCATTAGTAATACTAATTACCCACATTAGGGTTTCAAGGCCCATTAAAGCCTATTTATGCATATAAACTCTAAATTAAACTAATTATATGCAAACTTCATCTTTTTTGATCTTAATGGTCCTTTTCATCATTAACAGGTTAATATCAACTTTATATACTAATTTAACCCTTTCTAATTTTTTAAATCATCAAAGGTTAGGGTTTTTCATTGATTAAACTATTAAAGATAACATCTTTATATACTTTTTGAATTTCAATTAGAATCAATCTTCAATTTTATTTTTATTAGATCCCCCTCATTTCTCTGAGCAATTTTCATATTTTATGCGTGTCTATCCGAGCTACCAATATTTAATTATGAGTTTTGCAAGAAAACCTTACTTGGGCCAATTGGAGCGCGCCACGTCGCTCGACTCCATGCAACATTGCTTGGGCACTTTGGAAACATGACGAAATGACGTGATTGCCCTCTGGTTAAGTTCCCATCTCTTCAATCTATGGGAGGGTAAAACGGTCCAAACTACCTTTGTCACCCTCAACCTCGCGAACCCTAGTCCGCGACCTACTATAGCGGCTCGAGGGGTTCCTTCCTCACCTCCCCTGCACCCCTAGAGCGCCGACGATGGTCCCTTGGCTTCCACCACCCTCCACTGCACCTGTGGAGGTCCGTAGCTATGGCCGAGGTGGCTGGAATTGGGCTGACGGCTATGCCCAATGCGGCACAAGCCTGCAGGTCCGCTGGGTGATATGAGTAGAGATGGAAGAAAGGGAAGAGTAGCTAACCACCCTGGATCTTCATGGTTGCTTCGTGCTTCCACCAAGATCGCGCCACAACTGCTAATGCCCCTGAAACCACCCTATACTCTCTTGGTTAGGGTTTGCATGGAAAGATGAAGAAGGAGGGGTTGTATTGCGTGGGATCTCTCTGGATCTCAACCAGGGTTTTACCCCTTTATATAGGGTGAGTGTATCCACGTTCAGAGACATTGATCCAAGAGAAACTGAGTCCCACTCTTTAAAGGAAATCTATTCCATCAAGGAGGAGTATTCTTCTCTCTCATCATTATCCCTTTAATGTTCCTTCTTCTTTTGATATTAAGATTTCGAAAATTATCCCTCTTATTCTCTTTGTTCTTGCTTTTTAATCTATAGGCACGAAATCCTATTTTCCTTTATTAGAAAATACTTTCTTTTTTTAGCAATACCACATAATCCATTAATAATGGATTCACATGATCTTCTTATTTTCTATTATTGGTATTTTCTCTTTCATTTTCTTCATTGGGACTCCTTGGATCCCAAGAAACTCAAAGATTTTGAAGTTCCTCATTAAGGATACTCATTATCCTTCTAGATGCATCTAAATGCATTATTCTTCATTATCTTGTTTTATTTCTTATTAAAATAGCTCTTTTTGAGAATCTTTCTTTATTTCTCTTTTATTTTCCTCATTGGTATTCCTTTTATCATTAGGAATCCTTGGGATACGAAATTATACTAAGGATAACTCAATTACACCTCTTTTCACTGGTTTTCCACATTTTACCATTGTTTTCAATTTCTTTCTTAATAAAGAAATACTTTTTTAATCTTTTCTTTTCTTATTGCTTTTTCTTTGGAAATTTGGACTCCTTAGAACCCAAGGAACCCATGTGGCACGAAATCCACCTTGTGGATTACATTCTTTTGCCTGCTAGAGGTTTCCACATTTTTCTTTTCTTAAATATTCAATTATTCATTCACTAATTGAATTTTCTTGTTATTTGGGCCCAATAGCCAATAAAGCCCACAACACAATCATCAAGGCTATTGTAAAAGAAATCCATTATATCATTTGTGGTTCAAATATCTTTAATATGAGAAATTGCATTTCTCACCAAATGAACTCAAAATTGGGGTTGTAACATCCTTCCCCTCTTATAAGAATGTTGCCCTAAAAATTCCATCAAGCAAACAAACAGTTCAGGATAAGCCTTTCATACATCCATCAGGGCTCCCATGTGGCATCACCCTTTCCATGGTGCTTCCCAAGAACCTTCATCATCTCATATTCTTCTGTATGAGTTCTTTCTTACCTTGGTATATCATACCCTCATAGGTGACTCAGGACATTTCAACCTCTCAAAATTTGAATAGGTTCAGGGCTCAACACATGGCTTGGGTACCTCACATAGTGCTCTAGATCAGACTCATGAAACACATTACACATCATGTTATCCTGAGGGGCAAGGCTAAACACAACCATCTTCACTAATGCATCTCAAATGGACCCATATATTGGGGACTCAACTTTCTCAACTGTAGCTTAGAGGGGTCGGATTTTTCACATCACATACTCTCCCATAGTGAACTGCCTGTCAATCTGCTTTGCATCAACTTGTGACTCATGTTGCCTCTGGGCTCTCTCTCATCCATTGCACGATCAAAGCGACTTCATCTGCACACACTGTGGTTCTTTTCTTACCTTCATGAGGCCTCCTTCACAAACATCATCTTAATGAAGCGGTGACTGACACAACCTCTCTACAAAACTTCTTGCATCCCGATAAGGATATGGTGGCTAACGTCACAATATGAGAACTGTCTCTATGTATCATCCTGAATGAGCACACATGCTCTCATAATACCCTCTAGTCTGGATCATACTAACCATTAGTATGGGGTGCTAAACTATTCTAACACTGAGTTCTTCAAGTATCTACTTCCATCTCACGGGAGTGAACCTTTAGGTTATTCTCAAAAACTTTGCACTCGCATCATGGTGTAGTTGAACCATCTCTCTTTTATAAGAAGTTCAACCGGATCTGTCCCATGACAGTACTCTTTCTTTCTCATGTCATCTCGGTAAGGCGATCTACCATAACCCATATTGCATCTTGACCTTCCTTGGTCTAGGGGAGACTTACAACATCCATAATGATGCTCTCCCTTCCCTACTCAGAGACTCTTTATCCCCCATGTCACAGTACTGGGTTACTGGTGTTCGTCCTTCACCCCCGGCTTGCATGGCCACATGCTAAATGCAACTTCCTATTAAGCATCCAACGTGATACTGTCATCTACTATCTTTGTAGTATCATGGTGTATGGTGATCTTAAAATCATGATCCCCTGTATGCCATGATTCCTCAAGATTGATACCTCAAAAACCCTAAACCACTCTCATCAGGGTTTGATTACCTTCCTATCCCAAGAAGTGTATTTGAGGTTCTACCACCATCCTTTCATTTCATCAAGGCCTATGTTGGCTAACCAAACAACCATTAACTTGTTAAACATATCTCGATACATCTGAGTGTTAGCCAAACACGTCTCCTTTCCAGACTTAGTGTTAGCCTAACAACCTTTTCTAGTCTCTAGCCAAACTAGACAGCTATATCTCGACCAGAGCATTCATTATCACTTCTTATCCTTAGGTGTAAGGTATTGTTGAGGACATACACCTCCATGTATTATACTTATCATCTCATCTCAAAGTAAGTTTGTTTTCATCAAGAAACCCTGAGCTCATCCTCATGGTGATCAAACTCAACCTTGGTTAACTTGCAAATTCCACATATCTCATTATATAACATCCTCACAAGAAGACTAAACTACTCCTCTTAGTGTTTTTAAACCATCCATGCATCATTCACTCCACCAAGGTATGTTATCATCTCTATCCTCATACCTCGTAGTAACGTTCCAACTCGCATCATCTTTTATCCTTGGTGTATGGCATGTGTACTGTCCCATCTCCCCCTCCCATAACAAGAGGAAATAAGCATTTGGCGGCCGTCCAAACACAAAGTTATTCTTGTTCTAAGAGTAGAGATGATACATCCCACATTGCCAGTACACCTTCAAAACTAAGTTGAAACGTGTAACTTATGTCTCTACATCACAATCATCTTGATATGAAAGTTACTTCCATGGAAAACGGGTCTCGAACCTACTCGGGTTTACACACAATCCTTGGTCATCTCCTCTAGATCTATAGGGTGCCGGCACTTTTGGGGTCGTCCCTCTTCCCTCATGCATCCCGAGAGTGCCATACTCATCTGTCCTTTGGGTCCCATGAGTTCAAGAAGGTGATTAATCTCCTAATCCATGCCCTCAGACAATGATAGTTGTTACCTCCCGACCATATGGTCATGTGCAACTAGGGAATTAGGCAACTCCTACTTCCATCGGTCTTATCCCCACCTGACCCTAGGATAGACTTAGGATTCCATTATAGTACATGTCTAGCTTAGAACCTTACCCAAGCCTTCATCATCTCTCTCAGCATCCATGACTGACTTTCATCCCTTCATAGGGGTCATGGCAACCTGCCTACCTTGGTCAGGCCCCATACCGGTTACCTCCATGGTAACACATCCATATGCATTTTGAGATGGTTATCTATGGGTCTACAGGTTCATTCTCATTCCATGTATTTTTCACTTAGCTTCTCAAGATCCTATGAGACCTCTTTAGGTTACCTCAAAACCAACAAAACTGGTATACACCCTACGAAAGGGTCCCTCTCCCAGGTTGAGAGGAAACTACAACTCTTGACAACAAGGTCACAACCGTCCCTAGGGCATGAGCATGCCTAACCCAACAACTATTAAGGCACAAGCAGACCACCTATTAAACCATGCTAGGTCATACTTGTTCTCTCTCCTCCACATTAAATCAACTTAGTTGTGAGGGGTTTATCAAAAATACCCTTAACTTAAGGGGTTTCTTTTACCTCTACACATGAGGAGTACCATGCTCGAAACTATAGAGACTCAAATCTCATCATGAGCGTCAGATACACTGCTTCCCCTCTTAGGCCTAGGAACCCTAGGTTCACCTTTGGGTGTCCAACTGCATGTTCAAACTCTTAACCATGAATCAAGCATGTCCAAGGTATGTCATGTACTCCCATGAACCTTTTATATGAGCAACACCTCAGAGTTGAGTCCTCCTCAAGGACAACCAACCATGTATAAGGCCTCGCAACCTGTTACTAAACCTTTCTAGGTCTAACGAACTCTTCTTCCTATCTCAGAAGGTAAACATCTATACCATAGGCACATAGGTACCAGAAGCATCATCCTCTCTCTAGGGTTTGGTTCCTCTAAAGGCAACCAAGATATCATCAGCCTCCAAGGATCGAGTATGAGGAAACCTCTATCATCCACTTAGGTCGCATCATCCTCAACTCCCCATTTTTTCTCATGTCTTGGAATATAAGCTTCCAACCTTTTTACTTGGGTCCTGCTTTCTCTCTCCAAAGCTAACTCCACATCCAGCCTTCCTACTAGAGGTCCTTTTTCCATGAAGGCTCAAGCTCACCAGCATACCCCTATGTGGGTGAAGCCTATGCTCGAACTTATGTTCGCTCAAGATTATCTAATTCCCTTATGCTTATCTCATAAGTCATCCATCACGATCCCTTATCCAGGGTTTCATTCTACTTTCAGCACTACTGACATACTCTGGGTGCAAGCTATACCCTACTTGCACAAGCCCATAGGGTTCTATAGGTTCTTCTCTAACTTCATCCATGAGGGAGCTATCCTTCGCTCAAACATGCACGACCCTTCCCAGGGTTGGGTTGCCAAAGGTGTTAGGTCATCCAACCTCTCACGGCTCGTATGGCAATCCAAAGGCATGTATATCCAAACATCCGGTCAACCATGACATCTAACTCATCATGTCATCTCTCTCTCTAACTGTCACTTAGGGTTAGGGTTAACATCATCCTCAAAGGATGTGCTAGGTCTCTACTTTTAATGGAGGTCTCTACCTTCAAGACTAATTCTCTCTACTCATACTCCTGCCAAGGAGGTCTATCCTCAGGTCTCTCCTGAGGGCAATGACAACTCGTGTCATACGACCTAAGCATGTATCTATTCCTTTACGCTTACTCTATTAAGCTTATGTCCATGACATCTTATTTACATGCTTTTCATTAATTTGGTGGAGGATTCCTTAGACCTTATTAACCTTACCCATACCTCAAGAGGGTGATGAGAAGAGAGAAAACCCTAATACTTAAGGTCCTTAACAAAATTTGAGTTGAGAAGGGATGAACAAGATGAGAGAGTCCTAAAGGTATCTTATTTCGAATCATACCCTAAGACTTTGGCCAGGATGTCACACAGATCCGGGAGTCCTCGTATTCTGACTAGCGGTGCGGAGGAAAATATTTCCAGCCCCCGGTCATGATCCTTTTCTAGACACCTCTGTCTTTCAGATAATCCTCTAATAACTCCCTTGGGTTCTACATAATTTGTAAAATTTAATAATTATTAAGGATTAAGTGAGGAACCTTTGCTCTAATACCAATTGTAACGACCCCGCCTCCCGGTAACGCCCAATTAAGGGAGACCGAAAGGTCAGAGCCGTTATCCAATAACCTGGATCAAAGGTTCAACAAATAATCAATAATAATTATGAAATTCTATTAACTAAACTAAAATCTGGTAGAAAATTAAAACTTTGCATACCTTTTAAAACTTTGGGAATCTATCTATCCAAGCTTGAATCTACTCTATCTAATCCTCCTTGCACTTTATGTTTTACTTTCACAATGTGTCACTTTACTATTTGTTCATTTCAGGGTTGTACCTAAAACGCCGACAAACAAAACGTCGGTCAGCATATCGAAATATACTGGTATGTGGGGACAACTAAAAGTTTGCACGTATGGATAACAATCTAATTATCACAATCAAGTTAATTAACAAGCCAATTTACTCTTTTCAGTATGACATTGTCCACCACTTTTTCCCTAACCTTGGAATACCCACCTTAGGGTTTCTTTTGCCAATGAATTAAGGTCACCTTCTCAATCCCGAGCTTAGTGCCTGGGGTCACCCTTCACAGTGCCCGTTAGTCATTCAATATCATAGGCCACCTTCTCATTCTTGAGCTTGGTGCCTGGGGTCACCACTCATGGTGCCCATTGGTCTACCCAATTGGGCCTGACCTTTGGCATCATCCATTAGGGTGGCATGTAGGTGCAAGAATACATACTTTTATTATTAATGTGATAATCATAGTGACTTTATGATTTGCAAGTATGAACATCCAAACTGATAATTTGCATTCAATGCGATTAACCAACCGGAAAATCCTCGGGAAACTCAGGCGGTTATTCATAATTAACTGCATACCTGATCCAGAGCAACTTGATTGTCCAAGGAATAAGGATAAAGAACAACCAACAAGCAATCAACAATATCCTGAAATAAATGTAAGGGATCCAAGTGTTATAGATTATCCAGAACATTCTAAAGCTAGACTTGGATTCCACCTTAGGCTTTCTAGGCCACTTTAGGGTTTTATTAGGGTTTTTGCCTCCATAATGCTTTTATCACGTTTAATGCTCTCTTAGTTCACAAACCCTAATTTCAACATTATAAACCTAATTAAAGTCGATTATTTTTCTTTTATATCAAAACTACCACCTTTATCCTTTTAAGTTATTTCAAGGTCATTAGAGTGAATTCATAGTTCATCGTGGTCTAATCCACATATGAATGTTATTTATCATTAATTCTACCTTTTGTCCACTAGGAAACCCTAATTTTCACATTAAGGGTATTTATCCACAAATTAGGAACTTTAATGCTCCAAATAGCTTATAATCATGAAAACTCAGTTCTATACATGAAATCGAATAATTAAAGCCATTAGTAATCCTAATTACCCACATTAGGGTTTCAAGGCCCATTAAAGCCTATTTATGCATATAAACTCTAAATTAAACTAATTATATGCAAAGTTCATCTTTTTCAATCTTAATGATCCTTTTCATCATTAATAGGTCAATATCAACTTTATATACTCATTTAACCCTTTCTAATTCATTAATCATCAAAGGTTAGGGTTTTTCATTGATTAAAATATTAAAGATAGCACCTTTATATACTTTTTGAATTTCAATCAGAATCAATCTTCAATTTTATTTTCATTAGATTCCCCTCATTTTTTTGAGAAATTTTCATATTTTATGTGTGTCCATCCGAGGTACCAGTATTTAATTATGATTTTTGCAAGAAAACCTTACTTGGGCCAATCGGAGCGTGCCACATCGCTCGACTCCATGCAACGTTGCTTGGGCACTTTGGAAACATGATGAAATGACACGATTGCCCTCTGGTTAAGTTCCCGGATCTTCAATCTACGAGAGGGTAAAACGGTCCAAACCGCCTTTGTCACCCTCAACCTCGTGAACCCTAGTCCGTGACCTACTATAGCGGCTTGAGGGGTTCCTTCCTCACCTCCCCTGCACCCCTAGAGTGCCAGTGGCGGTCCCTTGGCTTCCGCCACCCTCCTCTACACTTGCAGAGGTCCGTAGCTGCGGCCGAGGTGGCCAGACTTGAGCCGACGGCAGTTCCCAACGCGGCACCATCCTGCAGGTCCGCTGGGTGATATGATCAGAGATGGAAGAAAGGGAAGAGTAGCTAACCACCCTGGATCTTCATGGTTGCTTCGTGCTTCCACCAAGATCGCGCCACAACTGCTAATGCCTCTGAAACCGCCCTATACTCTCTTGGTTAGGGTTAGCACAGAAAGATGAAGAAGGAGGGGTTGTATTGCATGGGATCTCTCTGGATCTCAACCAGGGTTTTACCCCTTTATATAGGGTGAGTGTATCCATGTTCAGAGATGTTGATCCAAGAGAAACTGAGTCCCACTCTTTAAAGGAAATCTATTCCATCAAGGAGGAGTATTCTTCTCTCTCATAATTATCCCTTTAATGTTCCTTCTTCTTTTGATATTAAGATTTCGAAAATTATCCCTCTTATTCTCTTTGTTCTTGCTTTTTAATCTATAGGCACGAAATCCTATTTTCCTTTATTAGAAAATACTTTCTTTTTTTAGCAATACCACATAATCCATTAATAATGTATTCACATGATCTTCTTATTTTCTATTATTGTTATTTTGTCTTTATTTTTATTCATTGGGACTCCTTGGATCCCAAGAAACTCAAAGATTTCGAAATTCCTCATTAAGGATACTCATTATCCTTCTAGATGCATCTAAATGCATTATTCTTCATTATCTTGTTTTATTTCTTATTAAAATAGCTCTTTTTGAGAATCTTGCTTTATTTCTCTTTTATTTTCCTCATTGGTATTCCTTTTATCAATAGGAATCCTTGGGATATGAAATTCTACTAAGTATAACTCAATTGCACCTCTTTTCACTGATTTTCCACATTTTACCATTGTTTTCAATTTCTTTCTTAATAAAGAAATTCTTAATTAATCTTTTCTTTTCTTTTTGCTTTTTCTTTGCAACTTTGGACTCCTTGGAACCCAAGGAACCCATGTGGCACAATCCACCTTGTGGATTACATTCTTTTGCCTTCTAGAGGTTTCCACAATTTTCTTTTCTCAAATATTCAATTATTCATTCACTAATTGAATTTTCTTGTTATTTGGTCCCAATAGCAAATAGATCCCACAACACAATCATCAAGGCTATTGTAAAAGAAATCCATTATATCATTTGTGTTTCAAATATCTTTAATATGAGAAATTACATTTCTCACCAAATGAACCCAAAATTGGGGTTGTAACATTATTGTTGAAGGATAATAGACAAAAATAACACTTAAGACTAGAGTGTGTCGGTTGATGACTAAATCTTATTAGTCATGATATGTGATATCAAACAAAGAGCAAATATACTTGTTAGAGAACAGTGTATCAGACAAACCCACCTTGAGAGTGACACATGGAACCATGAATGGTAGTCAGAGTCATCTCTCATAAGTGATGGTGGTTATTGTGGTTATTAAACCTGAAATCACTACACTCATCACATGTCACTTGGTGTGCTTTGATATCATCCATCGTGATCCTATATAAGGGTTATCATAAAGGTGATACTTGGGTGCACTGTGACACATGAAGATGACAGTGAGTGATGTAGATGAGATTTGTCCCTCCAACTAGAGTTTGATATCTTGGCCACCTGATAAGCGATGATGAGAAATGAGTGGCCATGCTGGTGTGAGTCAATATGTGATATTGAGATTACAAATATCTCAGAAAGTCTGCTCTAGTTCAAGGAACATGGATTGAATGTTGAAGAGGATGACAATTCCATGCCTTGAGTTCAATTCAGATATCAAAGACAGATGAACATACATTCACTATAACACCAGTCATAGATAATAGGTTAAGTTGTTCTCCAACTTCTCCAATTACTTAGGTAGCAATGAAGTATTTCTAGATACCAATCATTTCCTGTGAAATGATAATATGATTATGAATATCACAGTCAATGTAATTTGTAGCCTATCGGGTCACACACATATGATGTGATTGGAATAGGAGTATAATTGTGGATGCTATTGGAAATGTTCTGCATCGAATCGATTACCAAAATGTTTTAGTAATCTGCTACAATAATATTGGAATATAATTTGAGTTAATTGGTGAAAGTATTCAAGCCAATTAATAAGATTCCATTTTTAAGTCAGATGGCTTATCCAGAGCGATTAAATAGAGATGGATAAAGGAAATTAGTTAATCAATTGATGTGATCAGTTGGTTAATTAATTATTTCTAGAATATTTTTTTAATTGTCCACAAGCGGCTCATTTTAAAGAAACCACAGCCTTTTGTTTTCCATAAGGTTTTGTGAAATCTTGCCTCCTTTCATCATCTATTTATAGGGGCATGACGGTCGTATTTTGATATACATTTGGATACACGCTATTGTATGTAACCCTAGCCGCCATCATCCCCAAGCGAGAGACAAGGAGAGCAACGATGCTAGCACATTTCCAAGTAGAAGGTTGCTCCTCCCCCCGGCTTGAGAAGTGCAATGTGGAGTTCCAGTCCATCCACATGGATGAACTAGAGATGCACATGCTAAGTTGCCTACATTTCAAGGACGGATGAGGACCATTTGTACATGTTAGTAGCGTCACACATCACTGCACCAAAGGACATCATGGGACTTGCTCCATGATGAGGTATATCCTTATCCCCTATTTCCAAATACACTATTGTCGATGAGATCCTCGAGTAGGGTATGTGGTGAAAAAAATTATTGATTCCATTACGCCTGTCGCGTCTACAAAACCCAATAGTGTTATCTGAGTCGCATCATTCTATGGAGTATTTGGATTTAATTTGATACGATCAGAGTTACTATATATTATTTTTTGTGGTTGCATGTGATGGGAACTAAAAAACTATTAATGTGCATATCTAAACCTAATTCCACACACACCGTAGACCTATTATTTTTGACCTGACGGAAGGGTCAACTATGGAAAATTATGATTTTTTCTAGTGCATGAAAGTAAAATTTTGTGTGGAACCTCCTGCTCCCCATGTGTACCCTGCCTTGTCTACGTGGGAGTCAAAAATTGTTTCATGGGGAATGTCCCATATTAAAAGGACTACAATCTTAATGTATATATGTATATATAGATATACCTATAAAATCATGCATGTCGCCATTGAAAATATTTTGTGTGGTGAATGAATGCATGATTATGGCCTAGGACTCCTTTGTGGATGTTGTGCTTGGTTGTATATCTTGTGCTTGGTTGTATATCTTGTACTTGGATGTAAATGGTTGTGCTTGGATCCTTTGTATATGTATTCAACTTGCATGTCAAGCCTCATATGTTATCTCCAATTACAATCAATTCTATTCCATCTAAACCCCCTCGAATGTAACTTGAGGTTCTCCTTTTGTGTTATGTAATAGAGATAGGAATATATTTAGTTTGAAAGACTTGACGTGAAGAGGCAAATTGAAGATCCAAATCCAAGGAGCATCCATAGAGAGACAAACCGAAGGTCCAACACCAAGGGGTGTCCATGAAGTTGTTTATCTTGATGCTGATCAAATGCAAGTTCATATTCATATGTTGTCATTGCATGAGATGTGAAAGACCATAGGTGAATAGTAATCTTTTCTGGCTCCAAAAGATTATATTAGTATGTTCATAACCAATACTTTTGTGTTTGTGGATTGCATGTCCGTGGATTGGATGTAGTATGTATATGATACATATTATAAGTATGTGGTGTTTGGATATGTATATGCATATATATAAAATCCATCAAATAAAATATTAAGTCTTATATGCTTTCCATAAGAAACACACATGAAAAGCTTGATCGAATAAGCATAGGTTATGCCAAAGCGCGGTGCACCATCCATCTCATGTAAGTGTTCGTAGATATGCAGTTCTGCCAAAACAGGGTGCATATTCTATTGTGCTAGATTTTGGGTCAGGCTTAACTTGGTGATCTTAATGAGATTAAGTACCTAGAAGCATAGAGATGGAATATGGAAAAGAGTTGTGCATTCCATCTACCCAAGAGTTGCATATGATGCAATTGATAAAAGTTGTCTACATAACTAGTCATCTTGTGGGCGATCAACCAAAGCTGACTCATGATGTGATGAAATATGGATCTTGGCTCACTAGAAGATTGCATGATGCAATCTTTCAAATTGATAAGTGAAGGTTATAAATTTGAACAATATAGTGGGAGAAATAATTAATTAAAGGCCTAATTAAATATCGTCAAATTTTATTTTAATAAAATCAAATCAAAATGTTTTGACAAGTTGCAAATTTCTTTTGTAGAATCAAATGATGACAAACAATACTTTTTCCTTTTGACCGGTCCCTGAGAAGGACAAATTAAATGGGAATAATCTTCAGGACTGGTTCAGGATGTTGAGAATTGTTCTCACACATGACTACAAACTCTATGTCCTAGAAACACCAAAGCCAGATGAACCTACTCCCAATGTGCCCAAGGTTGATTGGGGTGCTTATAAGAAGAAATCTAAAGATGTCATGGATGTCAAGTGCATGATGTTGTGCTCAATGAACTATGAGTTACAGAGACAATATGAAAACATGGATGTAATTGATATGGTAACACATCTTAAGAACATGTATCAAGATGAGATAAGATAGAAGAGATATGATGTCTCTAAGGTGTTATTCAAATGCAACATGGCAGAAGGAGATCCAGTAGGTCCCCATGTGCTCAAGCTGATTGGGTATGTGGAGAACCTTTCTAGACTGAGATTTCCTTTGAGTAAAGAGTTGGCCACATATGTGATTCTACATCCCCTACTAGAGTCATACAACCAGTCTGTGATGAACAACAACATGAACTATTTTGACAAGTCGTTGTCAAAGTTGCTTAGCATGTTGAGAACAATTGAAGTATAGATGAAGAAAGACAATCCCAACTCTGTGATGATGATCAGTAGAAAAGGGAAGTAAAAGGGAAAAGGAAAATCTAAGAAGAGTTCTAAAGCTGGAAAAAAACCCAAGTCTTCTGCACTCAAAGCAAAGGGAGGGGTGACTAAGGGAGGAAATTGTCAGCACTGTCACCAATAAAGGACATTAGAAAAGGAATTTCCCTCTCTACCTGGAGGAACTGAGGAAGAAGAAGGAGGGAATGGATATATGCACTTCAAGTATATACATTATTGAGATAAATTTGTCTGCTTCTTCATCTTGGGTATTGGATACTAGATGTGGATCTCACATATGCTCGAATATACAGGATCTTAAAAGAAGTAAGCCTTTATGAAAGGGCGATGTTGAACTGTGCGTTGCAAATGGAGCAAGAGTTTTTGCCACTGTAGTTGGAACCTATAATTTATCTCTGCCCATGGGGCATGTAATAGAGTTAAAGAACTACTATTTTGTGCTTGCCATAAATAGGAACATTATTTCTGTATCTTGTATGGACAAGCATGGATATGAATTTCATATAAAGAATGGTCCATGTTCTATTTTAAAAGATGAGATCTTTTCTGGAAGTGCCTTGATGTCCTATGGTCTTTATTTATTAGATCTTGAGAACAAATATTATAACGTAAATACCAAAAGGTTAAAACTTGCTAACTCAAATAAAAAACTTCTTTGGCATTGTCGTCTAGGGAACATCAATGAGAAACACATATCTAGACTCCATAAAGATGGTTATCTAGACTCTTCTGATTTCAAATCAATAGAGACATGTGAGTCTTGTTTGTTGGGCAAGATGAACAAAACTCTGTTCACTGGGAACAATAAGAGGGCTAGTGATCTATTAGGACTCATACATACCTATGTATGTGGCTCTTTAAAACAAATGCTAGAGGTGGTTATCAATACTTCATTACCATTACTGATGACTTCTATAGGTGTGGTTATATTTACTTGATGAAACATAAGTCAAAAAATCTTGAAATATTCAAGGATTTCATGAATAAAGTGTAGAACCAACTTGGAAAAAGTATTAAGGAACTTCATTCTGATCAAGGTGGAGAATACTTGAGCCAAGTGTTTGAGGACCTTTTGTGAGCCTGTGGTATCATATCACAATGGACTCCACCTGGAATGCCACAACACAATGGTGTATAAGAAATAAGGAATCACACATTGCTAGATATGGTGCAATCAATGATGAGTTTTGTCAATCTTCCAAATTTGTTCTGGGGATATTCTCTTGAAACCGCAACGTTTACACTTAACCATGTACCATCTAAATTGGTTCAAAAGACACCTTATGAGATATGGACTGGGAAGTGTCCCAAAACGTCTTTTATGAGGATTTGGGGATGTGAAGCTTATGTTAAGAAAATGTTTCCTAAAAAGCTTGGACCTATATCAGATAAATGTTATTTTGTTGCTTATCCCAAAGATACCAAGTGATACTACTTGTACAACCCAACGGACAACAAAGTATTTGTTGCCAAGAATGCTCCATTCCTAGAAAAGGAATTATTTTCCAAAGGAATTAGTGGGAGGAAAGTAGAACTTGAAGATGTACAAGACCAACAAGAAAGCATTAAATCTATAGAGGTGTAATAGGAACACAAAGAGTCACAAATTATTATGGAATTTCAATTTCCTCGAGTGACACATGAACCTCATAGATCTAGTAGGTAACACCTTGAGCCAGATAGATTTGGTTATCTACTTACTTAAGAAGGTGATGAGTCAGTCATTGATGATGAACCAACTACCTACCTAGAAGTAGTTAAGGGACCAAAAACTGACATCTGTCTTGAGGCCATGAGATCTGAGATGGAATCCATGTACATCAACAAGTATGGACCTTGGTGGATCCACCTGAGGGGGTAAAACCCAAAGGGTGCAAGTGGGTCTTCAAGAAGAAGACTAACATGGATGGTAATGTACAGACTTACAAAGATCAATTGGTTGCAAAGGGTTTCAAACAAGTTCAAGGGTTTGACTATGACAAATCGTTTCTCCAGTTTCCATGGTTAAGTCCATCAGAATCATGCTTGCCATTGCAACTTATCATGACAATGAGATTTGGAAAATGGATGTTAAAACTACATTCCTTAATGGGAATCTTCTTGAGAAGTATGTACATGAAAAACGTGAGGATTTTATAAATCTAGAGGATGAAAATAAAGTCTATAATCTAGAAAGGTCAATCTATGAATTGAGGCAAGCATCTCGAAGTTGGAATCTTCGATTTGATGAAACAATCAAAGAGTTTGGCATTAGTTAAAATAAAGATGAACCATGTGTTTACAAGAAGGTTAGTGGGAGAATGATTGTATTCCTGATATTTTATGTGGATGACATACTATTTTTGGGGAATGACATCCCTACTTTACAGATGGTAAAGTCCTGGATAAGAGATATGTTCTCAATGAAAGACTTAGGATAAGAATTCTACATTCTAGGGATCAAGATCTATAGAGATATATGTAGAAGTCTTCTTGGACTAAGTCAGAGCACATAAATTTACAAAGTGTTGAAGAGGTTCAACATGGAGAAATTGAAGAGAGCAACCTACCCATGTCTCATGGTGTTACCATCTCTAGACCTCAATGTCCCAATTCTTGTGAAGAAATAGAGAACATGAATGAGATTCCATATGCTTGTGCAATTGGTTCTATCATGTAATCATATAATGACTAACATTTCCTTTTTAGTAGTCATATAATTGATTTGAGCTACACCAAGTGTCATACAAGTGTAGCATATGGGTTATATTTATGGTTTTTCTTCTTCTCTATGACTGATCGAACCATATAGTTACTTGCATTACACATCAATTCAAATGGAAAATGCCAATCTAGATCTTGGATCATAGTTTTTTTCATGAGTGCATGAGTAGAAATGTTTAAATCTTTTAGGTAGTTGTCATCAATATATAAGTTAGCATCCTTAACAAGTAAGAAAGATAAAGGTTTGGTGATCTTTGATTTTTTTTTGATAAAGTGGTAGTAGTACCCATCATGTTCTAGATAACACCTCATTTCTATCATTGTCATAGGAGGTGGTAGTTTTTATATGTATTCTACTTTACTAAAGTCTATATATATCTCTCTCTGATACTTTTTCCTTATAACTATTCTTTCTTACACCATGAAATGTCACTTTTCCTAGTAAGTATTAGATGTTTCTCTTTATGTCACTATAGTACCAGTGAAAGGTTTCTTAGGAAATTGTCAATGGACGAGCCATATATTGAGATATCATCCATGAAGAGTTTAACATTTTCTCCCATTAAGTCAACCAAAATAGATATAATACATCTTTGGTGTAACGACCCCACTTCTCGGTAACCCCCAATTAAGGATGACCAAGAAGTCAGAGGTGTTATCCCAAAAAACAAGATCAATGGTTTTGCAAATAAGAAAAAATAATTAATAAATTCTACGAAAGACTAAACTTAAAACTGGAATAATTTTTTTACTTATCACATACCTTTATAAAGTAGGAAACTCGAACTTCTACCCTCAGTAGAATTCTGTCTAACTACATCCTCCTATATGATTTAACTTTATTCTTCACAAGTTTCACTTTACTGTTTGTCCAATTTCAGATATTCGTAAAACACTGGAAAACAAAACGTCAGTCATTACAAGTGAATATACTGGTATGTGGTGACAAACAAAACATTGTACATATATTCTAACAACATAATCACATCAAATAGTTGTTAACAATGCAAAATTACATTTTCAATGTAACTTCTCAACTGCTTTTACTCATACTCTGGGATACCCTCACTTAGGGTTTAGTCCTTGAAAGGGACTTAAGGCTACCTTCTCCATCCTGAGCTTGGTACTTGGGGTCACCTCTCTGGGTGCCCAGTGGTCTTCCCTCTGGGGCTTGACCTCTTCAGACCTTCCCTCCAGGGCTTGGTCTTTCATCATACATCCAGAGATTGGTATGTAGGTTCGATAAAATCATATATATATATATATATATATATATATATATATATTGTGATACTCATATTCACTTTAAAGATTGCAGTAATGAAACATCGAAACATTTTAATTTCATTGCAATTGATAAATCATGGGGAAAATGCCGGGAAACATAAAGTGTGTACTCATAAATGATCACATACCTGATTTTCAGATTTCACAGGAAATAAGCACAATCCAATCCAAACAAGCAATCCAAGCAAGCAATCAAGCCAATCACACAAAAGAATAGTATCCTGAAAAGCATGTACAACCTATTTACTACATACTCATCAAGAACTTACTTTATTGACTTGGAATCTCTTTCTAGGGTTTCTAATCCAAATTAGGGCTTCATTAGGGTTCCTTTAGATCTATTTTCAATTTTCCTCTTTTATGACCTAAAACAATAGTTCTAGGTTCAAAACCCTAATTATTCACTTAATCACATTAAAGCCTTCTTATCATCTATTAGGCTTAGGATTAACATAACATCACTTTTACACAAAGCATTTCAAAGTACAATTCATTAAAACCCATTAACACTTAGATAAGGGTTTCTAAGCTCATTAACGCATATCAACACATAAAACCCTTTAATGAGGTTATTTAGCCCATGTATTATACACTTAGACATTCAAAACATCTTTTTATTAGCAACATGTTAATATGCTCGTAAACTATCCATATTAATCATCTCAATTTCATATAACATCAAATTAGGGGTTTTCCTCCTTATAAAGCATTACGATTAGCAACTTTAACCACTTTACAAACTATGATCAGATTCAGGCCCTAAAACCATTTTTATTGAATTTCTTGTATTTTTCTAATCAATTTTCATATATAATACTTCTTAATCCGAGTTACCAATTATTTTATAGGAATTAAGCAAGATAAGAACTAATTGACCAATAGGTTGTTGCCACATCATCTACTTACTTGGTTTTGTCCATGTAGGCGGCCGGTTGAGATTTAGTGTAGAAAGACCTTTGTGCCCTTGCATGTCACATACATATGAAGGGACAATTTGGTCATTGCATTATAATCCTTCTCCTACCTCCTCTCTTTCCTTTCTCATATACCAGCCTTCTCGCCGGCTGACCTGCAAGTTGGCTCCCGATGTGGGTTTTGGCGAGCAGGGATCCTAGGCCTATGTTCCCCTTCTATCACACCCAATCTTCCTATGTGGGCCACCCAGGTCGACCAGAGCATGTGCCTGTGGTCGTGACTCCTTATCAGCAAACCTGCCATGGTGCCGAAGGTGGTTGCCGCTACTTGTTCTAGAACAGGGGAGGTGTTCGAACCCTACTAAGGGGAGACGATGATGAAGAGGACCTTCCTGTGCTCATCTGTGGCTATGGACCACGCTATAGCCTGCCACTACAACCATACTCCAGGTTTGTTCGGAACGGTTCCAAGACAGAATAGTGGTGGAAGGTTCGAGACCATCGTGGTCAGGGCTAGGTTCCTTTCTTCGGTCTTACCTCCTCAAGATTACCCGCAGCCTGAAGAGGCTAGGTGCCCTGGTGCCCGATGGAAGTTGGGACTCCAAGGCCTATATATACTTGTCTAGGTACAAACCCTAGAGATTCTTATGTATATAGATGAGAAGGGGAAAATGGAGAGAGACATAATCTCGTACCCCTTGAGTCATTAGGAAAGGGAGGCGATTCCTATACTTCAACTATCGGCTGCACCCCTTCCTTCCATTAGTCACAATTCTATTCTTAATGCAAGTCCTATAAGGACAAACACATCTCGACTGCACCCCTTCCTTCCATTAGTCACAATTCTATTCTTAATGCAAGTCCTAAAAGGACATAAACACATCTTACCATATTGGTATTAATGAGTTGTGGACCCTTTTATCCTTTATTAATATATGTGTGTATTTGGCTTGAGCCAAACTATCATCTTTTCCTTCTTATCCTTTATTAATATATTTCCTAAATATGTTAACCATAATTCACTCTAAAAGCCATAAAGGAAGACACACCCTTATCTGGCTCTTATTGATAACTTGATTCTGGACTATTATCGTTTCCCCCCTAAATCAAATATTCATTACTGATAAAGTCCCCTAACCATCCTATCATGATCCTGGGGCTGAGATCGCGTGTGACAACAATAAAGGGCCAAAAAAGACAATTCCAAAAGGAATATACATTTTGTGACATTTAATATATTGCTCCAAATCCCTCTCACTTTAGGAATTCTTACAAAAAACATATATTTAAAGGACATATTATCAAAGAAATCCATTCATTACACATAAATCATACAATTTCATTATCATACATTTAATTGGAGAAATTGCATTTCAAAACATATAAGCCCAAAAATTGGGGTTGTAACATCTTTCCCCTCTTATAGGAATTTTGCCTACAAAATTCCACCAACATACAAACAATTCAGGATAAGACTTTCTCATGTCCATCATCATCTCCCATGTGGCTTCATCCTCTCCACGGTGCTTTCAAAGAACCTTTATCATCTTATATTCTTACATCTGAGTTCTTTCACCTTGGTATCTAGAATTCTCACATGTGACTCATGATATGGGTTGGGTACATCACATAGTGCTCAGCACATGGGTTGGGTACATCACATAGTGCTCTAGATCGGACTCATGTAACGCATCATACATCATATTATCTTGAGAGGTAAGTCTAAACATAAGCAACTCCACCAATCCATCTCAAATGGACCTATGTATCAGGGACTCATCTTTCTTAACTATAGCTCAGAGGGGTTGGATTTTCATAACACATGTTCTCCCACAGTGAACTGCATGTCAGTCTGCTTCACATAATCTCACAACTCCTATCGCCCCTGGTCTTTCTCAGCCATTGCTCGATCAAAGAAACTTCATCTGCACACACTGTGGTCTCTCTGACCTTCATAAGATCCTCTCACCGACATCATCCTAATGAAGCAGTGACCAACAAGGCTTCCCTTACAGAACTTCTTACATCCCAATACTGGCTGTGGTGGCTATCATCTCAAGCAAACTCTTCTAGGGGCAGGAACTACTCCCATGTACCACCATGAATGAGCACACATGCTCTCATCAGACCCTGTAAAACCTAGATCATACTCTCTTGATTGTCCACCATTCAAAGGTGATATGTTGTACTCAACTTCAATCTAGCATCGAGTTCTTCATGTACCTACTTCTACCACATGGAAGTGAACTTGAGGTCATACTCAGAACCTTTGAACTCGGATCACGGTGTAGTTGAACTATCTCTCTCTCATGTATATATATAGTTCAACTGCATCTATCACATTGATGGTTCTCTCTCTTAGACAAGGGATTAGGTCAACTTGGTAAGGTGATCTACCATAACCCATATTGCATCATGATATCTCTTGGTCTCGGGGAGACCCACCACACTATCCATGGTGATCGACTCCCATCCCTCTTAGGGACTCCTTATTATCTATAGCAACTAGCTGGGTTACTAGTGTTCAACCTTCACCCTCTGGTATGTATGGTGATAGGCCACATGCGACTCTAAATACTTCTTCATCCCATGTCTTCAAAGTACTACTGCAAACTTCAACTATCTTAGTAGTACCATGGTGTATGGTGTACTTAAAATAGTGAACCTCTTGCATGACATGATTCCTCAAGGTCGACTCCTCAGAAACCCTAAAACACTCTAGTCGTGGGTTTCACCACCTTATTTTCTTGAGAGGTGCATCTGAGGTTCTTATAATAGTCCTTTTATCTCATCAAGATCTGGGATGGCTAATTGAGCAAGCACTAACTTGACCAAAGGGTCTGGTTGTATCTGGGTGTTAGCCATACATGTCTCACGAACTTAGGGTTCACCTAACAACCTCTTCCAACCTCTCTACTGGCCAAATGAGACAGCTGTATACCTAAGTTGTATTCAGCTGAGAACATCTCGTTACCACCTAAGCTTGCTTATGTGCTAGGTGATGGTGAAAACATAAACCTTCCTATACTCCACTCATCATCCTCATATCAAGTTTTGGTCTAACTGAGTCAAGAAAACTTTGAGCTCATCATCTCGGTTATCAAACCCAAACTTATAGCCCGTAAGTTCCACACTATCTTGGTAAGAACATCCTCATATGATGACTACCTTAGTTCTCTTCGTGTTTGCAAACCATCTATTCAACGTACTCTCCAAAAGGTGTGATACTTCCTCTATCCTCAAACATCATAGAAATGTTTCAACTCACATCATCGTTATCCTTAGTGTATGGCATGCATTTTGCCCTATCTCTCACACCCATAATGAGAGGAAATAAGCATTTGGTTGTAGTCCAAATACAGAGTTCATCCCGTTCCAAGAGTAGAGATGGTGCGTCCCACATCGCCATTACACATTCCAATCTAAGTTGAAATGTATATCACATGTCTCCACATCATGAATATCTCCAACATATGCTTATATCCATGTAAAGTCTATTCCCAAACACTCTTGGGTATATATATATATATATATAATCCTTAGTCAACTCCTCAAGGTCCCTAAGCTATCGTTACTTTTGGGTTCATCCCTATTCCCTTATGTATCCAGGGAGTGCCTCCCTCATTTTCCCTTGGGCCCCATGAACTCATTAAGGCGGTCAACCTCCTAACCCATGGTCCTCAGTCAAAAGATAGTTGTTACCTCCCAACCCTATGGTCTTGTTCATCCAGGAAGCAGACAACTCCTACTCCCATTGGTCTTATCCCTACCTGACCTTAGTATTGACTTAATCACAATACATTACAACTTTCCTCTTTGATGTCCACAAAACCCTAAAATAGCAGTTCTAGGTTCAAAACCCTTATTATCCACTTAATCACATTAAAGCCTTCTTATCATATATTAGTCTTAGTATTAACATAACATCACTTTTACATAAAGGATCTCAAAGTAAAATTCATTAAAACCCATTAACACTTAGATTAGGGTTTCTAAGCCCATTAATGCATATCAAAACAAAAAAAAACCCTAAATCGGGTTATTTAGCCAATGGATTATACACATAAACATTCAAAACATATTTTTTTATTAACAAAAGGTTAATATGCTCATAGATTATCCATAATTAATCATCTCAATTTCATAGAACATCAAATTTGGGTCTTTCCTCATTATAAAGCATTACGATTAGCAACTTCAACCACTTTATGAACTATGATCAGATTCAGGCCCTAAAACTATTTTATTGAATTCCTTGCATTTTTCTGATCAATTTTCATATATAATACGTCTTAATCCAAGTTAATAATTATTTTCTAGGAATTAAACAAGATAATAACTAATTGACTAATAGGTTGTTGCCACATCATCTACTTACTTGGTTTTGTCCATGCAGGCGGCCAGCAAAAATTCAGTATAGAAAAACCTTTTTGCCCTTGCGTGTCACGTACATATGGAGGGACAATGTGGTCATTGCATTATAATCCTTCTCCTACCTCCACTCTTTCCTTTCTCGCAGACCAGCCTTCCCGCCAACTGACATGTAAGTCGGCTCCCGGCGTAGGTTTTGGTGAGTAGGGATCCCATGCATGTATTCCCCTTCCGTCACACCCAATCTGCCCGTATGGGCCACCCAGGTCGATCGGATCACGCACCTGTGGCCGTGACTCCTTGTCAGCAAACCTTCTGTGGCGTCGGAGGTGGCTACCGCTGCCTGCTCCAGAACAAGGGAGGTGGTCGAACCCTACTAAGGGGAGATGACGCTGAAGAGGGCCCACTCATGCTCATTTGTGGCAATGGACCATGCTGCAACCTGCCACTACAACCATACTCCAGGTTTGTCCAAAACTGTTCCAAGCCAGAAGAGTGGTGGAAGATTCGAGACCATCATGGCCAGGGCTAGGTTCCCTTCTTCAGTCTTGCCTCCTCAAGATTACCCAAAGCCAGAAGAGACTAGGCGCCCTGGTGCCAGATGGAGTTTGGGACTCTAAGGCCTATATATATACTTTTCTAGGAAGAAACCCTATAGATTATTACATAGACAGATGAGAAGGGGAAAAGGGAGAGAGACATAATCTCGTACCCCTTGAGTCATTAGGAAAGGGAGGTGATTCCCATACTTCAACTACCGACTTCATCGCTTCCTTCCATCAGTCACAATTATATTCTTAATGCAAATCCTAAAAGGACATAAACACATCTTACCATATTGGTATTAACGAGTTTTTGACCCTTTTATCCTTTATTAATATATGTGTGTATTTGTCTTGGTCCAAATTATCATCTTTTCCTTCTTTATCCTTTATTAATATATTTCTTAAATCTGTTAAACATAATGCACTCTAAAAGCCATAAAGGAAGACACACCCTTATTTTGCTCTTAATGATAACTTGATTCTAGACTATTATCTTTTTCCCCCTAAATCAAATATTCATTATTGATAAAGTCCCCTAACCATCCGATCATGATCCTGGGGCTGAGATCGCACATGACAACAATAAAAGACCGAAAAAGACGATTCCAAAAGGAATTTACATTTTTGTGTCATTTAATATATTGCTCCAAAATCCCTCTCACTTTAGGAATTCTTACAAAAAACATATATTTAAAGAACATATTATCAAAGAAATCCATTCATTACACATAAATCATACAATTTCATTATCATACATTTAATTGGAGAAATTGCATTTCAAAACATATAAGCCCAAAAATTGGGGCTGTAACATTTGGAAATTAGACGGTGCATTGCACCGGACAAGCAACATTCGACAAAAGCATACATACTGTATAAGCAAGTGAATGCAATCCTTTTATTGATCATTTGGATGGATTGAAACCTAGTTGAATAATGAGCAACCATCAATGTATAAGAAATAAGAGTGATGGGTGAGATTCTCCAACACTTAGTCAACAAATAGTAGATGTAAGTGATCCTTGTTTGTATATAAGTTAAATGTTTTCAAATGTAGTGCATCTTATAACTAATCACTATACTAGTGGAAAACTCATTACTATTTTTACATTTCTCTACAATCATGCCTCCCATTTTAGGTACCACATGGACAAGACTGGATGCTACTAATTACATATATGATATTTGTGTTATGAAGCTTGATAACCTCCTTCATGATGACCTAATGTAGTTTTTGATTTAACCTTCTCTACCCATGATCTAGAAGTTAAACACTCTCTTCTAGATGGATTCTATGCTTGCATTCTATAGGTTTCATGTCTTAATGTCATCAACAAAATATCTAATTGCTTTCATTCTTAATTTTTGTTCAGTAACTAATCATTCTCTTTTCTCCTTAGATATAGCTAATTTTATAATGATTGTATTTCATCGTCCCTTTGTTCAAGAACTCATACTAAAGCCCCCTAGGAAGTTGTTTCAACTCTAGCAAAGGTTTGGGAGCTTCTTTGTCAGCACATGTCCTTTTTAAGGAGACATAGTTTGTTGTCTCCAGTTCAAGTTTGTTCGGGTCTTCCATGCCTTCAACATCTTCTTCATATGATGACACATAAATCAAAAACTCAACCTCAAGGTTGTCAATGTTAGAAGTCTGATTTGTGAGGGCCCACACTAAAGGGTCCACGATTACATTTTTTTCTTGAACATCGTTCAAAGCTGATTATAACATGTCAACAAGATAAACATATTCAAATAGAGAGGGACTAATATGGCATCTTTGACTCTAAAGTGTATATGATCAATTCCAACTTGAATAGTTATGATTCTAGCTTCCACATCAATCAAAACTATTCTAGTAGAAAGAAAGGTCTAGCAAATATCATTGAGAAGGATGGATCCTTCATAGTTTTAATCACTGCAATGTTACAAGAAATGAAAAACCTTCCTAGTCGTATAAGAAATTCTTCAAAATTCCCAGTGGTCTTGTAGAAGTGTGATCTTCTAGCTAGATTTTCATTTGTGTATATTCACCATTTTAGTTAGATGAAGTCGCTTGTCTAGCATCAATGGCATAAGAACTTGAGTCCAATCAGCTAATCCTTTTCTTTCTTCATTATCTCCCACATTGAATGGAATTGTTAAAGCTCCAGGGTATTTTTGTTTTGTTGGTATTTTTCTTGAACAAATGTTCTTGAAATATTTTCTAGTTAATAATATATAATTCTTCTTCTTTTCATTTTTTGTGATCAAGTCTGTGAAGAATTTGACATAGGTGGATATCTCCTTGATCGAATCAAGGAAATGGAAATCAAGATGTAATTTCTTCACAACTTCTATGAATTTATAATGCATTTCCTTAAGGTGAGCCTCAATCAATTTACAAGGGAAATGAATTCTTGGAGCTTATGGGTCTCATTGTAAAAGAAGCTCCTAGCAGACTCTGGTTAGTTATCCCTACTTGAGTTCTTCCCTTTACCTCTCCCCTCCATTGTTGTCTTCTCAAGAACAAGATTAAGGGTCTTGTCTTATTCCACTTTGATCGTTTCTTACTAAAGATTAGTAGTTGGTGCCGTGGTTGTTTCCTACTATACTTATTTGGTGTTTGAGTCAAGAATTGTCCTAGATGCAAGAGTGGAATTTATAGTAGATTCATTGCCATTTGGGTTCCTCTCCGTGTTAGAATATCCTCACAATTGGGTTCCTTATCGGGTCTACAAGAAGACTCAACTATTGATCACCTTCTTGTTCTGCTATTATAGATCAGATATTCATCCAGTCACACTTCCCATTTTTTCTTGCAAAATACTAGACACGTTACTTCTATTTATGGTGCTTTGATTCTACTTTTCATTGATCTTAGCTTGCCTTTTAGTAAAGAAAAACATCTCGGTTATCATACCAGACCTTTGGTTGATTTTGAGAATTCCAGATTTGTTGAAAGTTGGTTGTGTGTTGGAAATTGGGTGGTCTATTACTTCACCAAACCTAGATGACTCGGGAGGCTAGTTAAGAAGGTGAATGTTCTCTATTGTAAATATGTTTCCATATCAAAATCTAGCACAATTTTACCTCTTATAATTGACATAAGACACATTCTATATTGTTCCCTCTTGAATGTTTACTGTTCTTCATGTGTGTAATTGCAATACTAAAATCCTAAATCAATTCATGACTACTTCTACATGGTTCTTTCCGTTGATATAGCTATCCTTCAAAGTGCACACAAATGTACCTCTCTTGTCTAGATTTGTTGTAGGGCTTCCAGAGCTTTGAATAAGCAACAATTCCCTTTGTGGAGGAACTCCCAACACATAATCTCTCATAGTCTCATACAAATTAAAGAGTTGCCATATTTTCTATACTGTCTTTGGAACTTTCTAAGTTATGTCCCATGAAATTTCTTCCAGCTTCTACATTTATAGATTTCCTCATACTTTGAGTAAGACCGTTGTAGAAAATGGTAATCAAGTGCAAGAATGATAATCGGATACCCTTCATCAAATCCACGATGGGGCACTCTCTTTCATAGCTTTGAAATTTCTCACAAGAACTACATATATTTTTTGAAGGTTTCTTGTTAAATTTTCCAATTTTGTTCTTGCATTAGATCATCTTCTCAACTGGAATTTTTTTACTCACAAATTCATGAGCTAGGTTTCCCATTATGTTGTAATTTCATGCTTCAAGGTGTGGTACCATGAAAGTAGCAAATCACCTAATGATGAACCCTATTGATTTTTAAGGTGTAACAGCCATTCTTAAAAGCATCGATGTGGTGATAAGGGGTTTCCTCAATAAAATTTTTGTAACGACCCATTTTCAGATTAACCATCTGATTAGGTTTTACATGGATGATTGAATGCTTAACTAGATTGATCATTGTTTAGAGCTTGATTAATGATGGTAGTCTAATTTTTTATTCTTTAAACCTAATTAGAAACTCTAATTATAATTTTATTTAAATAATTAGGGTTTGAGAATTGAAACCTAATCAACCAAAGTTAGGTTTTGGTAGCATGTGAATACATAATTTGATAAGTATAGTGGTGCACTAAATGACATTTAATAATTTATTTACAAATCCAATTTATTTTGATTTAGATATAGTTTGGTAACTCAATTACTAGTGTTCTTTTAAAATATTAGAATTTTGAAGAATTCTCTGACATGTTTGTCGGTCGAGTTTCCCCAAGACAAACTCAGCTGACCATGCATTCAAGCTAAAATATAGCAATATGGTATTTGAATTTTATCTTATTATTGGTGCATCCAATCAATCTCAAATTTCAATTGTTGATGGGAAAGTCCATTTTAGACATCTTGTAAAATTTTCATAATCTTTTGATGAAGTTTTAATTCTACATACTACAATATACCAATATAGTATTTGATTTTTATTTATTTATTAGTAATTGTGAATGATCTAAAACTTTTATTGGAAATCACAATAAAGTTCACAATTTTCGGAGGATCTTTGACCCATTAAGTAAACAATTTTCAATAAAATTTAACGACGAAAAAATATGTTGAAATCAAAGAAAATGTAAAGTTGGGTCAATTTGCAATTGACCCTAGCACCTTAATCGATCTATATGAAATACCTAGCACCCAAGGATCTCTCAAATTTCATGATTCACTCCAGAGAAACAAATTCCTATAGAGAGAGAGAGGGAGATATAGACTTCGAGTGAGGAAGAAGGTGGAGATGTTGACCTTGGGCTTTATCATCCGAGAAATGAAGAAATCAAGTAATTTTAGCATTTTTGCATAGTATTTTATGGTGAATCTTTTCTCACATGTCAATATTATGTCTATCCCCTAATTTGATTTTAAAAGATATCAAATCATCCCCTTTTCTCACTCTTTCTCTCTTAGTCTCCATTTCTAGGGCTTCTGAGTTGAGAGGAGGAATTAATGGATTCAATAGCTAGAACCTTGGTGGATTTCTAGAAATTCAGAGTTTGACCTACGTTTTTAATGTGCTTGTCACCTTAGATGAGTATTTATCTCCTTCTTAATATCTATATTCATGTTAAAATCTTAATTCTATCAGGCTAAAATAGTCATAAACCTTGCTTGTATCTGTATGTAATTGGGTATTGAGTTGGTAATATATTAGGGAATCAAATTCTACTGGCTTCAATTATTTCTCATTGAATTGAACTTTGTTAGTTCCTAATATATTGATTGACATTCCATGGAAAATTCTATGGATAGTGGACTATGTTATGTCATGTGAACATTGCTTAAAAATCATCTTAATGCCAGATATGCTTGGGAATTGAATTGATATGTATAGAATCATACTTGAATTGTATTAGAATGAATTATACAAGTGTATTGTTGAATCTTACTAAAGTTGAATATGATATGTACATAATGATTCATCTGAGGTGGAGATACTCTCTATTTAGGGGATGTGTTGCAGGATTGAATCAAATGATTTAATTGATAAATATATACTTATGATTGATGAATGAAATATGTGAAAATGGAAACTAGGGTTTCCATGTGTGTGAATAGACCTAATGAAGCCATGCACACCATGATGATATCACTGGATGATATGATTCTTATGATGTGTTGAGATAAGGATGAATTCTTGAAAATCCTAGAAGTTTGTATTAAGACAAGTATGAGTGATATAGCTAGAACTTGTATATAATGTGGTAAATGTGTTGAAATGTTGAAGTGTAGGTATTAATACTCCAATTGAAGATGATGATTCTTACTAATATGATCTAATCCTAATGAATTTGCTTTAGTATAATTTATGGAATAATGAGTAGCCCTCACATGAATGTGGGTCCTTTTATACAAGCTACATAATAATATATTGGGAAGGATGATTAGATATTATGATGTAAGAAGATGAAACCTAATCCATTCTTTTAAGATAAAGTGGGTAGTATTATAAAGGACAAAATGATATTTGTTAATTATAAGAATGCTCTTGGAAGTCGATGACACAATACACTCAACTAATTACAAGAAAGGAGATGGATAAGAATAACTGAATGGTGATGACAAGTTACAAATGAAATTAATGAAATTTGTATGATGAAGTATATAGTCTATATATTTTGAATACATGTGTGTTGACCTATATTGCATGAAATATATTAAAATCAAATTATGAAGGCTTTCAATGAGATAGAAACTTTATATATTAAATAAATTTTGAAATGATTGATTTCAAGAATAGTTGTGAGCATCATATGAAAGAAGTTAAAAACTAATGAATATGAAATCTAAGGGAAATGATGAAAATTAGTGGATGGATATAAGTACCTAATCCTAACTGTAAATGATGATCTATGGGATGCTAATATATAATGATAAAAAATGATGGATTATGGAATTCATATGAGTATGGATTAATTAAACTACAATATGAGGTACAAGGATATGAATTTGTTTATAAGAATGTTCTCTTGGATTGTAATTGTAAGTTAGTATACTTGTATTATGAGGATGTCATTTTTTGATAGACTTGAAATGAGATCACTTATGCATTGAATAGTATCCCTAACTGAAGAGTGGAAAATAGTAAGAGGGAAGTATAAATGTGTTATGCATGTTTATACTTGAAATTCATTCATATATGTAGAAATTAGATAGAATAAGTATTTACTGCATGTTAAGCCAATTCTAAGCATGATGAATGACATGAGATGTCCATATGCTTATATTGTTGTTAGTTCTAATATCTCTGTTAATACTCAACCAGAATTTGGATATGAAATGAATAGATAAAAAATATGTTGAGATAGAATTTACATTATTTGATTAATTTTAAGAAACCCTGATAAGGGTAAATGCTAGACAATGAGATTAAGTATCAGGATGAAAGCCCACTGATAATGATAAAACCCCAATGGGAGTAACACAATGAGATTATGTCTTGGGCTGAAAGCCCACTGATGATGACTGATATGAGATGATGTGGAAATGTAAATAATTATATATGTTGCAAATTATAGATTTTTGTGCTTCTTGTTTTGGTCATTGTCTTTCTTGATAAGCCCAATCTATTTCATGTTATTCTAGTTACATGAGAATACATACATATGATATATGATGTTTTGAATTCTTTTAAGATGAGTAAAAGATATTAATTACAAGTGAAATGCTGAGACATCTGGTTAGGTTCCGTGAACACCATGAGTTTCCCCTAAGGTACACATTGGGGAAAGAAAACATATCTCCTTGTAGTAATCGATGGATTATGAGAAGGATTTCCAAAGTGTGGATTGAGACCTTAAAGATTAGGTCACTAGGATTTAGAGCGAGTCATCTGTTGTGGCTCTAGCCTTAAATCCTTGCTATGAAAGTATGTCCATGAGGAATGGACTCTGATGAAATGGAATATGTGAAATATGAAAATATGAGAAATATTGTGATATGTGATATATTGTTTTACTGCTTCCTATCTCGTGTACCCGAGATGAGGACATGAGCCTCTTTAAAAACCCTGAGGTGGACTAGGGTCTGTTGTTGATATCTTAGGGTGGCTGACTAAACCCTAACATAGTGATAATGAGTCGTTGACACAAGAATCAGGCATGGCGACTTCTTCTTGGTGAGGTACAAGTCAAGTAGTTTCAGGGAAATGAATAAAAGATGACAAGCCATGTATAATATGATTTGAATGTTTGTGACATTCCTTGCACTACTAGCTAATGATATAACATTGTTGATTATGTTTCTTTTATGGAAAATAATCATTTTTTATAAATATTATCTACTTCATATTCTTATCTGTCCAGTTTGGAATCCAATCTTAAATATTGACAAGTAGTTAATGTTGGGATTTATATCCTCTATGAGTATGATTTGGATTGCTTATCATTTGATAGTACCGTTTGGTAAACATATCTTATGTGGACTTCAACTTTAGGACTATAGAATGTGTTCTTGGTCCGACCTGGTGGAGTGTCACACAGATGATGTTATGGTTATATATTGATTCCAAATTTTTGGATCTTGACTTGTTACTCATACCAAAGCATTGCCATTCTGAATTAAGTAGCATCTACTGATTCATTCTTAGACATGCTTTAAAAGATGTTTTAAAGTTGGATTTGGTTTCAATGATTACCTTAATTGCTTCACTAGATTGTCATTGTCAAATGGATTTGATTAGGTGCTAGAACTATCTGCTAGGCTTTTCAAAATTTGCATGGTCCTTTTAAGCTCGGCATACTTAATATGATGATGATGCATGTACTTAGCTTGAGTGGGAGGTATCCACTCACTAGTGATCTATATAATTCTAACGAGGTTGTTTCAAATGTTGTTAGGTATAATGCTATTCAGCGGAGAGGTCATTACAAAGAAAATGTAAATAGAAGAATAATATAGATAGAATAGAATGTCCCTATAATCTCTCTTTCTTGAGATGGGTAGGAGAGTTGTTCTTTCATATTCATGTAACTGATGTAAATTGAATCACATTTGAGAAATAAGCCTCTATTTTTGTTCTAATGGTGTTGAATACGACTTGTGGTGATTAAATATGTTGTCATTTAGATGTCATTGTTATGAGGTTTTATGAGAAATAAAAAGGAAAAATTAATGTGTTTTCATATATTGTGTTAATTACATTTGTTGATATTAGTTGTTTTGCTTCATAATCTGGGTTTAGGTTTAGGGATTCTCTCTAATGGTTGGCAGTTATGCCAATCAAAAGAGAGGTCTTGACAATTTTCTCCATGGGTTAGTTGTGAATTATGTAAGCTTTATATAAAAATTGGCAATATTAGTTCTCGAAGGTAAATCTGGTTTCCATATCTTGTTATCTCTAGTTTTAGCTGTATAGAGGAGAGTTCGACGAACCATTGGTGGTGTCACTGATCCGACACCATTCCTATTAGCTGCATTTTCTTCCATGATTAGTTCTTTTGATGAAAAGTAGCTCACACTTAGTACCTAAAAATTAGACAAGTCTGGGTGAAACACTGATCATGAAACTAAATTTCCAAGATAAGTGCATATAGTTTTCATATTAATAGCTAATTGAATCTATTACTAGAAATAAAAGCACTAATGAAGTCTACGTAGACCTCAAGTCCATAACAATTGTTGATTTCCTTATCCCCAAAATGATGCCTGAGTTGATCGCCTTAATACTCATGTACAAAATAAGAGATAATGGAAATGGATCTTAAGGATTAGATTCTAAATTTATAACGTTCTACCTTGGAACTACAATAATGATATTACAGGGTCCGAAGTAGTAAATAGGGTCAAACACAGGGAATGGGTGGCAGACTATTTAGGACCTTAAATCTTAGGTCAACTGAGTCAAATTCTAGAGTAGATAATTGTTCAATTAACTAAAAAACTAGAACAAAAAAAGCAAAGTAATTAAAACAAATTTATCATAAAAAACAAGAAGTACATTATGGTTGATTTCAATATTTATATAACTCAGACCGGGTCTCATTAATCAAGCACACTCACCAACATGAAAACACTCATACCCATTGTATACCCTTAGCATGATTTATTATCAATCATCATTTGTGTCTATTCCATCCTCTCTCGAGATTGGTTTATATCTATATTATAATGATTACCTCTCTCTCAGGATGAAAAACAAACAATCAAAACATACAACCATACAATCACTATCTCTAGTGATCCAACACTTTCATGCATTCACATTACTCCTTAAATACAAATATTATCCTAAGGAGTTAGGAAACATACATCAGAAGATGGTGTCTAAGCATACATGTGATTCATTCATGAATAATAGCAAGGGATAAAAATTGCTAAGAGTATGCACAATCAATGGAATATGAATATTTACATGGTTGGGAGGCCTTGGTGGCTACTCCCAACCCAAGTTAATGAGTTCATCACTCATATTAACATGAGATGTGGCTGATTTCATGTAACAAAGACCATATATAAATAAGAACAAGTGATGGACATGAAGTAGAGTGAGGAATAATTCGGTAACATATATAGAACAATAGGCATTGGGTACTAAATGTCGATGTAGACCTCCTATTCAGTGTCCATGGCACGGGTGATGCTAAGGATAACTTCTCTAAATTTCATTCTCTCCAAGATAGGTGCTAGATGCCTTCAAATAATGCTAATGGATGAGGCATGTATTCTCATCCTTGTCTATCGATTCGAGGATAAGGGATTTGTTGGACAATACTTTGTGGTGGCAAAAGAAGAAGCACCTTCTTTTGAAGGCTTGTGTCCCTAGTTATAGGAAATGGTGGTGCACTTGAGGAATCTAAGAGCATGAATTCTTTCTTTGTGCTCCAAGTATTGTGGCATGTGCCTTGAGGCACACGCTCAACCAATTCTATCAACAAACAAGTTAGTAGGGTCTTCATTAATTATGAGAGTGTAACATCCCAAATTTTATTAAAATAAGATGATGATTTTATTACAAATTTTCCTCAAAGTAATTTTAAATCATGGACTTTGATATAGTTTAGTGAAACAATGAACACTTCATCTAAAGATATAAAGATCGGTAAAACGAGAGATATTTCTTCTTTCATTCCTTATGCATAAATGAATTCAATGTATATAAAAAACATACTTTCACTTTTCTCTCTCCTCTAAATCACATTGTCATAATTAATGTTTTCTCTCACAATGAAAATCCTAACTGATTGAATTTGTCTATTTTTGATAATAAAATGAACCTAAATAATCTAGGATGACCTTATCAATAAAAAGGGAATTTAATATGACCCTAATTAATGAATGTTGATGGTAACAATAATTAGTATAACAAACTTAAGGTAATATATCATATTCAGGTAAAATAGTGTCATATAAATTTGATGAAAGTAGATAATGATAATTAGATCATGAATCACAAAGAACAATAATTAATGCGATGTGTAATAATTAATATCAAGATAATTGAGTTGAACCATGATTGAAGTAAAACTCATATAAGATAATCCTAGAAGTTAAATATAATTGTAAAATCAGACTCCTTGAGTCATCATGATTAGCTAGAATGCCATGTTTTGATCCATTGGATATCCCTTGAACACCCCCCTCCAGTTTAAGTGGGAAAGAAAAATACATTAAAATACATTGACGACCCTCCCACTTTTGTTTTATTCAAGATTTCATCTAGATATTGTGAGTCTCCTTGTAACACACAAATTTTCATATCACATGATCAGAAGCTATTTTTTCTTCTCAAATATGGAGTGTTACGAACATGATACACGCCAAAATAATAATAGAAAGAAACCAATCAATGACTAGTGTACAAAATATATTCTCATAAATTCTTCGGAAAGGAACATGACAACATCAAAATTTATAAGAAAGACTAAAACTTGATGCAAAAGCTTGTACTCTTTCTTAATATCTTGGATCATGTAGATGCAACCCAACAAGAAAACCTCTTAAACTATCGATGCATCCTCTATCTTTATCGATCATCCTGAAGATTAGTACCTGTGAACATCTCATCCTTAGCCATGAGAAATAGGAAAACTATTGTTAGAGTAAATGACATTGGAATTCTTGTAAGATAAACATGAACATACTATTAATTGAAAGTTGAACTAAGATATGAAAGTTGTAAACTTATACTGAATCAATGTATCTTTTATTTATCTCCTTTAATTGTTTGTGGCCACCATTATACAATAAGTCCTCCTATGTGACACCAAAGTGTCCTCTATGGATAACACATCCTCTATTGGCACAGCGTGCCCTCTATTGACACTAAAGTGTCCTCTATGGTGCAACACACCCTCTGTTGGTACAACATGCCCTCTATGACACCCACATTGTCGTCTGAACCATCTCAAGACTCTCTAGTGAGGACTTATCATATAATGCATATAATTAATGTTCTAGTTTCATTTTCTATCTCCAAATCTCCAATGTATTATCTTTGAACTTGTTCTTAGTTTCTTGTCTCTAAATCTTAATTAATATTCTATGAACTTGTATCTCTGTTCTTTAATTCTAAATTGAATTTTAATCTGATATTTGAATCATCTAGATAAATCTTACTATGAAGCTGTAATTTAATGTGACAACTTAATATAATTATGATATCTGATATATGACATCTGATTCTAAAGGCTTAATATAATAAACTGAATTGAGAATAGAAATATTGTGCACTTAAAGTTATATAAATTCAAATACTTGAAATTTGATAATCTGGCAACGTCAGTCAAACTGAATGAAATCTTATTACTCAAAGAATGAAAAGATATGGATCACTAAAGTCTAAAGGTAACTTAATCTATTAGTTACTTTATAGGAAGGTGCATACTGAATCATAATAATAATAAAATTCAATGGACATGTCCCACTTACCTCAAGTGTGTAAGAAAACCCTAGCTTGTCTTGGGAACTGGTACAAGGCCTAACACTCCTATAGATAAACATCAATCATCTATTCGTTTTTTTATTTACCCTTTTGGATTATACTTTGGGGTCAACAAGGGTTTGAATGAGGTATTAAAATTGTGCATTCCGTTTATGTTTATCTTACACCAACCACATATTCTTTATTTCTCTCAGGGATCATTGCCACCACTTAGGTATACAAACTCTAACTCATATGTGATTTTTTACACTTTTTTATAGTATCATCACTGAAATAGGATATAAAACACATGTATTAGTGAAATATATCAAATAATTCTACTTATCCATCATTCCTGATCTTGCTATACTTAATCAATATCAACTGATCATAATGATCTAGCATTTATTAGTTATTAACAATATATCTAGAATCATACAAAGATGAGTAACTTTAACTAGGGATCCTAACATGTTTAAGTGATTAGACCACACAATCATATTATTCCATCTAATTACCGATCTTTTAAAAAATCCACATTTCAAAATGTCGTATAGTGCTTATGCTATTTTTATAGTGTTTCCCAATCTCCATAGTATTTTTCATACTAATCTTAGGGTTCCTAGCCATGATTTGATTATTTATAATAAAATAGAGTATTAAAGAATCCCCATCTTAATCTAGGTCAGCCAATTAATTATACATCATGGCATGGGTATGTCGACTCATTATCAGATTTACTTAACAACTTATTGACATCTATAAAGATATTCTTTCATTTAAGGACATGTATTACTTATCAAGTGAGAATCAGTTCATTCAAAATATTAGACACTAACTCTAAGTTCATAGGATGGCAGTGCACATTTTTATCTTTCCAACGATACTTTATTAGCATTTTTCTGACATATAATGTAGTTTCTATGATTTTTGTAGGATCAGGGTATGAATTTTTGGGTTTAGCTAAATAATTACCTCCGTGAATCCAAAAAGGGATGCATTTAGGTGGGAGAGGAACGTAAGTGAGATAATAGGTGGTGACTGTTATGAGTGAACTATTCAGTAACACGAGTCTACCCTCTAGGGTAATTTTTTTCAATGATGACAAGTAATTATTGAGTTTGTTTATGATGGTGTAGGGACTCATTTATAAGTCAGACATCTAATTAGGATTTACTAAGATGATTACATTTTTAACTAGAATGATCATTGGTTAGTCTTTATTCATGATGTTAGTTTGCTTATTATGTTGTAGACATAAAGATAAACTCTAATCATTCATTTTTTTTGAATAATTAGGGTTTATTAAGTGTAAATTAGAGACGAAAAAATAAGGTTTTTGGTAGCATATGAATACATAATTTGATAAATATAGTGGGGGTAGTAAATGATTTTTAGTATTTCATATACAATTCTAATTTACTTGAAATTTGGAACATGGTTTGGAAAACTCATGCTTAAGTGTTTATCTAAAATATAAGATTTTTTGGATATTTTCTCACCTACATTTTGTTCGATTGTCTCTAGGACAAAATCAACCAACCATGTGTTTTGGATAAAATATAATAGTCTAGTATTTGATTTTTATCTTTTTATTACTACATTCAAATGATCTGAAGCTTAGTTGTATCTTAGAAACTCCATCTAAAAACATTTATTAAAGTTCCATAATTTTTGGATGATGTTTGAATAATTTAGAGAGTGGTGTCGCCTAAGTTTCTTATCAGTGACAACTCAGCAAACCAACCAGTCTGTCTAAATATAAAAAAAAGACTCAAAATGGTTTTCGGACTTGTTTGTAAATTTCCCAAGCACCTCAATACATCTATATGATCAGACTAACAACCTAAGATTTCCCATAATTCTTCATCCCTAGTAGAGATGCAAAATTTGACAAAGAGAGAGAGAGAGAGAGTGAGAGGAGGGTGCCAGTAATGAAGGAGAAAATCACTCGAAGTTTTGAATTAGTGTTTTGGTTTCCTATAGCTTGAAAGTTCGTGTAAGTTCTTCAAACCCATACATGATTTCATGATGAATCTTCTCTCTTTTGTCTACATTTTGTGCCTCCTCTTATTTGAATAAAAGTGATATCAAAACACCATATTTTATCTTTCTTTCTCTTCTATACTCCTTTTGTAGGGTTTTTGAGTTGCGAGGAGGAAGAAATTGATTCAATTGCTAACACCTTGACGAACTTTCAAAATTTTAGATTGTATGAGACATTTTTTAGGTGTTTTTTTACCTGAGGTGAGATTTTTTATATATCGTAATGTCTATAATCATGTTGGATGTGTAATTTTATCCGCCCAAAATAATTAAAATCATTGCTAGTGTATGTACGCCATTGGGTAATCAATTGGGATGATTTTGGGGGAAACTAAATGCTACTAATTTAGACCTTTCTCATTGATTTTTATTTACCTAGAAAATCTTGTGATATCTAGTCAAGATATATGGAAATTCTTCTAAATGGAGAACTAAATCATTTTACACCAATTTTTCTTAAATTTCAGCCAATGCGATATAAGCTTAGAAATTTAGTTGACATGTATGTAATCATATTTGACTCAATAAGAAAAAGTTTCTCAAGTGAGATTTTGAATCCTAACTTAAATTGAATTTATTATTTATATGAGTATAAGTATATGAGGGTTTGATATGGATGAAATCAATGTCTAGGGTTAATGTTAAGGGATAAACTCAAGTGAGTCAACTGATCATTGTATCCTTGTAAATGATTGGTTGATTGTGTGGAATGGAACTAGGTTTCCAATGTGTCGTAAATAGATTTGATGAAACCCTATACACCCTGGTGAGATTACTGAATAACATTATTTTCATGATGTTGCTGAACTAAGACGACTTCTTAAAACCCTAGATATCTAGTATTAAGATGAGTATGAGAGATAAAGAAAAACTCACATATAATCCTGTGAATGTGAAAAGATGCTCAACTTAGGTGATATACTTCAATTGAAAGTGATAAGTTTTATTAAGATGATATAAGCCTAAAGCATGTATTCTAATATAATTTATAAACCTCACATGAATGTAAATATTTAACACAAGTCATATAATTATGAATTGAGAAGATGATTAGAATTTAAGTGGTAATAATAACTGACCCTAAAATGCTCTTTTTCTTGAAGTGAGTAATATCACAACAAATTGAAGGATTGTTGTTAATTAACAAAATGCCATTGGGAGACAAATGGCATGATACACTCATCTAAATGTGGGAAAGGAATTGGAACCAACGACAAGCTATGAATGTGGTTGTGATCAAATGGCATGTCTCTGTACTTAAGAAATCCAAATAATTTGGTAACAAACCCCTTACAAAGCACACTTAAAGAAAAGCCTTCACAGAGACATGAGATACAAATTGGGTTGCCAAACCTTTTTGAATGGAAAATCCCAATGATCTAAAGACAAATTTGAAGATGTGAAGTTGGCATCATCACATTCCTATGTATGATATGTTGGATGTGTCATAAGAGGGAAACAAAATCATTAGCTAAAAATCCAAAGATATCAAAGGCAAATGGAAGGCAATGAAGATGGTTTGTTTCACATGTTGCACCATGTTTGCACACTTTTTGTATGGCTGCATAACATGTTGTCTAGCCTTCCTTGAATTGTTGAAAATTGTCAATCATAGGAGCCCCGATAAGATCAACACAAGTGTGACTTGCTTTGGTTCAATCATATAAAAAGATGTTAGTAGGTCTCTGGGTGTGGAAACCATCACGACCTGTCCCGAGAAAGGCAATCATGGCTTCTTTCAAGGATTTAACTGTGGCACGAGATATAATGTAAATAAGAGCATCTTGAATAACATCATGGAAGAACTTGAATCCTGGGAAAATATGAATTTGTAGAACATGATCAGTGAAGGAATCAAGCTCTATGGTATGTTAAAGGGGGCACAACATGAAATGAAGAAAGTTAAGAGTAACAAACCTAAAGCGAGGAGGAAACCAAGTAGTTTTCTTGGTCAATGTAAAACCTAACAATAACCCTAATATGATACACCATGTGATAATAATGAATAATATTATCTAAAATAGGAGATTGAGGGATGTACATAAGTATAGTCTAAATCAATTACAAGATGAAGCTCAAGGATGCAAATTGATAGATAAGAATGCATGCTTGGATTGTATTTGCCTGTAGAACACTTGTATTTTGATAATGGTCTAATGTGACGGATTTATAATGAGATTACATATGTGTTTGATGGTAACCCTAATTGAGAAATGGTAAATAGTAAATAAGGAGTATGAAGTGTGTTCAACATGTTTATGCTTGAGATTTTTTCATATCTATAGAATTTGGATGGAATAAGTATACAATGGATGAGAAACTTGTTTTGAGTATGATGAATGATATGAAATGTCTAAATGCATATATATTTGTTAGTCTTAACGTGTCTTCAAATATTTGATGAGAACTATGATATGAAATGAACTGAAAAGAAATATGTTAATATTAAATTAGCATGCTTGATTACTTTTAATAAACCCTCTTTAGATTAAATGATGGATAATGAGATGACGTCTCAAGCTGATAGCTCACTGATGATTACTGGTGATATGATGTGGAAATGGAAAGAATCATACGTGTTGTAAATTTACAGATTGTTTTTCTTCTTATTTTAATAATTGTCTTTCTTGATATGCCTAATCTGATGCAAGTCCTTATAGTTGTGTAAAAGTATAGATGTATGATAAATGATAATTTGAAATGTATTTAAGATTAGTAAAAATGATTTATATTAGGTGAAATGATGACTCATCTTGTTAGGTGCCCCGAAGACCATGAGTTTCCTCTGCATGCCACACTAAGAAAATGAAACGATTCTCCTTGTAGTAATCAGGGTATTATGAGAAGGATTTCTAGAGTGTGGGTTGAGACCTTGAAGGTTAGACCACCATGATTTATGGATAAGTCATTTGGTGTGATTCTACCATAAATGTTTTGATGTGAAAGTCTATGTCCATGAGGAATAGACTTTGATGAAATGAAAAGTGTGAAGCATGAGAAATGTAATGATATGTGATATTCTACTATGTTTGTTCCCATCTTGTGTACCCGAATTGAGAACATGAGACTTTTTAGGCAACCTTGAAGTGGATCAGAGTATGTTGTTGATGTCTTAGGGTGGCCAACTAAACCCTAAGATAATGATTGGTGAGTCATTGACACAAGAAATAGGTGTGGCAAATTCTACTTGGTGAGGTACGAGGCAAGTAGTTTCGGGGCAAATTATAAAATGACTAGCCATGTAGAATATGAGTTGGATGTTTGTTGCACACATTTTACTATTAGTTGATATGTTGGTATGTATGCCCAGAGAGCCAATCATATGATGATTGTTATGCCATATTACATAAAGGATTTGATTAATAATAATAAAGGCAAGCTTCCAATTAATTTTGGTTCACTCAGTTATGAGATAATGATGAAACATAATGAATGTCTAAAGAATAATATTACTCAATGAAGTATGTCTTCAAGTACGTGACTTCAACAATGAGATTATATGAATGTTAAGAGTCTGCACATTCTTATTATGCCCCTAGTTGATTGTTATCATGGAAGGTAGATAGACAACAGTAACACATAAGACTGGAGTGTGTGTTGGTTGATGACAAAATCTCATCAATCATGATATGTGATATCAAACCAAGCACACAAATACTTCTTAGACAATAGTGTATCAGACATACCCACCTTGAGAATGACACATGGAAACCATAATTGGTGGTCATAGTCATCTCTCATAGTGAAGGTGATGATTTTGGTTCTTAGATCTAAAATCACTACACTCATCACACGTCGTTCGGTATACTTTGACATCATCCAATGTGACTCTAAATAAGGATTACCATAATAGTGATGATTGGGTAGTTGTGACAGATAGGGAATGACTGTGAGTGATATAGATGGGATTTGTCCCTCCTAATGAAGTTTGATATCCTAAACACTTGATAAGTGAGATTGAGAAAATCATCCACATGCACATGTGAATCAATATATGATATCGAGGTCACATATATCTCAAAAAGTCTGCTCTGGATTTAAGGAACATTGATTGAACATTGAGAGGATGATGATTCCATGGCTTGAGTTCATTACGGATATAAAAAAGAAAGGAACTACACAATCACTGTAACACCTTACACAGATTGTAGGTTGATGTTGTTCTCTAACTTTCCATTCACTTGGGTAGCACTGATGTGTGACTAGGAACTTCTCTTTGCATGTAATGTCATAAACTAGTTATGGACATTCACATACCAACGTGACATGGGACCTATAGGGTCACACACTTAGGATACACCTAGAAGAGGATTTTAACCATGAATGATAATTGAATTGAATACTAAAATGTTTTTATATTCAATTCAAGCAACAAATTAGCTAACCAAACTCCCAACCAACTAATCCAAGTGTTGAACTAACCGGTTGGAGTGTCAAGTTGATTAGATATTGAATTAGTTGAAATCCACCTAAACTGGGGAGAAAATTGACTGGTTCACCTAGTGAATCGAGCGGTTAGGGTTGTGAGATGATTGGATCATAGGGCAAGATGCCCGATTCTTGGAGGAATTCAATTGCATCAAGGATTAGTGCTAACATCATGTTGTGCATTATTTGGATTTGAATTGTCAATTCATATGTGATTGGGAAACATTGAAAAATGACTAGATCACTAAGCGAACCGATCAATTCGCATGTGAAACGATTGACTCATGTGCAGACTGACTAGTTTGCCACTTGTAGGTTGCAAATTTGTGATATTCCGGTCCCTTCCACTCCCACACAGATTGACAACCCTGACCCTAGCCCCTCCTATAAATAGAGAGGTACTGGGGGCTTATCAGATATAACTCAATTGCCTCTTACAAATGTTGTCCTCTCTGGTTGTGGTAACCAATAGAGAGCTCGAGCAAGTCCTACCTAATAAAGGGAGGGACAACAAGGGAGAAAAATTGTGGGAGCTAGTTGGTGACTAGTACACCAATAGAAGGGACAACTCCTTCTCGTTCGTTCTACTAGAATGACATGTATTCTAGGTGGTCCATGTAGATTTCTATAGAGACGTGGAGGTTGTCATCTGCCACTAGGAGGACAATGTCAACCTACTGTCCATGGTGAAGACTAGGAGCAGCACAGACGTCATCCAAGTGCAACTAGAGGACAACTGCATGACTACTGCAACGCGTTATAGTCGTTGGACTTGGTCCAAGACAATGTATGCACTCACTAAATCATCCTTCCCATTACATAGTTGTTGATGTAATCTTGTTGTTATGGGAAATAATGATAGAATTTTTTTGTTTCTTCTATCTATTATGTTCCTACATTTTCCAATAGTGGTATGAGTACACCAATTTAATATGTTTTGGGATTTATCGACGTGATCAAATTTTGGTTTATCACTTTTATTTATTGCATACAATGCAAATATTTAAAACAATTAATGTGTATATCAAATTAAAGACCACATATACGATATATATATATACAATTTACACGTGCCATCCTAAAATTGGTTTTGATGATATATGTGTAGCATGGTTACAACCAATAACCCCAATATCTATGTGTGGTTGAATAGTTTGGCTTTATTCCTATTTTATCTAAATTTGCATACCGAGCCTCTACCTTCTTCTTTCCAATGTAAAATTATTATTCTTTCCTACCTTTTCTCCCCCCGAATGTAACTTGAGGTTTCTCTTTACCATGTAATTAGTTTAATATCAATTGGAATAGTTTCTTTTTTTGCAACAACAAAGATGATGATCAACGTCACATGAGCCGACTGTTTCACTTGATGAGTCAGTCGGCTGAGGATCGAGGAGGGCAAACTAGGAGGATCCAACTGACCGGTAGCTCCAACTGACTATTTGGAATTGTCCATGCATCAGTTGGACAAGAGGCCAACCGATCATTTTAGGAGACCAACCGACCGACCAAGAGGTGAGTCGACTAGTTCAAGGGTTGAATTGATCAACCCAAATTGGAAAGCATAGATCTACACCAACAATAGATTTATGCATGTGATGTTGACCTAGGTGGTAATAATTCCTTATGGATCCAAGGAATTGTAATAGATATGACCATATCCATCCGCTAATGTTTTATATTGCATGTTTACATTGTTGGATATAGCATGTATGTGATACGTAATAGTATATGGTGACTGGATATGTATGTATATGTATGTATATATGTATATATGTATGTATATATGTATGTATGTATGTATATATATATATATATATATGTATGTGTGTGTGTATATATATATGTGTGTGTTTGTGTGTGCATGTGTGTGTGTGTGATATATAAAATCCCTCAATCAAACATATTAAGTATAAGATGCTTTCCATTAGTAGTACATATCAAAAGTATGACCGACTTAGCATGGGCACCCCAAGGGTGGTGCACTATCTATCTCGTAGAAGTGTGTTGATAATAGTGTAGGCCTACCAAGCGGGGTGCATTATTATTATCGTGTCAGCTTGTGGTTGGGATTAACTGAGTGACCTTAATGAGATTAGGAACCAGAGGCATAAAAATGACTATGACAGAGAGTTGTGCATATCATCTATCATAGAATTGCATAAGATGCAACTGACAAACATTGCCAACCTTAATGATTGATTATGGATGCTGGGGTTGGTTGGGTAATAATTGAAATATTTTGGATATTGGCTCATTAGAAGTTTTTTCGCTGCAATCTTCTAAATTGATAATTGAGGGTTGTCAATTTGATCAAAATAGTGAGAGTGATAGATAATTAAAGACCTAATTAACACTATCAATTTTAATCAAATCAAATAAATCAAAAATGAGTTTTTGAAAAAAAAGTGCAAATATATTTTGTAGAATCAAATGGCAACACATAACAACCATTTTTCTCTATGATCGGTCCTTGAGAAGGATAAGCTAAATGGGAACAATTTCCATGACTGGTTCAAGATACTGAGAATAATTCTCACACAAAAGTGCAAGCTCTATGTGTTGGAGATGCTAGAGCTAGATGAACCACTTCCCAACGCACCTAAGGTTGACATGGATGCTTACAAGGAGCACACTGAAGATTCTTTTGATGTCAAGTGTCTGATGCTATGCTCCATGAACATGAGTTGCAAAGGAAGCATGAGAACATGGATGTTATTGAGATGGTCACACATCTTAAGAACATGTTCCAAGATCAGGCAAGATAGGAGAGATTTGATGTCTCTAAGGTTATATTCAAATGTAACACATCAGAAGGAGATCCAATAGGTCCTCATGTACTCAATCTCGTTGGGTATGTGGAGAACCTATCTAAACCCGAATTCCCCTTGGGTCAAGAGTTGGCCACTAATGTGATTCTGCTATCTTTGCTAGAGCCATACAGTTAGTTTGTCATGAACTGCAACATGAATGCCTTTGACAAGCTGTTGACAGAATTATTAGGCATGTGAAGAATAGTTGAGGAATAAATGAAGAAAGACAAGACCAAGTATGTGACGATGAACAACAAGACCAAGGGAAAGTCTAAAGCCAAAGGAAAAGCTAAGAAGAGTTCTAAAGTTGTCCAGAAGCCTAACTCTTCAACACTCAAAGCAAAGGGAATAGTTAATAAGGGAGGCAATTATCATCACTATCACCAACCTAGACATTAGAAATAAATTTCCCTATCTTCCTAGAGGAATTAAATAAGAAGAAGGAAGGGGTAGAGACCTATACTTTAGGTATAAACATTATAAGATAAATTTAATAACTTCTTCATCTTGATATTTGATATTGGATGTGGATCTGACATACGTTTATGTGCATGATCTGATGAGAAGTAAAGCCTTTATGAAAGGGCAAGGATGGACTGTGCGGAGCAAGAGTTGTTTCAACTTTAGTCTACAATAGAACTTATCTTAGCCCATTGGCCATGTAATAGAGTTAGTTGAGCTGCTATTTCATTTTCCCAATAATAGAAATATTTTTACTTTAAGCATATCATATGACAAGGATGATAAATAAATAAAGAGTTTTTAATGCTTCTATTTCAAAGATGTGATCTTGTATGGAAATGCCCCAACATCTAGTGATTTTATATGAAAGGGTCTAAAGATGAGCGTCAATAGCGTAAATACCAAAAGGATTATAACTGATAACTCAAAAGTTTGTATCATTGTCATCTAGAGCACATATATGATAAATGCATTACTAGAATCCATACCGATTTTATCTAGATTCTTTTGGTTATTGAACCAACAAGAGACATGCAAATCTCATTTATGAGCTACATGAAAAACCACCTCTCAATAGGTGTAGTAGAGAGAACAAGCTTTTCTTATACATATTGATGTGTAAAGATATTTTAGAATAAATGCTACAACTAGTTGTTTGTACGTCATTATATTTGGTGATGATCTCAGTTGATATAAGGTTGTATTTGGTAGGATACAAACATGAATCTCTTGAAGTATTCAAGGAGATTACAAATGAAGTGTAATTTGATAAAAGTATTAAGAACTTTTGATTGATCAAATGTTGAAATAATTTACATCAATAGTTTGAGAACCTTTTGGATAGGCCATGATAGTGTATCACAACTCAAATCCACCTAACATAATGATGTGTCAGTAAGAAGGAATTGCATCTTGATGGATTATGATGAAATTATCATTTAATCTTGTCTTATAATATCCACATGAATATATACTTTACACTAAAACAATTTACCATCTAAAATGGTTTAAAGACATCATATGAGATATGATATGGGAATGTACCAAAGTGTCTTAAGGATCGAGGCTTATATAAATAAAGTATTTTCTTGAAAAAGGCTTATCCACAAACCATAATTGTTGAATATTACCTTTAATCCCATTTCGATAAAAAAGTGTTTTGCTACTAGGATAACGTGAGTTCTAAAAGAATCAGTGGGAGTAAAAGTAGAGCTCAAAAATTTCAAAGTTGACAAGGAGGTACAATGAGAGCAAGTGAGAATCACAAATTGTTTTGGAATCTCAAGTTCCTTATGTAATACAAAACCTCATAGTTCTAGTAGAACACATCTGAGATTGAAAGATTTTGAATCCAACAACTTAGATAGATTGTTCATAAGATGATGAGCCAAGAAATCAACTAGAATCCATTGAGAATCAAAATCTAAGAAATGGCTTGATGGCCATTGAGGAGTCCATGTAGACTAAATGTATGACCTTGCTAGTACCACCTAAAGGGATATAACCCATAGGGTGAAGTTGGGTTTTCATTTAAAAGACCTACATGGATAACCTAAAATGACAAATTGGTTATAAAGGGTTTCATATTAGTTCAAATTGTTGAACATGAAGAAATTCCTTTACCAATTGTGATGCTTGTTGTTGCAGCTAGTATATACTATGAGATTTGGCAAGTGAAGCTTAAAACCACATTCCTTATAAAGAATATTTGAGAGAATGTGTATGTGACATAGCCTAATGTTTTATTATTTCAATAATGCAAATAAAGTCTATAAGCTACAAAGTTCAATCTAGAGGTTGAAACAAGCATCTCCGAGATGGGATCTTTTGAGTTGACAAGACAGTCAAAGAGTTTGGCTTGAATCAAGATAAAAGATAAAATATGTGATTACAAAAGATTTCGTGCGAGCATATATCAATATTCGACATGTTGATGTGAATAACATATCAATAATGTAAATATTGAGAACTAGCATGGAAATCACCTTTAGTGATGAAGGATTATGTGAAACGTCCTATATGATAGGAATTGAGATCTATAGATATAGATCTGGAAAATTTCATAACATAAAATAAACACATAGAATAGCAAGGTGCTGCAAGAGTTCAACATAAAGGATTCAATGAGAGAGAATATGACCATGATTAATGGGATTAGTCTCTCAAGAACCCTATGTTTTGATTCTTATGAAGAATGGAAAACTATGAGTGAGACGCCATATGCACTAGCAATTGGATCTATCATGTATGCTATATAATGTACTCATCCCATAATATTGTATGTATTAGATAACAAGATGATATTAGTTTCCAACAAAGTTCATTGGAATGTCATTAGAAAAATCCATTATTACTTGAGAAGCACTAAGGATTAGTTGTTGGTACATGGCAACAAGGAAGATTTGGGCATAAAGGGTTACACTGATGCAAGCTTCCAAAATGGAAAAAGTGATCACAATATAAAATGTGTTTTAAGAAGAAGAGTTGTAAGTTGGAAGAGTTCCAAACTATATATCATTATTCAAATTCTACAATAGAAGCTGAGTATCCTAGTGTTATGAACACATGAGTGGATACTATATGAATCTAGAAGTTCATATTTAAATATGTTCCAACCATTGATGACACTGTAGAGATACTGTGACAACAATGGAGCTACTGGTTTGGCAGGGAATATCAGATATCATAATATGGTAATTCCATCTCATACAATAAATCATACAACAAAGAGGTGAAACATGCAATATACCAACTATAGTAAAATGTTGCTAACACGTTGGATTAGTACTTGCATAGCAGAAACATGATGGGCATGTTTAGATCACTAAGAACGAGATTCGTGGGTGATCAGCTCTACTTTCAAGTGGGAGTCTATTGGTATATATGCCAAGAGAGCTAATCATATGATGGTTGCTATGTCATATTACATAAAGGATTTGATCAATAATAATAAAGGAAAGCTTTCAATTCATTTTGTTTCACGTAGTTGTGAGATAATGTGGAAACATAATGAATGTCTAAAGAATGATATTACTCAATGACGTATGTCTTCAAGTACGTGACTTGAACAATGAGATCATACAAATGTTAAGAGTATGTACATTCTTATTATGTCCCTAGTCGGTTGTTACCATAGAAGGTAGATAGACAATAGTAACACAGAAGACTGGAGTGTGTGTTGCTTTATGACATAATCTCATCAGTCATGATATGTGATATCAAACCAAGCACATAGATACTTATTAGAGAACATTGTATCAGATAGACCATGGAAACCATAATTGGTGGTCATAGTCATCTCTCATAGTGAAGGTGGTAATTTTGGTTCTTAGACCTAAAATCACTACACTCATCACATGTCATTCGGTATACTTTGACATCATCCAACATAAATCTGAATAAGGATTGATATAACGTTAATGATTGGGTAGTTGTGACACATGGGGAATGACTGTGAGTGTTGTATATAGGATTTATCCCTCATACTAGAGTTTGATATCTTGGCCACTTGATAAGAGAGACTGAGAAAAGCATGCACATGTACAGGTGAATCAATATATGATATTGATGTCACATATATCTCAGACAGTCTTCTCTGGATTCAAGGAACATGGATTGAACATTGAGAGGATGGTGATTACATGCCTCAAGTTCATTCTAGATATCAACCACAAAGTAATTATACAATCATTGTAACACCTTACATAGATTGTACGTTGAAGTTGTTAACTTTCGATTCACTTGGGTAGCACTGATGTGTGACTAGGAACCGCTCTTTGCTTGTGATGTAATAAACTAGTTATGGACATTCACTGCCAACGTGATACAGAACCTATAGGGTCACACACTTAGGATACACCTAAAAGAGGAGTTTAATAATGAATGATAATTCAAATGATTAGTGTTTAGGTATTCAATTTAAGCAACAAATTAGCTGACTGAACTCCCAACTAATTGGCCCAAGTGTCGAACCGACCGGTTGGAGTGTCAGATTGATTAGAAATTGAATTGGCTGAGTTTTTCCTGAACTGGGGAGCAAATTGACCGGTTCACTGATGAATGCATATTCATCCCAATTTTAGTTGCATTTTTAGTCTAGTTTAGCATTCATATATATTATTTGTCACTAAGAATAGCTTTGTTTTGATCTGCTTAGGTTTTTATGCTAAATCATAGGAATTTGATACTTTTCTTGACTCCCTTTGGAGGTTTTGAATTATATTACTCTATAGCAAATTGAATTTTGAGCACTTTTAGAAGGTAGATCGATACACGGATTTTGTGTCTGAGGACAATTTCAACTTGTTGATCGACATGCCAATTGACAATAAAATCAACAAAGCAACCAAGACATATAAGAGGTTGATAGCCTTGTTGACCTCCCTGCTTGACACTCAATCTCTCGACAACCTCATCGATAGATGATCGACAAGCAGATGCTCAACAACCTTGTTGAACCACAAGGTCGACAGATCCATTGATCTCTCCTTTGAAATCATCTTTGTATATTCAGTCGACAAGAAATCAAGTCATCGACATAAAGTTGTCTACGCTCTAGTTGATAACCACAATTTTAACCGATAGACTTGTTGACCCACAAGGTCGATAGTCCCGTCGACCTCCAAGAAGATGACTCGAAGTCCAAAAGTCATCGACCCTCTAGATCGATATACCTATCGACCGACAACAATGGTCGACACCGATAGGAAACATAAGAGGTCGACAACCTCGACACTATAAATAGACGTCTGGTGCAGCTGTACAACTCATCTTAGATATTTTGAAGACAGAAAACACCAAAACATTACCGCTGAGATCAGAGCAAGGATGATACCTGTCGACCAAGCTAGTTCTATCGACCTAGATGGATGACACCTATCGACCTCAAGCATAGATCGATAGATCTCCTTCTTTAGCTACTCTAAATCCATCGATCCTCCTTCTCCAAGGCAATCAATCTCTTCTCCGAGATGTCATTCATACACCTTCTTCTACTACAAGTCGGGGTTAATACATGAAAGAGAAAGAAGGATGAAAGAATGCCATCACACACCACATCGAGATTGTTTTGTTTCCATCATGACTGTGATGGTGTCCTCTTCCTCTTCTTGTGATATTAATCTCGCCATGTCGAGGGAGTAGTTTTTTCACCAGGGTGTGTGGACTAGCCCCACTTCCTACTTCTTCCAGTTTCATTCATGTTCCAATTCATATATGAACTCATTAAATTCATAGACAATCATATATTGCATGTTTTCTGGATTGATCACCCTCTTTACATGATTTATTATAATATTTTACTTCGAGGACTTCAACGTTAAGATTCAAATAATGATTATCTTTGGTCGACACCCTAACAAGAACTTTCAATGAAAAGTCTCTAGAGTAGTGGATAGAGGATCCGTAAGTAACGATACATTGAGCTTACTAGGATATCTAATCATGTAAGTTTTTGACATTGAATGGGGAAACTTGCATAAATCCAATTATATCTTCATACAAGTTTGGATTTGAATGATTGGGAAGAACTGAGTAGTGGCAGTGAAACCCAGTTCCTCCCTAGTGCTTCCATCCATTGATAACTAGAACCTTAATCTAGCTCTTTTTTTCTTGCAACCTTAGATTAAACAACCCAATCTCAGCTTTTGTGATAAATACTAGTTCCTACTTAGTTACTTTGATTAGATAGTTCTTAAACAAGTTGTCCCTTAGGATTCGATCCTCAACTATATTGCGATAAGATCCATCCGCTTGTGGGTATCATTATTGAACTTTGGTTTTGGTAAACTCTTGGAATTATATTCCTAGTGAATTTGTAGTGCAATAATATTCCACATCATTCACTTAGTGAACCGATTGGTTGGGGTCATGAGATGATTGGCTCACAGGGTGAGACACCTGGTTTTTGAAGCAATTTGATTGCATCAAGGATTAGTGTTGATGTCATGTTGTGCATTAATTGGATTCAAATTTCCAATTCATATGCAATTGGGAAACATGGTAAAATTACTGGTTCACTGAACGAACCCATCGTCTTGCATGTGAATAGACCAGCTTGCTTGCAAACCGACTGGCTTGCCACTCACAAGTTCCACATTTTGTGATATTCCAGTCCCTTTCACTCCCTCACAGACTAGGAACCCTGACCATTACCCCTCCTACAAATAGAGGGGTACTGGAGGCTTCTCAGATACACCTCAATTGTCTCTAGTAATTGTTGTCCTCTCTGGTTGTGGTAACCAATAGAGAGTCCAAGCAAGTCCTACCTGATAAAGGGAGGGATAGCAAGGGAGAACATTTGTGGGAGAGCAAGTTGGTGACTAGTATACCAACAGGAGGGACAACTTCATGTATGTTCTAGTAGAACGACATGTATTCTAGGCAGTCCTTGTGGACTTCTCTAGAGGCATGGAGGATGTTGTATGTCACTAGGAGGACAATGTCAACCTACTATCTGAGGTGAAGACCAGGAGATGCACATACATCATCCAAGTGCAACTAGAAGGCAGTTGCATGATTACTGCAATGAGTTATAGTTGCTAGACTTGCTCCACAACTAGTATGAACTCATTAAACCACCCTTCCCATTAGATAGTTGTTGACACAATCTTGTTGTTATGGGAAATAAGGATAGAATTTTTTGTTTTTGTAGCCTAATATGTGCCTATATTTCCCTACATGATACACCTGCTATTGTTGATTATATATCTTGTTGTGGAAAATCGGGTACCTGCCATGGTGAATCAAGAAGAAGGGCCAGTGCCCTAATCTCCATCTATGAAATGTTGGATCGGAAGATCATCATTAGGAATGTCTACAGTAGGTGAATCAGGTTGTGGTGCTGGTGGTGGCGGTGGAGGCATGTTATAGTGGCCTTGAGAGATATGCCACATATCCATCGTATGGAACATGATGTGCATGTAAGATTACTGTTGAGTCATCATGTCAAAATGGGGGTCATGCTCATCAAAACGTTGTTGAACATAGCCATAGAGATGTTGGATGTCAGGCATAGCCCAACTGTACTCCATTAATGTGCCGGTGAAGGGAGGTAGAGATGAAGTTGTAGCTTCATTTGAAACCTCGGGATTGTCTTTAGAATTATATTCATGATCAAGCTTGAATTTCTAATTGTCCTTATTTGTTAGGGTGACTATAGGCAAATTAGGGAGTTCAATGAAGACATCACCATGATAAAAAAAGTATTGCCTAAATTTGTCATCATAAGAAGGGTCCTCAAAAATTAGGCCAGAACATATAAGGAGCTTGAGATCAATCAAGTTCCTCTTAGGAGTAGTTCTAGTCCTATAAGTTCAACATTGACCTTGTAGGAAATGTGGGTGATCAATCCTCCAATCATAATGCCACTTGATTTGCTACGTTTGGTCTCCAAGAAATGGGTGGGGATATGTAGTAGCCAACATTAATTCTAAATTTGTTTAGCATACCCAACAATAAAAATAGATCCTTCTTACCATAGACTCCCTGTGTTTCTTTCCTTGAAAATACACAAGTGCTAAGAATCATGTGTATATAACAAATAATGGGGTTGTGGATATGTGTTGCCTTAGATTTTGCAGGTTCATGAATGTCATCATCAATAATTTCCCTCTAGAATTCATCACTTTTAGATGCAAGTGGGTATGTCATTGCTCCTCCATGGTGGCACTGAAAAACATCACAAAATTGTTTAAAAGTAAGCTTGTAAGACCTAGAAATCAGAAGGTGATGATAGTCAAAGGCTTGTGTGGCATTCTAGGATCATCCTTAGACTTTAGATTAGTTAGAAATTCATAAGTAAGCCTAGTGTAGGTGTTTCTTACTTTGTACTTGAGTCCAAGTTTGTCAAGTAGTTATAGGACTTCATCTTTGAAGATAAGCACCTCCAAAGTCTCTTCATAGACAGATCTTGTAGGAAAGACCCTACAAGTGATCATGGTTTGGTAGGTATTGTCCTCCTCCTCTATGACCTTGAACTGAGCGAGGAGACATATTCTGGGGCAGAAGAAGAACTCTCCCTCTATGGCTCTTTTCCATTTACTTGATGGGTGCCATTGATGTCTTGTTGGAGTTTCAGAACATTGGGACACACAATGTTCAGTTAAACACATGTCGTGTCTATTGGGCTCAGAGAAGTCATTGAAAAAATGAGAATGAATGGATATACATGGCATGTTCTATGAAACTCATGCCATGAGATCTGTAGATCAGGCAATTCATAGGTTGAAGATGAATAGATGGTCACAATGTATTTGCTCTAGATGACGTCGTGTTTGCTGAACTGTGGTAGCAATGTGCATGATTGAGCGATAATAATTGGCGGATCTGAGCCATGAGTGATGGCGGTGTAGGTGTGAAGGGAGATGGGGGAGATGGACATGATGCTCAGTAAAGAACGGTGGTGACCTCAGCTCCTCGGTGGCATTTCTTATCAGCACGAGTAGTGGAGGGTGTCATCGAAGAAGAATCATAGCGGGATCTCATCAGAAGTGATGGAGATGATGTGCATGAGGGAGTACACTGGAAAGGGAACACACAATGGGTTATGGTACTCTCCCAAACATGGTGTGAATTAATGAATGGACTGAAGAGCTTAGGTTCCAATTTGGGTTAAAACCCTAGTTCAAACACAGAAACACACAATGCATTACATCATGCACCATGTGCTTTTACATTGCCAAGTTTTGATGTAGAACCTCTTTATGGACACGTCGTGTATTAATTTACACATGACATGTAAGATTCTATATGCTTGTTCATTCTCTAGGTTAATAGGGATATGGCGTGTGTCAAATAACATGTGTTGTGTTTGTTTCTAGCAGATTGTCAGTTTGCAAAGGACCTTTGAGACATGTTATGTTCAAGTTTACACACAGGCGTGTGATTTTCTAGTGGATTTGTTGATGTCTTTAGGATGATGAGGACATGACGTGTATGAATTTAGATGTGTTGTCTAAGTTTCCAGATATTTTTCATTGATGAAAGAACACAATGAAACATCATGTGCAAATATGCATGACGTGTAAGATTCCAGGGACATTGCTGGTAATTTTCTAGAACAACACACAATGTGTAGGACATCAAACACGTCATATTTTCTAGGTGATTTGCTTGAACTTATTTTGAAAAGGTTGTGGCATGGCATGTGATAGGCTGGACATGTATTTTCTTGAATTTATACAAAAATAAGTTATGTTCCTCCACATTTCCTTGACACCTGCAATGATGATGATATATGCTTCATAAGGGTCTAGATTATTACATTCATCCATGGCAACTTTATTTTAGAAATAAAAATTTCTTGAGAGAATTGTTTAAATAAAATCTATCCTAAATGTGGGGTTAAATCTCACAAGGTCCTCCATTTAAAGTCCAAAGTGAGACTTGAGTCAGCAACATCAAGCATCTAAGAGGGAGCATGAGTCTCCTTGGTCTATCTTCTCTCCCTCACTGTATAGTTTGTAGCGTTGGCCATGAACTTTGAATGAGGCTTCTTTTCCTTACAGTTCCATTGTTATTTAGTGGCAAACCTTCAACACTTGGAAAGGTTCAGACCTTTTAGAATGCAACTTCCCTGGAAAAAAATTAAGTTTAGATTTGAACAACAACACTTGATCTCCTTTTTTGAAATCTTTGTTACGGATCCTCTTATCATGACATATCTTTTTTTTCTCCTTATAGATCTTGGCATTTTCATATGCATCTAATCTCAATTCTTCTAGTTCCCGAAGTTGTAATAATCTTTTTTCTCATGCTTTCTTCATATCATAGTTGAGAAATTTGATTTCCCATAGTACTTTATGCTCAAGTTCAATAGGTAGATGATGAAACTTTCCAAAGACCAACTTGAAAGGAATAGTATCAATCGATGTTCTGTAAGCTATCCTATAAGCCCATAATGACTCATTTAATTTCAATTCCCAATTCGTTCTTAAATTAGAGACACTCTTCTCTAGTATTGATTTAATTTTCATGTTTGAGATCCCAACTTGCCTTGAAGTTTGTGGATGGTAAGATGTAGAGATTTTATTCTTGAAACCATAGTTGCTTTGTAAATTGTTGAAGGTTTTCTCATTGAAATCACTACCTCCATCTGATATGACTGCCCTTGGAACACCAAATCTTAGAAAAATGATCTTTTGGAATAACTTCATCACTGATTTCACAATTGGAGCTTGTGTGGGAATTGCCTTATCTACTTTTTGATACATAGTCACACACCACTAGGATGAACTTGTAGCTGCATGAAGAGGGAGATGGGCCCATATAGACTATGTCCCATACATATAAAACTTCAATCTCCAAAATTGAGTTCAATGGCATCTCATCCTTCTTTGAAATTCCTCCTAATCTTTGACACCTATAACTTGCCTTAATAAATGTATGCACATAATACAGTTGGCCAATAAAAACGTGTCTGCATAATTTGGTTGAAGTCTTGTCTCCTCCAAAATGTCCTCCATAGGGAGAGGAATGACATTCTAAAATCACACTTGGGATCTCCTCATTAGGAATGCATCTATTGATCAGCCCATCTACACATTGTTTAAACAATAGTGGATCATCCCAATGGAAAAAATTCACATCATGAAGGAAATTCTTTTTCTGTTGGTAATTAATATCAGGAGGAAGGTATCCGATGGCCAGATAATTTGAAAAGTTGGCAAACCATGGTGTCACAAGTGAATTCACTGCATATGGGTAGATTATCATCAATATAATTCTTATCTTCGACCCTTGTGAAGAGGCATGAAAGAGGATCAACTACACTATTTTGTATCCCCTTCTAGTACTTGATTTCCAATTCAATTTCCTACAATAGAAATATCCTATGGCTAAGATGCGGTTTGACCTCCTTCTTGTTCATAAGATACCTAATCACATCATGGTTTGTACAATGACTTTGGATCTGATGAGATATTATTGGAATTTATCAAAAGTATAGACTATGGAAAGCATATCCTTTTCTATAGTGGTAGAACTGATTTGAGCATCATCTAATGCTTTTCTTGCGTAATGAATGGCATGAAGCTTGTTATCTCGCCTTTGACCTAAGACCACCCCTATGGCATAATCACTGACATCACACATTATTTCAAAAGGAGCACTCCAGTTTGATGGTTGAATGATGGGGGATGAGATAAGAGCATCCTTTAATATTTAGAAGGTTGTTTTGCATTCCTCATTGAATATGAATTTGACATCTTTTGCTAACAAGGAGCAGAGAGGCTTTGCAATCTTTGAAAAGTCTTTAATTAATCTTCTATAGAACCTTGCATTTCCCAAAATGCTTCGAACCTCTTTCACTATTGTTGGAGTTCACATCTTCTCAATAGCTTCTACCTTTACTTTATCAATCTCAATCCCTTTACATGAAATGACATGACCAAGTACAACCCCTGATTGTACCATAAAATGGAACTTTTCTCAATTGAGCATGAGGTTGACATGTTTACATTGTTACAAACCTTTGGTTAAATTTAACAAGAAATCATCAAAGGAATTGTCATGAACACTAAAATCATCCATAAAAATTTCCATAATATTTTCTATGAAATCAGAAAATATGGCCATCATGCATCTTTGGAAAGTGGTGGGTGTATTACATAACCCAAAAGGCATTCTCCTGTAAGAATATGTTCCATAAGAGCATGTGAAGGTTGTTTTTTCTTAATCTGACAAATAAATAGAAATATAAAAAAAATTCAAAATACCCATCTAAATAGCAAAAATAAGAGTGATTAGCAAGTCTCTCAAACATTAAGTCATTGAAAGCTAGAGGGAGATGATCTTTTCCCATGTATTTATTTAGTTTTCTATAATTGATGCAGATATGTCACCCGGTTACCACCCTTGTTTGAATTACTTCATTATTGTCTAGTTTCATTATAGTGATTCCTCCCTTTTTAGGTACAACATGTATGGCACTTACCCAAGGGCTATTACTTATAGGGTATATTATTCCTGCATCTTTTAACTTAAAGATTTCTTTCTTAGCAACTTCCATCATGTTTTGATTAAACCTTCTTGGTGGTTGTATGAATGGCTTAGCATCTTCTTCCAAGGCTATATGATGAATAAAAATGGAAGGATTAATCCATTTCAGATCATCAATGGAATAACCTATCATATCTTTATACAATCTAAGTTCTTTCAACAACTTGTTCTCTTATTCTTCTGTCAAATCAACATTTATGATAATAGGATAATAGAAATTTGGGTCCAATAAAGCATACCTTAACCATGGTGGGAGGGGTTTAAGTTCTACCTTTTTTCTGGAGTAGTGGACTCACTTACCTCCTTCTCAATTGGTGCTTTAGTGAATGATGAGTTTGATGCAACTTTAGAACTATATTCATTAGCAACTGCCATCTAGTCTGCTTTGCCTTATTCACCTTCAAGATCATTAAAAACTTATTCAAGGATGTTCTTATCTTCCTCTATCAAGGTATCAATGCTAACTATCAAACAAAGATATTCTTTAGTGCTACATGCCTTCATAGCATCATAGACAGAAGATACTAGAGCTTCCTCTCCAACTCTAATAGTTAGTTTTCCTTCTCTCACGTCTACAATATATCTTGCAGTCTTGAGAAATGATCGCCCATAAAGGATTGGATTCTCCAGATCTTCATGCATGTCTAAGACTATAAAGTCACAAGGAATGTTAAACTTCCCTATCTACATAGGGATGTCCTTAACAACCCCCCTAGGATATGTAATCAATAGATCAGCTAACTGATTGTCATTGAGGCAGGTTTCAAGTCTCCCAAATCTAACTTTTGCCACATGGAAAAAGGAATCAAATTGATACTAGCACCAAGAACAACTAAGCCTTTGTCAAAAGTTGAATCTATGATTTTACATGGGAGAGTGAATGCACTTAGATCATCAAGATTTTTTGGAAAATAGTTCTGAATGATAGAACTTATTCTTTCAGATAGAATCACTATTTCAGCTTGGTTGGATCTCCTTCTCTTTGTGAGAATATCCTTCATGAACTTGGCATAAGAAGGCATTTAAACTATGAATTCAACAAGAGGAAGTTTTACATACATATTGTTCAAGATGTCCATGAACTTGTTGAATTTAGCATCATATTTTTTGTTAGAAAACCTATGAGGGAAAGGAGCATTAGGCGTGTAAAAGGAATCACCTAGTTGTGAATTTCCAGCAGACTTCTTTCTTTGATTCTCTACAGTATCTTCTACATTTGTGTCAATAACTTCATCAAATTTCCTCCTTGAAGATGACAAGGATCCTCCAATAGCTGCCCCACTCCTCAGCATCATGAACTTACATATCTCTTTAGGATTCATCTCCGATTGGATGGATAATAAGCTGAAAGGTGTTCTTTGATTACCTAGAGCTTGTTGAGCAATCTGATTTTCCAACATCTTTGTGTGAGTAGTAATATCATCCACTTTGGAAGAACGTTGTCATATGGCATCTTTCATAAGTTGACCATGTTGGTGGTGTTCCTCATTTTGTTTCAACTCCGTTGAAACAAAACCTACAAGAAGAGATTCTAAGTTGGACTATGGTTGTTGTTGTTGGTTGAAGTTTCTATTGACATTGTTGTTGGAGCCCGCAGGATTGTTTGTAGTTGGTTTCCTGCTCCTCAAATGCTATGGTTGTTGACATTGAGCTTGTTGAGGATTTTGAGAATTGTTATTGTTGTAGGAGAAGTTTGGATGATCACGACAACCTGAATTACAGGTATTAGAATATGGATTGTATGACTATTTATTTCCAAACCTTCCTACTACATTGCACTGCTCCACATTCTCCTAAGATGGGATGAAACAAGGGTAGATTGAATAAGATACTTTTCCCATGACTTTATTTACATCACAAATTAGGTGTGCAGGTTGAGTCAATTGAGCACTCAACCTCTCAAACTTTTGCGTCAAGGCATCTAACTTAGAAAAAAACCATATCAACAACATCAATAGCATGGACGCAAGCTTGTTTCCCATAAGTAGTAGAAGATCTAGGTGTCTGATTACACTTTCAAAACTCCACTAGAAATGGTTGATTGCCATGTCTTAAATTATTACATAGGCCTCCATGTAGAACTTTTTCATTAAAGATCCATTGGTTGTTGCATCTATAGCATCTTGGAATTATAGTAAAGCCCATCTTAGAAAGTTTGAAGAAACAACCAATTACTGAGGTCATGATGAGGATAAAGATGTTGGAGGTCTTTGAACTTTTACCATGTATCATACAAGTGTTGGGATGCCCAGAGATCCAATCATATGATGATTGGATTGGCATATGTTCTGATTGATTTGATAAATATCAAAGGCAAGCTTCCAATTTATTCTAGCTCAATTGATTATGAGATAAATGATGGAGTAGAATGAATGTCTAAAGAATGACAATACTCAATGACATATGTCTTAAGGTTGAAGACATGGAAAATGAGATCATATGGATGCTAAGAGTATGCACATTCTTATTATGTCCCTAGTTAGATGTCATTGTGGAAGGTTGATAGACAACAATGACACATCAATACTAGAGTGTGTGTTGGTTGATGTCAGTGTCTCAATAGTCATGATATATGATATCAAACCAAGTACACAGATACATGTTGGAGAACAGTGTATCATACAGACCCACCATGAGAGTGACACATGGAACCATGACATGGTAGACAGAATCATCTCTCATAGTGATGGTGGTGATTGTGATTCTTAGACCTGAAATCACTGCACTCGTCGAATGTGATTGGGTACACTTTGACATCATCAAATGCAGTCCTGAAACATGGGTTGTTATAAAGGTGATGATTGGGTGTCTTTGACACATGAGATAGACTGTGAGTGATAGATATGGGATTTTTTCCTCCTGAGCGAGTATGATGTCCATGCCACTTAATAAGCGATACGGATAAAGGCATGCGCATGCACATGTGAATCAATATATGATATTGATCTCACACATATCTCAGATAGTCTACTCTAGTTCAAGAAACATGAATGAACGTTGAAAACATGACAACTCCATGCCTTGAATTCATTCAGGATATCAGAGACAAAGGAATTACACATTCACTAGAACACCAATCACAAACTTTAGGATTAAAAGTTGTTCTCCAACTTTCCTTTTCACTTGGGTAGCACTGATGTGCAACTAGGTACCACTCTTTGCTTGTGATGTCATAAGCTAGTTATGGACATTCACTTCCAATGTGAAATGGGACCTATAGGGTCACACACAAAGGATTAACCTGGAAGAGGAGTTTATCCATGAATGATGTTTGGATTGATTATTAAAGTGTTTAGGTACTCAATCATGCATTCAATCAATAGACTTGAATTAGAATAATCAAGTTCAAGAGTTGAACCAATTGATCAGAGTGTCATATTGATTGAGAACTCAATTGACTATGTTATGCACAATTTAGACCACCAACTGACCAGTTCACTAGGTGAACTGATCGAATCATGGACAGTGAGAAGACCAGTTCACTCTAGTGAACCGAACAGTTCATGTGGACCAAATGAGTAGTGTTGGGTTTTCTTGATTTGTGAGAAATGTTTTTCATTTCACTTGTTCAATTTGATTGGGATAAGAATTAATCTTTGTGTTAATTAGAAACGAATAAGGAAATTCAATAGCAGGAAGGTCTGAGAAGTGAAATTACTCCTAACCAACTGGTTCACTAGTGAATCGACCGTCTCACACTCCCAAATGACCATTTTAGTTATGAAACAACCAATTTTCCTTAGGGAAAATTGTTCATAGAAGTTCCAGGCCCTTCTACTCCCACACAGACTGGAAACCCTGACCCTGCCCTCTACTATAAATAGAGGGGTACAAGGGGATTCTCTAGAGACACAAATCAGAACATTATTTGCTCTAAAAAGTTATTGTCTTCTCTAGTTGTGGTAACCAAGGGAGCTCAAGCAAGTTGTACACGTCCAGGGAGGAGCAATGAGGGAAGACAGCTGTAGAAAAGCAACTGGTGGTGGGAGAATGTGTCGGTGACTAGTACACCGACAGAAGGGGACAACTCTTTCTAGTTAGTTCTTCAAGATGGCTAGAGTTCCCGATAGTCAATGTGGACTATCTGTAGAGGCGGGAGACTTCTTCCGCTCAAGAGGACGACAGTCAACCGCAGTTTGGGTCAAAACCAAGAGTTGCACATACGTCGTCGAAGACAAGTGGTTGAAGACCACACTTGCTGCGAGGTATAGTCACTGAGCAAGCCTCAGGACCAGGTATAACTCGCTAAAACTATCCTTCCCATTACATAGATGTTGATGCGATCTACTGGTTATGGGTTTATGGTCAAGTAATTTTTTTGTTTCCGCTGCCTACTCCAACCACATAAAACCCATCAGTGGTCTCAGAGCCACATCAATACTTTATGTTTTGAGATAATCGATATGATTAGATTTTGGTTTTACCGTCTTTTATTTATTGCATATGATGCGAATATCTAAATGACTAATGTGAATATCCAACTAATACCACATGATCCCAAACTAATATATACATATATGATATGGTATATATGTAATCGATATGCAGTCCTAAAATGGTACTGATGGTGGATGTGTAGCATGGTTATGGCCTATAAACCCTATGTGCATGGTGTGGTTGGTTATGGCTGTTTGCATCTCGATTTGTGTATCAAGCCCTCTTCTTATATTCTTAATGTAACTCGAGATAACTTGAGATTCTTTTCTACCTTTGCTCCCATCAAATGTAACTCGAGGTTTCACAAAGATTATGTAAAATGGGATTAGCTTTATTTCTTGTTATGACAAAGACTGAAGATGACCGCTTGATGGACCGAGACGACTGACGACGAGCAATTGGTGGACCAATGAGAAGCCAGATGAATGGACAAGTCGACCATCTGGAGGATCCAGACGACCGGCTGGAGGAGACCAATCGACCGACCAAGAGGCTAGTCGACCGGTTCAAAGGTTGAACCAGTCAACCCAGATTGGAAAGTACAGATCATCCATAACAGATTGTATGTGATGTAGACCTTCGATGACCGTAGTTCCTTGTGGCTCCAAGGAACTACAATATGATAAACATAATCATCACTTTATCATTATTGCATGTTTTTGTTTGTAGGATATAGCATGTATATGATACATACTATATATGTGGTGATTGGATACATATATGCATATATAAACATATTAAAACCCCTCAACAAACATATTAAGTTGAAGATGCCTTCCAAAAGCAGCACACATGAAAAGCATAATCTACTAAGTGTGGGAATTCCTTTGCATGGTGTACTATCTATCTTGTGGATAGGTGATTGTAAATATGTGGGTTTGCCTTTGCAGGGTGCATATTCATTGTGTTGGCTTTTGGGTTGGACTTAACAAGGTGACCTTGATAGGATCAAGCACCTTGAGGCATAAAGATGAACATGGGAAGGAGTTGTGCATGAAATCTATCAAAAGTTGCATATGATCAATGGGAAAAAGTTACCTACCTGAAAGAATCTAGTTGTGGGTGACAGCCCTCGCTGGTCCATAACTTAGAGGAAATCATGATCTTGCTCACTACAAGGTTGTACGTTGTAATCTTCTGAATTGATACATGAGGGTTATCAATTTGATAAAAATAGTGGGAGCGATAATTAATTAAAGACCTAATTAATATCATCAATTTTCAAATCAAATCAAATAAAAAGAGTTTTGGACTAAATCTGCAATTTAATTTTTGTAGAATAAATGGCTACCAACAACAATCATTTTTTGTTGCAATCGGTCCTTGAGAAGGACAAGCTAAATGGAAACTACTACCACGTCTGGTTTAGGACGTTGAAAATTTTTCTCACTCAAGAGTGAAAGCTCTATGACCTAGATACACCAGAGCTAGAAGAACCCGCTCCCAACGCACCAAAGGTTGAAAGGGATGCTTATAAGAAGCATACTGAGGATGACATTGATGTAAAGTGCTTGATGTTGTGCTCAATGAACTATGAGTTGCAGAGACAACATGAGAGCATGGATGCCATTGAGATGGTTCAACATCTTAAGAACATGTATCAAGACCAAGAACGACAAGAGAGATATGATGTCTTGAAGGCATTGTTCAAGTGCATCATGACAGAAGGAGATCTAGTAAGCCCTCACACACTCAAGATGATTGGGTATGTGGAGAACCTAACTCGACTGAGATTCCCTTTGAGCCAAGAGTTGGCTACTGATGTGATATTGAAATCATTTCCGAAATCCTACAGCCAGTTTGTGATGAACTACAACATGAACAACTTTGGCAAGTCACTAATAGAGTTGTTGGGAATGTTGAGGACAACCAAGGCACAAATGAAGAAAGACGAACCTAAATCTGTGATGATGATCAGTAGAAAGAAGGGAAAGTTTAAGGGTAAGGGCAAGGGCAAAGCAAAGAAAGGTTTCGATGCTAGCCATCAGCCGAAGTCATCTTCAAATCTTAAAGCCAAGGGAGCAATGAACAAGGGAGGCAAATGTCACCATTGTCATGAGCCAGGACATTGGAAGAGAAATTGCCCTCTCTACATAGATGAACTAAAGAAGAAGAAGGAGGGGATGGAAGTCTCCACCTCAAGTATCACGAAATAAACTTAAAATACTTCTTTATCTTAGGTATATGATACCAAGATATAGATATAACATATATGATGTGCAGGATCTAAAAAGAAGTAATGACCTTTGTGAAAGGATTGAGAAGGAACACTCATCAACATTGGAGCAAGTGTTGCTACCATAGATAGATGTACATTTTATTTTATTTCATCCCAAAGGGCATGTAATAGATTTATGAACTGCTATTTCATTTTTCTAATGAATAGAAACACTTTATTTCTGCATCTTGTAATGACAAGGATGTCTATCAATTAAGTTCATGTTTCAATTTCAAAGATATGATCTTTTATGGCAATGCCTTATTTATCTTGTGGTACTTGGTATGCATGAGATAAAATAATAATACCTTAAAGTTATTTATTACCCAAACAATAAATTAGCATTACCATCTAAACAAATGAATGAGAAATTCATCTCTAGGTTCCATGTTGATGAATAAACTAGGCTCTCTTGGTTAATGAACCATTAAGAGATATGAATGTCGTGTTTATTGGGCATGATGACAAGTCAATCTTCACTAGATGTAGTGGGAGAATGACTATTCTATTAGGTATAATACATGTTGATGTATATACATACCTATTGGAGTAAATGCTAATACTTCAAATATGGTATTTAATGAAATACCAATATGAATATCTTGAAATGTTCAAGAATATCATAAATGAAGAACAAACTTGGTAAATGTATTAATTCTTTGATATGATCAATGAACGAGATACTTAAACCAAATGTTTGAGGACCTTGAGTAACTATGATAGTGTATCATAGAGAACTCATGATTAAGGCATAATGATGTCTATATCAAAGAAGGAATCATACTCTAAATAGTAAGAGTATGATCATCAAACAAATAACTAAGCTTCTAGAATTCTTCTAAAGAGCATGTTTTCCACTAAATAAAGGTACAAAAGGAGATTAAGAATCACAAGTGTAGTGGAATCTCAAATTCCTTATGCAACAGATACACCTCATATATCTAGTAGAAAACACCTTGAGCTTGTTGGATAATGATATCCTACAAACTCAAAGGTGATGAATTGGTCATATGATGATGAGCCAATAATCAGACTAGATGATGGTGAGGAACTAGATTTTGAGTTATGGCTTGAAGTCATAAGATCCAAAATGACTTCCATGTGAACCAAATAAGGTATGACCTTAATGGTAGAACTTATAGGGATAAAACCCATAAGTGCAGTTGGGTCTTAAGAGTTAAGACTGACATGAATGACATTTGAGGAGCTGATTGGTTGAAATGAATTCAAGTGAGTTCAAAGTGTTGAACCTGATGATTTTATTTAACTAATTGTCGTGGCTATAGGCCATAAAGGATCATGCTTGCTATTGGAACTTGAAGACTATGAAATTTGGTGTATGGATATTAAAACTGCATTTCTAGTAGGAATAACATGAGGCTTTGTACGTGACACAACCTGAAGAGTTTTATAATTATGTTAATGCAAATGCAGTCTATAAGTTATGAGAGATTAATCAATATGATTGATTAAATACAAGCACCTCATAACTGGAGTCTTTACTTTGATAATATAGTCAAAAGATTTGACTGATATATCAAAATAAAGAACGGATCTGTGATAACAAATATTTAGTGGGATCATATTCATATTCCACATGATGATGAGGAACAAAACAAAAATGGTGTGGAAATACCTTCTTTAAGGAATAAAGAGAAATGTCCTATGTGATAGGAATATAGATCTATAGAGATAGTTCTTAAAAGTTCCTTGACCTGATAAAGAGAGAGCATACATTGGCAGTCTATGCTGAAGGGTTTAGTATGCAAAGATTCAATGAGAGAAAACTTGTCCATATTACATGGAGTTAGTCTCTCAGATGCCTAGTGTACCAAATTCTTATGAAGATTAGGAACACATAGATAGATGCCTTATGCATTCACAACTAGATCTATTATGTATGTAATCATTCCATTATCTTGTATGTATCGGACATGACAAGAATATATATATGCATTCATCATCTTGTATGTATTGGACATGACAATATGATATGCTCATCCAATTATCTTGTATGTAATGGACATGACGAGTGGATGTCTGTCTACTTCCAGTGAGAGTCACTAGAATACCATAAATTACTTATTTAAGTACTTGTGAAGTATTAAAGGAATAGTTCTATGGTAATAAAAGGAAGAGTTGAGTGTAAATGAGTTACATTGATGCAAGCTTCCAAAATGATAGAAAAATGATCGCAAGATGCAAAATATAAAAGTTATATTCAATCGTAAAGTGAAAAAGAGTTGCTAAATGGAAATGTTCCTAGTAAAATTAAAATTCCATTTAATTCTAAAAGGGAATGCCAAGTATCCTTGTGTTATGAACAACAGAGGATACTATATGGATCTAGAAGTTCATACAGATGAACTTAAATATATTCCAACCATTGATGACAAAGTAGAAATACTAAGTCAAACTATGGAGCAAATTGTTAGGCAAGAAATATCAGATAGCATATTATGACAACTCCATCTCATGCGAAATTTTGTACAATGAGGAGATGTGAAACATGCAATATATTGACTAAAGCAAAGTGTTGCTAACTCACTAGATTAGCACTAGCACAACAGAAACATGTGGGACATGTTTAGATATCACTAAGAATATGATTCAAAGGTGATTGGCTCTAAGTGCAAGTGGGAGTTTGTTGGTATGTATTCCAAGAGAGCCAATCATATGATGATTAGATTGGCATATATTCTGATTGATTTGATATATATTAAAGGCAAACTTCCCATTTATTCTAGCTCAATTGATTATGAGATAAATGATGGATCAGAATGAATGTCTAAATAATGACAATACTCAATGACGTATGTCATCACGTTGAGGACCTGAACAATAAATTCATATGGATGCTAAGAGTATGTACATTCTTGTTATGTCCCTAGTTGGATGTCATCATGGAAGGTTGATAGACAACAATGACACATCAATACTAGAGTGTGTGTTGGTTGATTATAGTGTCTCATTAGTCCTGATATATGATATCAAACCAAGCACACAGATACATGTTGGAGAATAGTGTATCAGACATACCCACCATGAGAGTGACACATGGAACCATGACATGGTAGTCAAAATCATCTCTCATAGTGATGGTGGTGATTGTGATTCTTAGACCTGTAATCACAACACTCAACAAATGTGATTGGGTACACTTTGACATCATCAAACGCAATCCTCAAACATGGGTTGTTTTAAAGGTGATGATTGGGTGGCTTTGACGCATGAGATAGACTATGAGTGGTAGATATGGGATTTTTCCCTCCTGACAGAGTATGATGTCCATGCCACTTGATAAGCGAGATTGATAAAGGCATGCACATGCACATGTGAATCAATATATGATATTGACGTCACACATATCTCAAACAGTCTGCTCTAGTTCAAGAAATATGAATGAACATTGAAAGGATGACAACTCCATGCCTTGAGTTCATTCAAGATATCAGAGACAAAGGAATTATACATTCACTAGAACACTAATCATAGACTGTAGGATTGAAAGTTGTTATCCAACTTTCCTTTTCACTTGGGTAGAACTGATGTGCGACTAGGTACCGCTATTTGCTTGTGATGTCATAAGCTATTTATGGACATTCACTACCAACATGAAATGGGACCTATAGGGTCACACACAAAGGATTAACCTGGTAGAGGAGTTTATCCATGAATGATGTTTGGATTGATTACTGAAGCATTTAGGTACTCAATCAAATATTCAATCAATAGACTTGACTCAGAATCATCAAGTTCAAGTGTTGAACCAACTGATTAGAGTGTCAGATTGATTGAGAACCGAATTGACGGTGTTCTGCACAATCTGGACCACCAACCGACCGGTTCACTGGGTGAACCAATTGGCTCATGGTCAGTGAGATGACCGGTTCACTTTGGTGAACTGATCAGTTCACTTGGACCAAACGAGCAATGTTGGATTTTCCCGATTTGTGAGAAAAAATTTTCATTTCACTTGTTCAATTCAATTGGGACAAGAATTAATCTTTGTGTTAATTAGAAATGAATAAGGAAAGTCAATAGTAGGTAGGTCAAGGATGTGAAACAACTGGTTCACTAGGTGAACCGATCGGCTCACACTCTCAACCGACCAGTTCACTAGTGAACTGATTGGCTCACACTCCCAAATGACCATTTTAGTTATCAATTGACCGGTTCGTCTGTCGCAGTACAAATTGCGCATGGAAATTTTGAACCGTTCTACTCTCGCACAGACTGGGAACCCTGACCCTGTCCTCTACTATAAATAGAGGGGTACATGGGGCTTCTCTAGAGATACAACTCACAACATCAGTTGCTCTGCAAAGTTGTTGTCCTCTCTGGTTGTGGTAACCAAGAGAGCCCAAGCAAGTTTTACCCATCCAGGGAGGAACAATGAGGGAAAGACAACTACAGAAAAGCAACTGGTGGTGGGAGAGTGTGTAGGTGACTAGTATGCTGACAGAAGGGGACAACTCCTTCTAGTCATTTCTTCAGGATAACTAGAGTTCCTGGTAGTCCATGTGGACTATCTATAGAGGTGGGAGACTTCTGCCGCTTAGGAGGATGACGGTCATCCGCAGTCCGGGTCAAGACTAGGAGTTGCACAGACATCGTCAAAGATAGGTGGTTGAAGACCGCACTTACTATTAGGTATAGTCACTGAGCAAGCCTCAGGACCAGGTTTAACTCACTAAAACCATCCTTCCCATTACATATATGTTGATACGATCTGCTGGTTATAGGTTTATGGTCAAGTAATTTTTTTGTTTCCACTACCTACTCTAACCACATAAAACCCATCAACAAGGTCTCTCCATATCTTTGGGAAAAGTTGGTCTGTTGTCTTTGTAATTGAGCCATCTTGCTTGGTAGGAAGTACTTGGCTAAGAAGATTTAAGGAGTTCATCCCATTTGTTGATGGAGTTGGTTGGCAAGGAAGAGAGCCACACCTTGGATCTTTCCCTCAATGAAAAAGGAAACAAAAGTAGGCATATACAATCAGGAGTAACACCATTAATCTTGAAAATATTCAAATATTGTAGAAATTCAGCTATATGAAGATTGGGGAATTCATGGGAGTCCCTCTAAAATAGTTTTATTGAATCATCTACATTATTGTCAGGCTAATTGAGAAGTTCTTTGCCTCTATCTATGGGTTATTGATAGCCCCAAATATGTTTATGGCTGCAGGAACAGTGAAGTCCTTGAGAGGATGGTTGTCTTCCATGTTTGGTTCTTGGCTTTCCAGTGAATATGGAATTGAAGAATGAAGTGATGATGTTTGTGAGTATCCCAAGATGGAAGAGTCTTCACTCCTCCTTGCTTGTCTATGGATGGTAAGAGAACATTTGATTTTAGGGTCTAGGAACATAGATGGTTGAAGACCTTATTTTGAACGACGCATACAATCATACAAATTCACAAGTAGTGAGAGCACTTAACAAACAATGGAAGATATGCTAGATGATATAAATGACAATGGAATGATAAAATCGTGGGGGAGTGATCTAGTATCTCTTACTAATTGACACTTCTTACTCTACAGAATAATATCGATGATCCCCGACAACAACGTCAAAAACTTGTTAGATTATATGCACAAGTTTTAATATTTATAACCCGAGCACTACCCCTCCAGTATACAGGTGCATGAAGTATGTTCGAGATCATCCACAAGACCAAGGTACAGTCAGTATCAAGCATGTTAGAGTCAACAATATAGATCGATTTGCAAGAATTAGTGGGTTTTGAGAGTTTACTAAATAGAAAATTAAAGGTAATTGTGAGAATTAAACACTAAAAAAGATTTAGATCATATTTTTAAAGGATCTTGGTCATAGGATTTATCTACCATACCATTAATAACATGTAACCACAAAATTAACAAATTAATTCAATCAAAAGAGGAGGTTACCATCATCATACACCTCTTGGTAATATAAGATTTTATAAGCTCTACATAGAACTCCCATTCTTTTGTTAAGACTCAAACTACAACCTTAGATCCTCAATGTATCCAAGCCACTCACATGGGAAATGATTCATTCTCAACAGAACCACTCCCTACTTCTCTACATATCTTCCCAGATCACATAAAGAAGCATAAAATATGTAGGGAAGATGGTGAGACAAGCATATAAGTAAATAACATCATAGCATCTCTTGGAGAAGAAAATTAACTAACATTAGTTAAAACAATATGAGTTCACATTAGTAATGACATGGGATCTACTCTCCCATGCCCAAGAAGAAGGAACCTACTCGTTCATGATCATGAAATACATGAACATGCTACAAATTTTAGATTTTAACATGTATAGAGAAGGTAAGAACAAAGAAAACCCAAGGAATGGAAAAGTGATAAGTAAAACTCCAGCTCAGGGATGAAATTATACTCTTGCAGGTGCTTCTACTCAAACAAGCTTCTCTCTTGAGAGGTTTGGGCAAAGTAGACAAGCTCCTGCTCCACTCCTTGAAGAAGAATGGAGAAGAATCAAGGTTTTCTATCAAGAAACCACGTCTTCCTCCCTAAAAACACCCTTTCTTTGATCTAAACTGTTCTCCAGTCAAAATGTGCTCCAAATGATGAGAGATAACTGCCCAATATGTGTCCTCATATTTATAATGAGTGGTGGTTTTTTTCTAAAATCTGTAGAAATTGACTGAGACACACCATGTACAATGGCAAACATGTCATGTCTTCGTATGTAGCTGATGGTAAGACCATTTTGATTGGGTTGAACATGGGTACAAGCTCACACACACTATGTATCTGAGACCCTTTTGATTTATGGGTAGGTCAGATCGAGAGGGACACGTCATGTCTTGTTAAATACATGTCATGCAACTTGATAGAAATTTGATCATGTCTTTTGAACAGTGTGGCATGCCATGTCAATGTGGAAACACACCGTGTCGTAGCTCATTAGGGGAGACGGAAATCATCTATAAACTCACACACTATATGTTAATTAAAAAACACCACATTCTCTTTAAAATCTTCAATAAGGACTCCGTCGAGTATGCAAACTCCTAGGGACTCCAACTAGGGTTGGATTTGAGTTGGATTGATCCCATTTTCTCATCACAATTATGGACTTGTGATCACAAACATGAAGTGAGTAAAACAACTAAAAAAGGAGGAAAAATCAAGTATCATTAGAGTCAAAATGAGGTACAAAATAAATTCAAAGGGAGTGCAAAATGGGTAAAAAGTCTATATAAAGTATGAACATCAAACATTCAACCCTTGTTGACAAAATTACAAAATGCAATGTCTGGACTTGTATACAAATATCCCTAGAACCTTATATGGTCTACATTTTATAAGTAAAGACAAACACTTTCATAATATATGATTTCATTCAAATATCTTGATTGAGAGAGGAATGCGATAATCTAGGGTTTGGAGAGACAAAGCAAGGATTTTGGTGTTTTGAAGTTGTACCCTATTGTTGATGGTGGAATTGGATAGAAAGATAGGGTTTTTCGGCTAGAATACACTCTTATCCATCATATCCCTCTACTAAACCCTAAGACTCTTTATTTTCTTTTTTCTACCTTTCATGAGCTCTAACTTGATAAAATGAAAGAGATGGAAGAAAATGATGATGATGGGATTTGTAGGAGATTCTTGGATTTTCAACCATAGGAGGATGTTCAATACACCCGTGTATATTTAGGTGAGTAGATAATAAAATATGAACAATCTTTATCATATAGTGTTCAAACTTCTTGTATGTTGAGGGTTGAGAGTATATAATTTGGAAAATGTTGAGAATTTGTTTGTCTTTCACTCTAGATTTATTCTTTCACAAAATGTTGGGAACTTGCTTCAAATATATCATATATATGTGTAACTGAAGATGGATGTCACCAATGTGAAACTAGTGTTACACATGAAGATGAACTTATTCAAACCATTGTAATTTGAACAAGCATTCACTTTTGTTCATCATTTTATGTGCCAATGTATGTAATTGGTACTTTTTAAAATTACAATGGAAAGGCTTTAGGTCACTCGGTTGAAGTTCTTATGCACATTGATAACATCAATTTGGTGGATGTTATATTCCTATTTTACCCTCCACTTCCTCTACTATCCTTGAGTTTAGCATCTTAAACACCATTTTTACTTTCATTATCTTTCAGTATTTAATTGTAATTGCTTTATTTCTTATTTTTGTTGTAAAATTCCCAAAAGGGAGCGTCTCAAAATGCATTACATTAGTTGATAATCAATGGCTACAAGCCTAAAAAGTCATCAACTTTCGTCATCCTAGAACACCATCAGTTGGCAGCCAATGAGACAATTAATCACACCAATCGATGAAAGTTGTCCTTTTTATACAAATGATACTAAATCTTCAGTGTTTTTCAACCAACGATGGAAATATGGAGTTGTCAACTAATAGAAGACATGCTTCCAATGATAGATGGTATACCTACTTCCCTCATGACTTCCATAAACTAATGACCTGAGTTATTCCATCTACATATGGGATTTCATACCCTATTTATTGATGGAAGGGTAGGGTAACCTATGCATGGAACTGCTTCCAGCACCTACCAATGAGAAGGAAGGAAACATATATTGATGGTACTTCCCAACCGATGAAGGGATAGACTCCATCAGCCAATGCAAACACAATAGGATCCTTGTAACATCCCACTTTTTGAAACATATCAATTACTAAGAAGAAGCACAATTATCAAGGGGGTGTCACAAACATGATGATCATTGCATAAAAATATCATCTATTTGAATAAAAATAGGATAAATTTTCAATTTTTGAAATCTTAATGTCATAACATAAAATTCTCACTTTGATTCAATAGATGTTTCTTATAACTTGAAAAGAAATCTAAAGGGATTGCTTTATTATAGTTGGAACCTCACCATGCCCTTCCTTCTTGAAGATCATCAAACTATTCTTTTCAAATCAAACATCTCCACCCTTCTACACTTGCTCCTTAGTTGCGGGCATTACACCCTCAGTCATGCATTGAACAAATTAGTAAGTGGAACTGAACATATTATATCTTAAAGATAACATGGTAAACTAGAAATAAACATTTAAACATTGAACATTGAAAAAGTGACACAATTGCTTTTAGATCAATTTCTTTTATCTTGACCTATATAAGAAATCTTAGGCTTTATACTGAAGCGCCTCTTCTCTCATGCACCAAAGTGCCTCTTGGTTTGCACCAAGTGCCTCTTCTCTTATGCACCATAGTTCCCCTTATATTGCACCAAAATACCTCCTCTCTTATTCATCAAAGTGCCTCTTAATTTTTCTATGAGGAGCATCTTATATAAGATATCTTTTATCACTATATTTCTCTTAAATAATCTTAATTTTCACTTTGATATTATTCTTGAATTTACTCTTAATGTGCATGAAATATATACAATAATGTTGAAAATAAACATGGCATTCATTTCATTATAAATTCATTGACTTTTAATAGTTGAAATGATAACTAATACATTCATAACATTCATTGTACATACATAGTTAAAAACAAGCAATACTTATGTTCAAAGTGCATGAAACAATTACCCCTCTCTTAGAGAAGATTCTAATTTCTTCTCATAGCATGATGACATCCTAATCATGTTGTTAGGGTTTATTGAAATCCTAATTACTCTATTAAATCAATTAACATTCATTTAATAATTGATATATAACCTAATTTCCTAAGATTTCTTGGTTCTTTAATGAATAAGGGTAAATAAGAGTCAAATCAGGCTTCAAAACCACTTCCTTATGCTTTTCTCTTTCCAATGCATATTTTTGCATAATTTTGTGATTAACAATAATTTTGTATGAATTTCTAGAGAATCGGTCAATCAGAGAATTACGAATACCAGGTGTAAATATACACTATCAAAATAAGCACTTGGCCCCATGCTAAGGTGGTCAAATCCACACTGGCCATCTAGACCTAGTTCTAGCTCTTCTTTGACCATGTTAGGGACAAGGAGAGCAATCAAAAAAACAAAAAACGGCCCATTCAAGCATAACAATCAAATTAATAAAGGGACAACAATATAAAATGTCACATTTCATCTTCCTTCTTGCACCAAATGACTTGTGCATGGAACTACTACTATTGAAACTCAATCTTGAGGATCAAAACATGGCCATAGGGAAAACCTCAGCAAATGAACAACACCTTTGAGCTCCCAGAGTGATCTTGAAGCCAAGAAGCCCTAACCTGATCCTTTGATTGTCTGGAGCTCAAGATGACCCTTCTGCCAAGGAAGGACAAAGGAGGAATAGGGGAATGTATTGTTGACTCAAAGTCTAATTGACTCTCAAAGTTTAATTGACAAAACTCTTGTTTTGATGATGACTAACCATTCCACTTATTTGTGTCTAATTCTTATACTTAAGTGATTTTAGATTAGGTATAGACACACTCTAAATGCCCTCACTTGCACATCCGAACTTGGATAAAACTAGCCAAAATCAATGCAAGTGCACTTTTGTGGAAAAGGCCTCAAATCTATTAGAATCATGTTGTAAATCACTTGTAATGATTGTATGACTTGTAATTAATTCTAGAAAAAATCAATATCACTTAAATTGAATATTTAAGCACTTTTATGACACTTTCCAAAATTTATCATGTGGACTTTTGTCGGTTGAGTTTCATCTAGAACAAACTCGACTAAAACCCTTGATGGATCTTAGGAACTGCAAAGGTCAGCTGAGTTTCCCCGGGACAAACTCGACTGACACCCCCTGCATAGGAAAATCAATTTTAAGCCATAGGTCAAGTTTCATCCAGGATAAACTCGAGCGACAGCTCAAAATTGATTTGTCACACTATACAGAATGTGTAGAAAAAGTGTTTCTAGCCATTGGATTGTTGCAAAACTCAAAAATAGATATGTACAACACCCCAAATGACTAGAATTTGTCCTTAAGTGTTTCTACTGGCTAGTGGGCATCCTCAACTATAAATAGAACCCCTTGGGCTTCATCCCATGGTTAGCAAAGCTCTATGAAGGTCCCTATATTATAGTTGAGTGCCTCTAAGGACCTCCTTCCACTCTTAAGATTATCACTTGCTACATCAATTAGAGTGTGTAGGATATTTGTAAGAGAGATAGTCCTACATGTATATCTTTTGAGGCTCTCACTTCCTCCACCTCCCAATCTCTCTTTCTACCATGAAGATGAAGATTCTCTCTCTTAGCTAAGAGAGGTGAAGAAGAAGAAGGGAAGGAGTCCCTTGGTGAAGGTTCTCCTTGGTGAAGGTGAAGTAAAAGAATGAAGATCCAAGTCAAGAGTGGGTAATTCCTTCAAGGAAGAAAACTTGTTGTAAGAGTGGCTAAGTCCTTGGTGAAGGCAGAAGACTCATTGAAAAAGAGGGTAAGTCCATGGTGAGGTAGAAGACTCTTGGTCATGGATAGATAAGTCCTTTGTGATGTTATTGGCTCCCTTGTCCTCAAAGGGAAAGCTAGGTATCCTTGTTCCAGAAAAGGAAGGTCATATGTTATAATTCTTATAATGGAACATAAGGAGTGAGACATGGTTGAAAAATCTAGAGGTTGACCTCTTTAGGTAGTGGATGTACACTCTCCTTGTTTGGAGTTTGGAACCACTATACATATCTTGTATTCTTTATCTTATTTAATCTCTCTCATCCTTGTTATGTATGTTTAGTTTACTCAATTTCCATATATGCAACCTTATCTCTAGATATAATTTGTAGGTCAAATGAATTTGGTTTAAGTGTTTATAGTTGTATTTAACCCCTCCACTTCTAGATCCCATCATCCTAAATCCAACACATCTGATCACCCCCTAGAGAAACTCGCAACACATCATAAAAAATAGTGGCCTCTTCGCACTCATCCAAGTTAGTCGTGGTAAAATGCCATGAAAACCCAGTGGGGGGGGACCATGGTCAGAAGAAAAATGATATGAGTTCATAAATGCTCATTCATGGAAAAACAAATAAAAGAGGATTCAATGTGTTACTAGATCATATTGAAAAATTTACAGATCATGGAGCTTCTACTAGAGTCAGGGGTCGATTTTGAATATTCTCATCTTGATAGGGTTGACCCAAGCTTCATGACAACCTCTGAGTTGCATGTTGATGGTGATGGAGTAGGGCATTGTGTGTGGGTGCTTGAGGGTACAAGATCAATAAGGTTGTGTTTCTAGGTGATTGTTGATTGAACCCAGAGAGTTCCTTTTATAGGAGGATGATTGAGGTGGCAAAGAGAAGAGATCATGAGTGGTGAGAAGAGCATGGACTGCGGTGTCTGACTGACTTAGGGATACAAGAGAGGGAGGCGAGTCCTGACCCATGAAGGACTTTTGAGTCTGTGATTCCCACCCAAAGGGAGACTCTAATTGACTCACAATATAGACAAAATCCTGAATAAAACCAAAGTGGGAGGGTTATCTAGGTTTTTTTTTGGTCGGTCAAAAATCTTGTTTTTTTTCTTTGTTTTTGTAACTGTACAATGCTTGTTGATTCCCAAACAAGAATCAACTAAAAAACACACTATCTATCTGTCTTTACATCTGACAAGGCAGCCTATAAGACCACGACAGAGATAACAAGAGAAAAGGGCCTCAACCTATAAGAGGCTTGAAGCTTTAAAGAACCACCAAAAAAGGTGAAAAGAAAAGGCTCGACCATCACTACAACAGTGAGAGGGGAGCAAAGAGAAATATGCACTACTACCACCAACAGAACCATCAACAAACAACACGCCACTCTTCATCACAGCAGACAACACAAGAAGAGAATACACCAAACCAAAACCCTCACTGCCTTCAAACATAATCCATCATCCAAGCATAGACCTCATACTCACATAGCAGACTTGTAAACACCAGGAAAAATGCCCTAGGAAAACACCACATATATCATCACAAACCACCATTATCCAAACTCAACCATCACCATAAGATGAGAGGGGAGCAGAAAATAGAACCCCAGCAGTCAAGCAAGCCATCCCAAGGAACCATGCATCATGATAGTCAAATGCCACTGCCCTCACAACACAATGGAGGTGTAGAATAGGCTCGACCATCACTACAACAGTGAGAGTGGAGCAAAGAGAAAGATACACTACCACCAATAGAACCATCAACAAAAACATGCCATTCTTCATCACAATAGATAGCAGAAGAAGAGAATTCACCAAACCAAACGACCCGTCAGAACCCTCACTACCTACAAACATATTCCATCATCCAAGAACATACCACACACTCATAGAGCTGACTTGCAATCACTAGAAAAACGCCTTTGACAGACACCACAAATATCAACACAATCCACTGACCGGCCTAAATCGCGCGTCCTAAATTTGGAGGCGGATTTGAGGTAGTCGAGCTTTTAAATTTATAAACCCAAATCCTTCTAAACCCCCGCAACTTTGTTTACGGGGTCGAAGTAGATATACGGGGTCGAACACAGGGACAAGGGGGGTAGTGTTGAGAACCCAGAATCGACGCTACACTCTGGCAGGTAAAAGAGATTATAAATTCCCCAGAAGGGAAGCGTAAAGATGTCACAAACAAAACAAGAAAACTATCTCCAAGTGGAGTTACTAGAAAGATTTAAGGTTTTAAGCATTTAGCAGTTTTTAGGGGTTTTCAAGCAACAGAAACCGAAAGATAACACTAGAGCTAGAGCAAGGTACGAAGGATAAAACTACTGCAAAACAAGCGGCACCAGTAACACCCTGCACCCCTCCTCTCAGAGTGGGCACCTCTAACCAAGCCTCGGCACCACTCTCGAGGTTGCTGGGCTCAAAGTTAGAATGGAATGTTACTGAAACAACTCCATTCTAGGCACTCTCGTACTCCAGAATCGGACCAAACACTAGAGCCACAACACAACTCTCGAAGTTGTTGCGACGGGAAAACACGATTCGGTAGATAAGCGAAACACGATCCAAAACATGCAAGCTAGGGTTCGGATATCAAACATAGCAATCATCCAACATATTGCACCAAGCATAGAGCAGCAAGTAATTAAGCATTTCCATTTCTATAAACACTAAAGGTCTTAATTACAATGCAAAAGTAAAGAAATTTAAATAACAGAATTAAAGATATGTGTCGCCTTCTTGATGTAGAAGGACGACATGCTGTAGTAACCATCCCGCCCGATATCGGACAGGGGCCTAGCCCGATACAGCCATGTCGGGCGGCACGCTTTCTCAAACGGCACACCGCGACGGGCGACTGCATCGCTCAAGGACCTGACCGATACGCTCAAGTCGGGCGGTACTCCCTCTCGGGCGACACGCCTGATGGGCGGAGCGTATCGGGTTCGTTATCGTGTCGGGCATGGAGCTGCGTATCCTATTGCCAGGCACTGGTGTCGGGCACTCGTGTCGCGTATCTAAATCGGCCGATATCGGCTCCCAGTGTCGCCTGATACGGTCCTAGGTGAACCAGTCCCCTCCCTCTCGGGATGAGGAAGAGCTCACCTAGTGTCGCCCGGTACGAACACCGGAGCACAATATGCCTGCTCTCGCAGTCTCCTCTGAAGATCACTCGACTATCCAAAACCTGAAGTGACCAAGCTTGTCCGAACTGTCTAAACTGTCTTTTCGGCTCCCTATAGCTGCTATTTATAGGCAGCTGGTCGTGAGAAGATATGGTGCTCGAAGCGCCACGCGTCCTCCTTTCCGCCGTTCAGTTGGCGGTCGGCTGACGCGGGTATCGCCCGATACAAGGAGGTCGGCTGTCGGGTGTCGTGGCGAGAGGCGCCTGCTGGTGAGTGGCCGATATCGCGCGGCACATGGAGTAGTTGTGGCGTGCTCGGCTCCCTGTCGGGTAAAGAGGCGTGTCGTCCATCAGCACCCTCTAACGCGGCATCCTTGCATCGCGCTTCGTCGTATCGCGCAGCCCTGCCGGGCAGCGTGCGAATCGGGCGTCAGGGGGGGCCGAAACAGACTTGGACTTCTTTGCGGGCCGGAATGGCCTTATTGGTGCTAAATGGGCCAAAATGGGAGGAAACTCTGCAAAAGATAGAAATATTGGACTGAGAGCATTGCTTGGCTAATTATTGCAAAAATGCATATAAAAGAGAGGAAGATGTCAGAAAAGGGCAGTTTTGATAACAGGAAAATAGTCTAAAACATCACAAAAATTGGTGTTATCAACTCCCCCTAACTTAGCTTTTTGATTGTCCTCAATCAATATTTAAACTTTATTTGGTGATGCTTCTTCTTGCATAGTATGCTTCTCAGGCCAAGATGTAAAACAAGTATCGTAATGCCTTTAGAGATAATGCTGCCTCATTACGAACAAAAGACTTAGTCTTTCTTGCCTTATTGTTTAAGTAAGATTATTCTCTACAGCTTCAGCGAGACGTTGTTGTATGATTCTGAAGTTAGCTTCCACACCAAACAGCTTTATTTTCGGGGCAGAAAGTTGTGTATAGGGTAGGCTAAGGCTTTTTGGGTTTTCTTCTTGTTTCCCATCAGTCCATCCAGGTAAGGGTCCGTTAACGGGAAAGTGGTCCCTGTAGTCCAAGCCAGTTGGCTTTAGAGCAGTGATTTCACATCCTACGTACCACTGCCCCGGATCTACCATGCCTAAAGATGGGTACTTTTGGAAAACAAGTGTGTGTATATATATTTTTTTTCTTTTCCTTTTATTGGGCACAACTCTCATGCTTTTATTCACTCTCATAAGGTTTCTCTCTCTTTTTAGGATTTTTGTCGGGTAAGGGAAATAAAGAGATACTTGTTGTTTGGGCAGCTTTTTCCTTCTCCATACTGTATCTCTTAGCTGTTTGCGAGATTATTATATTTTCCAAAAATTTTGTCGTGGAAAAATGTAATATTCTGTTCGTTTGAAGCAACATTATCAGAAAGATATAACAAAACTTGCATCACATTAAACATACATAAAACAAACTTTGCAAGCAGTTGCATCAGGTTTTTACTACTATAACTACTTTGTACATATGCATGGGAACAAAATAAGCAAAAATTTTCAGAATTTCAAAATTTTATATGAACATGTATATGTATCTATATGTATCCAAGAGTTTTATATGAACAAGTATATGTATACATGATGAACAAAAGAATCAAAAGATTAAGTTTAGGAAATTTGACAGAATTTTGTACCTCCCTCACTGGTACCATGGTACCCCCCAAACTTACTCCACACTCTGTCCCAGAGTTGTGAAGTAGATTAGGCAAGGTAATGCTAATCCAGTGAGGGTTAGCCGACGAGCGCGCCTTCGTCAGATAGAATCTCCCACATATATTCTCCTCTTTTGTTGTGGTAATCGATGTGATGGAGCTGGTCAGTCGTCTCTTTATTCGCTATCCATTCCAGGACGTGGATGCCGCAGTCGTTGGATAATGGGATCTGTTGTGGGCTGTCGTGGCAGAACTGAAGCTCGTGCCATTTGTTTGCTTGTGTGTCCAGGAATGGTTGTATCATCTTTGTCACCCCGTCGTAGTATTTCTGAGTTAAGCGTTCGGCGGATGACAGCGATTCTGATGTACACATCACTGGATGGTTCTTGTTGCCGTCCGAGCTGTTGTAAAAGATTCCTGCTTGTTGTCGGGTGTACACCGTCAGGAGCGTCTAGTGGTGATAATGAAGAATTGGCAGAAAGATTTGGATAGGGACTCCGCTTTCCAACTCTTACAGAAAAAGCTTCTGTGCTCCTGTTTCGTCGGCTAGGCAAACGTCGTTAAACAGCATAGGATGGGCTATATATGCGTGGTCGAACTTTGGTTGTAATATTTGGACGCAAGCGGTTAATACCGATACCGACAAACATCCTCCTTCTTTAACCACGTCCCTTAGCTCATCAATTGGGACTACGACATTGCTCGCCTTGTAAATGACATCCCTCGGGGTAGCATCTGCTAACTTCAGAAGGATTACATCTACCTGCTCCTGCGTGAGCGTAGCGCATGAGAAACGGTCAAAGTTTTTGATCATCCCTTATGCGGCTTTAGGCGAAGCAGTTTCTGCCATCCCATGCACTTTCTTAAGGACCATCAGCTCCTTGCCTACCCCATGTCTGACGGTTTCCACTTCTTCTTCTTTTTCTGAGGGGCTGCTGGACTGAGAAGAGTCTTCATCTAGGTCACTATCCAGCAGCTGCTCCGGTACCCCGGCGTCCCGGAAATAGCGCTTGTCCTTGATCAGCAACATGGCGTAGGTGCCCCTGCGTTGATAGAAACAATGGCCCTTAAGGGCCCTCAAGTTGCCAAATGTACTGAGCACCTCAATGGCACTTAAGACGACTAAGGCACTGTTTTCGCTTCCCTCTTCAGCCTGGACGGGGAAGTTGCGAATAGAAAAGAAGTTCCAAATGTCGCCGTGGCGTTTGGCTCCTCGCTTGATAACTCTTTGAAGACGCACTGGTAGAAGCCTCATGTTTTTGTCTTCCGGGCGGCTGAAGGTGATCCCGGAGTGCGGCACCTCATTGTGGCTGCAGTTCAGGAGCCGGACTTCGTGGTTCCTTAGGTCTGCTATGTAGAGGAACCATATGTTGCGGTGCTTGTACGATGCCAACACGAGGTTAGGGTTGTGCTCGTCAATGTGATGCAGCATGTTGGACACCGCAGAGGAGTCTAGTTCTCTGCACATCAACCTTCTCGCCAAGGTCAGGGTGGCGCAGTATATTTTCTTCCGACCTGTCCTACTATTGATATTTTCTATTATAGCATTCTCGAGGACCCTGAATAGCCTTTTTCCGACGACGGCCGTCGAGTGGAACATGTTGTGAAGTGTTCCCCGTCGTACGGAGAAGTAGCCATCACTCCAGACGACGTCTTCTTCATCTGTCTGCGATCTTAGGACCCTGTCTAGTAGTTTCTGGTCTCTGATCGACAGGTAGCCGATGGCCCTTCTGTCGAAGTCAGCCATCTCGAAGGAAGGTATCTCTGATGGCTCACGGAATCTGTCTGCCATCGAGCGTCTACCTCGGGGGAAGTGTCTTTCATTGGCTGCGTACACGTCCCCCTTTTCTCCCTCCGACTCGTCTGAAGAGTCTATCCCAATGCTGACATCTCCGTTATCATCTTCAATATCATCCAGAGGGATTGAGGGATTTTCTTTCTCGGGACCTACGGAGCTCGCCTGTCCTGCTGGAGCTCCGTCGGTGGGCTTCGGTTGCGTCCCCTCCTTGGGCGTTGAGGATCGCTCGCTGGAGGAGGAGGGTGACACAGATGTCGAGGGAGATGCTGACGAAGATGATGGAGAGCCACGGCTTGGAGGTGACGGCGACCGTCTCGGCTGCCTTCGACGCGGATGGTCGTCCCCTCTATCCAGCCTCTCCTCGATCTTGTCGAGGCATTGGAGCACTTCTTGCATTATTGAATTTACATCCTCTAGTCCGGTCAGCAGCTCTCGCTCTTGGCTGCTCAGCCTGTCTTGAACAGACGCATATTTGCGGGTTAGGGAAATACAAATGTCAGAGTTGGTATCTGTTACCTCCCGCAACCTGTCGAGCTCGTGCCCGAGCGTCATTCTGAGCGACGGGGAAGCTCCGGTAGATCTTCCTTCCATCCTCGCGACCTCTTTCTCATGCGATGGTTTACCAGGCATGGTAGACTTTACACAAACGGTTTGCGTTGCCGATGCCGCCAGGCGGGGCGATGGCGCTACTTCAGCAGCTATCGCCTTGCCTTTTCATCGGCGAGGAGACGGTTGTGGTGCGGGCGAACTTCGGTTCACCTCTGCACTGTCGGTGACCTCCTCTCCTGCTATATAAGGTGACACATGCTGCGGCGTAGGTGTCAGCTGAGCTCCCTCGAGCTCCATCCTCAGGGTCTCGGCGAACACTGCATTGCTGGTGTTCGGCTCAGGTTCTTCTTCTGCCTCTACAGGCATTTCAATGATGACAGGGGCTGCGGCTGTCTCTTCTGCGGCAGCTCCCAAAGTTTCTATCTCGGTGACCCCAACGATCACCGGTTCTTTGTCGGCTACCACCCTTCTTGTTGAGGCAGCGGTTGATATAGCTGGAGCGACTACAACCCTACTGGCAGTTGTAGCCGTTAGCTCTGGAACTGCCCCTTCTCGGGCCTTGGTGGCTGTGGTGGGGGCTGCGCCTTTTACTACAGCTTCAATCTCAGCTGTAGTGAACACCAACTTGTCTACGTCGTAGTTGGCACAACGAGGGAGCGGGAGGAGTGTATTTGTCCTTGCGAACTTATAGAAATAGTCTCCCCCCTCCTTCCTAATGATGCTAGTCCTCATCAGGTACTTGGTGTCAAACACCTCATCGCCTTGCGTCCTTGAAAGGCTACACGACTCCTTTGGGTACCCGAGTCCTATTGCGATTAGGTTGACGATGCCACCCATGCAGTATTCCTTAGTAGCTTCCTTCATCGGATGTAGTCTGTTCAGCAGAAATTTTCCGAGGTTGATCACTCGGCCCTCCATTATGTGCCACATGACCTGGAGCTCTTCCGTGTATATGTTGCTGGATTCGTACTTGCTGAACAGGAGGCATGCCACCAGTTTGTGTACTATCCTCTAGAAGCATGAGTGCATAGCAGCTACCTTCTTTCCCGGCTTGAATGAAGATTCGCCGGTTAACTTGTTCCAAAGCTTCACGGGATCGAACCCGTCTCCTTCGGTGATTCTCTCACCATTGTCCATCAGGTTCCTCTCCTCGCTTGAAGAGAAGATCTGGTTCAGGAACTTTTCGGAGATTGTGCACTCCGAGTTGTAGAGTCGATCTTGGAGTCTGTCTGGCCCTCCGAATTCTTTTCTCTCTGCCGGTGAATTTCTCACCCGGTGGAGGGAAGACATGAACTCCATTGTCAGCCTAGTATACGAGGAAGACCTACTGAAGTATATTTTCTTCAGTCCTGCCGCGGTGAGGATGGCCTTCAGCCTCTTCTCGATTCCCAGATCAGCAAAT